>JAACJT020000016.1:14340772-14369603 GCA_009936485.2 Gymnarchus niloticus | reverse complement strand
TGTGTGTGTGTGTGTGTGTGTGTGTGTGTGTGTGTGTGTGTGTGTGTGTGTGTGTGTGTGTGTGTGTGTGTGTGATTATCATATATACCACTGACTTTCATAAGGTGGGACACAGCATTATAACATCTCATTTGTGGGTTTCTGCGAGAAGACTGAGTCTTTGATCACTTAATCATCTATATCAACTTTTCTTATTGATGCTGGCAGCTGTAAACTAACGACGGTGGAAAGAAGCATCTGATCTTTTTCCACACAGACTTAAAATATCAAGCATTTAGTGCAGAAACTTTAAATTTATTATTACGAAGCATATTGGTGTGAGTGGCTTATGAAGATTAATTAGATTTAATAACCTGTAATAAAAATACCTTTATGCAGGAAGCCAGCTTGGCAGTCTCAGCTGTATCTCTGTAGCTATTTGCCAAATTATAATTAAGGCTGTTGAGAAACTCTTAAATATCTTTTGTAAATTCTAAAACTTGTCTTTAAAAGCACAGGAGAGCCACTACAAGTGTCACATCAGAGTCAGCATCTGCAAATGAAGGATGTGCTGCTATTTGATTTGGCTCAGAACCTTAAAAAATGTGCATTTGGTGATGTGACTACCATTTATATATTTTATGTATGGCATGAATATTGCATGATTCTGCATCAGTGTGTTTGATGAAATTACATCAGTCATACAGCATCCTGCCGCAGCCTCTAGCTGTATCTTGTTAATTACCTGACAATAATTTGTCTTTTCATTGCTGCTATTTTTTGCACAGACTCCATGGGGACAACTGCAACAAGTGCTGAGAAACACATTAGCATGATACTAACACCTATGTCTGTGCAAAGATTCATGGCCACAGTGAAGAGTCCATTAGCATGTGCTTCAGAGTCCTCTGCCCAATACTCACTCAGATCTACTCTCCAATAGAATATTGGCCTTGTATGCAGCAGGCACACCCTAGAATTTTTAGTATTTTGATTTAAATATTGCTGTATTATGGAATGATTGAACATTTTTATTACATTCAGTGCTTCCAAAAAAAATATCTTGCATGGGCCATTTAAATGAATTACAATGAAACTATTATCAGTACAGGCTATGCTTTGTGTTTAGGAATTTTGTGTGTTGTCTTGATTGTTGTGGGCAGCATGATGGTCTCAAACTTCCAAGCCTGGCAATGTGATAGCTATACATTTGAAGACTGTCACATGACAAAATGCACCATTCAATAACAATAACAAAGATACACCGTTAATTTAAAGGATCATAATTGATTTTACTTATATCCATGACCTGTTACAGGACATGTTGGCTAAGTGGTTAGCACTGTTGCCTTGCACTTCCCCGGTGGGGAGCTTGAATCCCCTCCTGGCTCTGTCTGGGGAGTTTGCATGTTCTCCTCTATGCTTTGTAAATTTCATCCACTGTTCCAAAAGCATTTGTTGTAGGCTCTTTTGTTTGGCTAAATTATCTGAGTGACTGTGCCCTATGATTGGTTGTCACCCCATCCAGGGTGTCCCCCACTTTGTGCTCTAAGGCTGCATGGGATAGGATCCACCCCCCGTGACCTTGAGTAGACTTAAGCAGTTTGGAAAATGGAAGTAAACTGTAATTAAAATTTTACTAGTGGTGCAATAGTAAAAACATTGATAGCTTTTCATCTGATCATGAAAATAAGAAAATATATTCTAATGATAACTAAAAATATATATTTTTTCTATTAAAAAAATTATTGAGCAAACAAAAAAAGTGTTTTCGGGCTGAGTACCCCGCAGACTGCATTTCAGTGCTTCAATTAAGGCCCCTCTCACTGCTATCCTGCTCATCTCCATATAATGGTTTTATTGCCCCTTCAGTGTCTATCTCTCAGGGTTTGAAACACAGTGACATTCTTCAAACTGCCGTTCTCGAAAGAGTTTAACCAAATTTCTGCTTTTTACTCGGGCTCATAAGCTTAGGCAATCAGTTTGTGAAAGATTTCCTTGCCTGCTTAGAAAGCCCCCCTGAGTGCCTAATTGATAACATTGCTATGAAAATATCATCAATCATGATGCGAATTTCATCTTACGAAAGGTCAATCAATTGCATAGGATTGGTAAAGACCCGTTTAGAACAAGAAATAATTGGAGAATAATACCTTAAATGTTTACCAGACAACAAATTATAAATTTAACATCATAACTATGGAATACAGTGAGGAATAAGCATAATGAAAAAGGAGCCATACAAGCAGAGCGTTCTCGTTGTGAGACATGATGCTTTTAAAGCCAGCTCTCTCCATGCCGAGCTTTTATCTCAGCTCACGTATTTATTTTCTTTGGTCTTTCACTAAATGGCAGTTAACATGCTTATTGTCTCATCGACGGCTCAGCAAAGACAGGTTTAGACAGCAAAATAAAAAAGGAAGCAGGAGATATAGGGGTTATGCTAACAGGGAGGGTCCCTTTCTGGTTTATCACCATCGAGGAGAATGGAGAATTTGTTTATCATCATCTAACTTGTTCTTTTTATTGCATGGCGTTCGCAGTAATGGATCTATAAAAAGGGACGTCTTCTTCTGTTTAACGCCTGGCTGTGTTGAACATTCGTGCATTTCAACACTTTACTTAGGTACACCCAACCATCCATGACCTTTCATGTCTTCTGAGTAGAAAAGAAATGGAATGTGGTGTCTGAAGGCCTACTACCCACCTTATAAAAACTAAGCATGAAATCGGCTATTTTAACAAGGCCACCTATTCGTGGCCAATTATACGAAATCGGAATTTTCTTTTTTTAGAGTCTCATCCTCTACTAGAGATCAACCAATAAATTCATGCCCAACCTGACCCAAAATCTGTTACTTTGTGCGATAACCAGACTACAACCAGACCACAGCTTTAAACCCAGGCGATGGGCAAAGAAAACCTTGTCAGTTACATTCTAGGCATGTGAGAAGTTACTGATGCTTTGAAGGAGATAGATAACTTTTACTGTGATGGACTGAGTGTCTGTAAAATATTCTACAGAGTATTTTAAGAACATGAGAAGAGACTGTCATGTTCACCATGTGATGACAGAAAATGGGAACACACTCAGTAACCTATTAAACAAGTCAACTAATAGGGTCTTTCCACTACACAGTTTTCAATAAGAAATCACATCTCAGTCAGTTCTATAGAATGCTTGGATCAGGCAAAACAGCCCGGAATTACTACAGGCAGACGCGTCAAAGACCATTTCGGAAGAAGTTGTTATACGGATGAGTGGTCAAACACAACAGTGCAATAAAATAGTTACAACTTTATATTCAAAAAAGAAACTTCCCAAAAAAATATTTCTTTGTACATGACTAACGTTATGTATCATACACAAAGCATTCCTTTTATGGTCAACAATTTTTTTTTAGAGGATGTCATATTTTTTGACAAAAAGACAAGAGGCAATGATGCAACACCAATGTAAGTTAAAATTCTTGGTCAAAGAGTTGCTTAAATGTATTCCTCTGGAGAGAAGTTAATCCATTATATTTGGCATCACTGCGGAATGTCCTCATAATATGTTAAAGGTGGTTCTTAATCATCCAAGCTTTGTGAATGTATCATATTTTAGATGAATGGTCTGTTAAATACCTCGAGAAGCCTATTATCTTAACTGTAAAATCTCCTCACCAAACAACAATTATGAAACACTGGTAGTATATAGTGATCTCCTATCATGAAATGTCAATGACCTAGAATTTTTCAAATAGACGCAGGCATGAGGTATTTTAAATATTTTTCTGGAAAGGTTCCATCCATCCATCCATTTGTCCATTCATTCATCCATCTTTCAGCCAGTGCAGAGTCTGTCCATAGTGAGAGAACACACTGGATGTGATTGGTAGGTATTTTGAGTCAATAAAAATGTTAAAAAGCAGATGTGACTGGAGAGTAAATCTTGACGATTATGAAATATGCAGAGAGCATAATGGTTAAGAAATGAAAGGTTGGAAGCTGAATTGATAGGAGGTGATGGTTCCACTTCACTGTAACTATTACAAATGGGCAAAATCTGTCACAGGTAGGGTAATCTGCATAAGTGTCTCATAATGGAGTAATTATGACAACAAAAAGCACAGAAAAAGCCTGACAAGATGCCTCTGAAATGAAGAATTGGGTCTGGGACATACAGCATGCAGGAAATGGCATTGACAAAATAGCCATATCTTATCTGTTGGCCTGTCAAGAGGAAAAGCATTTGGCCTCAGCACAATTACAGTAATGAAAAGCATCTATGGACTGGCCAGAAATTTCTAATAGTAAAGATGGAAAAACTGGCAAAAAACTCCTGAATCTCTCCCTCATTGATCTAATTATATGGAATCTTTTCTAGACAAACATAAATCATCTTTTTTGAAACTGTTCTTTATTGTGCAACTATAATATGTTAGATTCAATTAAATATGTTCACCTGATTCTGTATCCATCATTCTAGAAGTATATTTAAAAGCATATGTAAAAAATTGTAATCTTCTAGAAGCGCTAAGTATTTACTAAAATAGTCTTCATATAACTGAAATAACAAACATTAGTAATTGTTTTTTGTTACAATAATATGGTAGGTTTATGCACAATATTTCCTTTATTTAAATACTAAGGAAATGGCATCCCATCTATGTGAAAACTCCAGCCTTGTGTCCTATGCTGCTTGGGATATGCTCCAGCAATCCTGACCAGGATATGTGTTTAGACAACAATCAAGAAAGTGCAAGTCTTCATCAAGGAAGATCGTCCAGATATGCTGGCCTGACACCATCAGCAATGATGACCTTAGGAAGAAAACAAACCAGCTCCCTGTAGAAGATGAAATAATGAAGAGATGATGGGGCTGGATTGGACATACTCTCCGCAAACCTGCAACCAACATCACCAGACAAGCCCTAAAGTGGAACCCTCAAGGGAAACGGAAAAGAGGAAGGCCAAAAAACACCTGGCACCGAGACCTTGAGGCAGACATTGAGACAATGGGGTTCACTTGGAACCAGTTGGAGAAGACAGCCCAGGACAGAGATGTCTGAAGATCCCTTGTGGGTGGCCTAAGCTCCAGGAGGAGTAACAGGCGAAAGTGAAGTGATATGTGTTTAGAGGATGGATGGATGGATGGATGGATGGATGGATGGATGGATGGAAAACTTGAGAAACAAGTCAATGAATATGTTATATATTAATTACATTAATGAGTCATTGTCTTGTGTCAGTAACAGTGGCAAAGATTTGTTGTTCTGCACATTAATTCCAGTCACAAATAATTTTTCTAATTATTACAGCTGTGAGCCTCTACATTGTACAATCTTCAAAATACCAGAACAATGTGATTTTTGCCCATTCTTGAAAAAGTTGCCCAAACTCAGCAGAGTTTATTTGGGATTATGGTTCAAAAGCAATTTCTGAATTTACCCAAGAATTTGAAGGGTATCTACGCTCAAAGACATTCACTTTCTTAATGTTAAAACATTTGGGTGCATCTTGGGCTATACACTTTGTACCACTGACATGCTGAAAGGTGAATTTTCATTTTGGGTGTTAGCAGACTGACGCAATTTCAATAAGATTCCTAGGTCCATGCAAAATGAGGAGTCACATGACTTTATGATTCC
Organism: Gymnarchus niloticus; assembly: GCA_009936485.2. Classification (NCBI taxonomy): domain Eukaryota; kingdom Metazoa; phylum Chordata; class Actinopteri; order Osteoglossiformes; family Gymnarchidae; genus Gymnarchus; species Gymnarchus niloticus. The sequence continues at coordinate 14,363,991 of JAACJT020000016.1, read as the reverse complement.
CCACTTGAGAGCAGAAATCTGGGCTGGGGGCTGACTCAACGTGTCGGATTTTCATCTTGGCCACTGACCTCCAGTACTTTTGCCCTTAGGGAGCACAACCAGATTTTAACGACACACATGCCAAATACACACCTGTAGTCTGCTATTCAATGGGCTTCACACTGCACATGTATGCACTTGAAACACGTACCATTAATCACCTTGATAAACTAGTTGGGCTCCTGTTCCACAAAGACATCACAGCACTACAGTCATTTAAAAACAAAACATCACAAGCATCATAAGTTTGATAGCATTTCCCAAACACTGTCATGGCTACTGTGACTCAAAAGATACATTCCAGGATCACAGGCACTGCATACAAATACAAGGGAAATTTTCCCTGTCTGTGTGACTTGGCAATGTGGACATCGACCATTGATGCACAGGAATATTTTAATTATTTTTTATGCAAGGTGTACGCACATTTCCTTCCAGATTGTGATTACACAGCCAAACAAAACACGGTGAATTCATATTAGAGTAAAATCAAATGTGTATACACATTTTAGAGACGGGAAAATAAAATCTGTGTTATCTTTCGGGGAACTTCTCTTTACCATTTTTTCTTTCCACGCCAGTAAATAAAAATAATTCTATATGTAATTTGCTTTTATAAATGGATAAATATGAAAATACATATATGCTTCCTGTATAATATCTAACATGCTTTCAATGGAAAGATAATACGTTTCAGAGTTTCTCACAGGCACATACTGTTTTCAAATGCTGCAATTATTGAGTGGCACAACTTTTTTTATTTTTTTAACTCTCCATCTGATTCGGAGTTTGAGGTAGGATTTGCCCATTGATCCATGGCCTTCTGTCTCACTGCATCAATCAGGCATCTCCTTTCGACTGACAACCGTTGCTTCTCCTTGCCGTGTTAGTGGAAGGACCGTGGGGCCACTCCAGCTCTGGTAACATAAATGAAAACAGACAGGGGGAGGATTTGCAATTCATTAGGTTTCCCATACTTTGTGTTATGGACTTTACCATATTGTTGATTCGTGTCAGCTGCAGCCTGGGGAGAAAATTACACAATTATAATGTCAGGTTTCATTGATTTTTTTCTCCTCCTTGCTTTACTTTAACCAGTCAAGCGCAAATTTAAAAAGCAAAGCTTACTACGTACATAATGTTTTTTTTTTTAAAAAAAAAAAAAAACATGTTCTCCCCTTGCAAGGGATGTACTTGACTCTATAAGGTTAGTAATGCAATGTAGATCTGCAAATTTTAAAAGGCTAATCGTGCCATGGGTCCATTCATCCATCTTCTAACTTCTTTTGAAAGTCTGGGTCACAAAAGGACCTGGAGCCTATCTCAGTCAGCCTAGGGCACAAGGCTAAGGTACACCCTGGATGGGATGTCAAGCCATCGCAGGGAACATGCATATACACACGCACACACACGCAGACACACACACACACATCCACACACTGCAAGCAATTTAGATGAAAATAACAATAAATGGCAAGTCCTTGAAGTGGAGAAGGAAACCAGCAAAGCACGAGGAGAACATGCAAACCCCACACACATTGAGTGTAGTTGGGATTCAAACCCCTCACCCTAGAGCAGTGAGAAAAGAGTACTAACCACTGAGACCATGTGTCCATCACTTTTTAAATTTTGTGGAAAAGATCCATCAACTGCTTCATTGTATATGCAGGACAACCAACAAGTGAGGACCAGTTGGATCAAAAATATAAAATTCAGCCAAAACTAACTAGATGCCACAATATTAATGTTCTCCATGAAGTAAGGGAATAATACCAACCATATGCACTTGGAAAATTCTTGATAAGTTAATAAGTCTAAAAATGTTATCTATGATATATGCTAGATCTACGATGATAATATCATGTTATACAGGAAGTCTACATGCATTTAATATTTTAAATGCAATGTTTTTTATTAAACCCTACATGATGACATTTATGTGGCATTTTCCAACTACTTCATAAAACTGAGCATGTATTTTTAATAGAACAAGATTATTATGACAACATTGAGTTAACATTGACGTAAAAGTCTTAAATTAATGTACTTGTGGGAGCAAATAATTTAACAAAATCATTATCCGCCACATAGACGCCTTAAATGCCATTACAGGAATTTATGTTCCAACAAGCATCTTTCTCTCAACCTCAGAGGCAATTTGTCAGAGTGCAATTTCTCATTATCTCCCCATGTCACCTTATGACAATAACATGCTGTGATGTCATCTGGAGACAATTCTGGTGCCCAGTCAATACTTATTTATTCTAAATGTGACCACAGATTGCCTCAGTCACTCTCTGTAAAATGTTAAATACATTTTCTCCCTCCATTTTTCATAATCACTTATTCAGAGTAGAATCCTAGTAAGCCTGGAGCGTACCCCAGGAATAACAGGACATTAGGCAGGGGACAGTCGGGATGCCAGTTCTTTGCAGGGCACACACGTGGTTAAGGAACACATTTAAGCTGTTCAGGGGCCTGGAGCTCATTCTAGGTTGCACAGGGCACAAAGGCACGCACACACAAACATATTTGTATCTCTAACCTTGTCAGGACTTTCCAATCATTTCTATGGGCCTAACCCTGATCCTAACTATGATGACCCTGAGCCTTACCCAGCCCTAACCTTAACCATAACAATTAACCTAACAATTTTTATAAAGCTGAGTTTTCTTTTGTGGGGACACGACAAATGTGTATGGTATTGTACCTTCCTTCCTGAACCATTGGAAGGTGTTTCCCTTCACTAAATGGTTGTTTGGTGTTCAACATCAGAGCTTTTTGTCTTTCCAGAAGATCTAAACGATGCCTTTCAGCTTCTTTATGTGCAATAGCTCTGATCAACATTTCATTTCAAACAGATGTCTAGTTTCATTTTATAGCTGCGGTCTTCAAAGCCTAATGAAACAAAGCTGCTCGAAAAATAATAAAGAGACAGTTTGAAGAGATATTGCACTTCAGTTTGTGTCTGCAACCACCAAACAGTGAAACCCATCAGCTATGTGCCCTTACACTTTCCTTCAAAGACCCCCTCTTCAGATCGGTGGAGGTTAAAGTCATATTCCTCTCTCCGTCTTCTTCACCCGAACCCCTCCCCCTCATCCCGAGGCAGAAAACTATTTGCTACTGTTTTTTTTTTTTTACGGCAGTGATATGATTCCTATTGTGATTAAATGATCTTAGCCCAGGGTTCTGGATGGCCCAGCTGTTCATCTGTTTTTGCAGATATCGTACATCCTTATCTGCCTTAAGTCTTGTCAGAAGTGTGATACAGGGTCCCTCTCTGAAACACTCTCAGCCCTGAAAAGGAAATGCTCAGCTCATCAAAACCTTTGTTCTGGGCAGTCCCGAATAACACAGAGATGGCAATACACATTGTGAATGTGGCTGCCTGCAAGCTAGAGCCACAGGAGATATTCAAATGAAAAGTAATAAGTGGGCTTCCTTCAGCAATAATCCAAAAAAAAAAAAACATGCACTTTGCATGAAGCAGTGATGCTGAATTGCCCTTGGTTTATGAGAATGTGTATGCGTGAGACTGCTGCAATGGCCCAGCACCCCATCTAGGCTGTAGCCAATTTTACACTCTATGCTCACATGGATAGGTGCTAATTGGTGTTTCCATTGCAACCCTAAATGGACAAGTGGTTACCCAAAAAAAAAAAAAAAAAAATGAATTGGCCGTTGCGGCATACAGCAAAAGAACAATTTATCTGGAGCAGTAGTGGTTAAAATATATTTAACAGTCAGTGTGAATGTTACACTTACTGTTACTTATATTGTCATAGTTACTCCTGTCTTATGACTCATAAAGACTGAAACGGCAGAATGTATGTAAATGCAACATTCTAGGAACGCTTTAGTGTCAATTTGAGCCGATTAAGCATTTCCTTCCATCTTCAAGGGGAAGAATCCTCGTATGCTAATATTGTACGAGGTACATTTAACTCCTGATGTGTATTAAAACAATTTGAAATTGACTTTCAGACTATGGAAACTCACTTCAGATTTGTAACAATTGAACTGGTAGACAACGCCTCTCCTTTTATCATCAAATTTTAATCACTCAGTTCTGTTCCCACCCGCCATCTGTTCCATGTTTATTTCAAAACTATGAGTCGCATTATGCTTCAATTATGACTCCATGGCTTAGCACCAGCTTAGGCCTTCTAAGATGAACTCATCTAAAATATAGTTCATAATACTTATATTTGTCTTTTTTAATTGGGGTAGAATAAAAGATTCTTTACACATGCATTAAAGGTATTTGTATGTCTGACTGCAAATGGTCAGTGAGAAAAAAAGCTGCTTTCTGAGGCATTTTTTATATGCAAATACAGCCCTGCTTGATAAAATAGCCTTGGTAGCTTAAGTGCACTCGTTGATTTTAGGGTGTCGCGTTTGCCTAGAAAATGACAAATGGCCTATGACCGCTTAGCTTCCACAGTCCCAACCCCCATGCTACACACGAGTGCACGTTCGCTGAGGAGAAGCTGTGAAGCCTCTAGCTGTGTATAAACGCATTCCATTTTTTTCAGCCCCTTACTCGTCTTCTCCTACCGGCACCATTTTACACAATTTTCTTCAACTTTAGTCTTTTTTCGTGCACCTTTGGTTTCAGTAATTTCAAAACTCTGCAGCGAGTGGTAACAGGAATCCGGAAGATGCTGGCCTGAGCTTTTCAGACAGCCAGAACGTTAGGCTTTTTCTTTCTCGTCACTTCAAAACCTCCATCATCCTGGATGACTTAGTGCTATCAAAATGCTCCTAAGTGTTGCTTAACTCATATAAAATATCTAAGCCTAAGCGTATGAAGCTTCGCCACCTAGCCAATTTTCAAGGGCAAAGCAAATAATGAGTTTTTGTGTCATGTAATAAAACCAGTCTGAAGGAAGCTAGGTGGAAGAGTTTAGTGTTACACGGGAATCCATTCCGTGGCTAGAGGACAGAGCTGTACCTAGAGGATACGCTATACTGTAAATCTTTAAATCCACAATTAACACGAATGATGTGGAAACTACCATATCGCTTGGAACACTTAAATTGCTTTTTGTTTAAAATAAAGCATGGTTTTCCTGTTTAATAACAATGTAAGGTAATTTGTATGAGGCAAATTGGGAGCACGGAACAGGACAAACTTGGCGAGAAGCAAATTAAGCTTTTCGGCTGCGAATAACCCCAGGTCATTTTATCTGGGAAATAAAGACAAATCTGCCCTCCTCCCTCAGATGCCTTTCACTCAACTACAAGACTGATAGGTCTCCTTTGGACTGCAGAATTTAGGAGTAAAAAAAGATGGAACGTGTAGTGATGCATTAAGCCACAGTTAAAGGGTGGTCGAGAGAGGTAACACAAAGAGAATATCTTTACTGCGGATTGTGCCTCTGTGACGGTGTATCTCTGAAGATGGCATTTCCATCCTCCAGTTATGACATCTTCTTCAGGCTTATTCAGGGGGATCCATGCATTCTATTTGATGCAATTATTTAAAATTGCTATCTATCCATCTTCTATGTCCTATTATCCAATTTAGGGCCTCGATGAGCTTTGAGTCTATGCCAGGAAACGTGTGGCAGGGGAGACTCAGGATGGGGGGTCAGTTTTAAAAAAAACATTTTTTCCTATATGGGTTTATTAAAGAAATATTGAAGAAATGACTTACAACAACAGGGAAAAAGAAGGCCAAAAACAAGAACAAGTCTTACTGTCATGTTAAAAGGTTCAACACATCAGACATGTATATATAAAATGTGGAAATAGAGGCATCACTTCCTGCAAGTCAAGTCTTTATAGGTGATTTCATGTCCACTTTACACACCAGCTTGGCACCACTTCTTCCCATTATCTGAGACAGATTGGCTCTTTTTGACATCTGTTCAAATCACGTGGGAGATTTTTAAGTCTTTCACAGATTTTTAGTAGAAGTCTACACTGCATCGAATGGGTCATTCAAGGGCACTGGTTTTATTATTTTTAAGGCAAACCAAAATATGTTTGACTTTTTTGTTTTGAACGACAGTCTGGCCGAAAGATTTTTCATCTCAAAGTTCTCGTTAGAAAGAAACTGGTTTTCCTGTAGTATTTTCCTTTACTTTGTTCTGTCCTTACTCCACGGAGCTTAATGACCTCTCTGGTCCCCACTGAGGTGAAGCAGTGCTGCACTTTGATGGTGCTTCCAGCCTGGCTGGACTGTAGGGGAGGTGCTAAGCACATTGAGTCTCTGCCAGACATAGAAGCATTTTGACCAGGAGGTTCAAAGCCTTTCATTAATGGTCGGATTACTTAAATTTCCCAGTCAATAGGAGGTTATATATACATTCTTTTTATTTTGTACGTTGAAAGAATTTGGTAGGTAGCGTTCAGTAAAAACAACTTATAAACAAAAACAAGCTGTCTTTTTAAAACAACAAAATATTAAAGCATAACTCTGGTACTGTGCAGATCGTTTACAAGGCATTTGCTGTATTGGGACATATGCTGAAGACATATATATATTACAAGAACATGTATGCTTTTAACATTGTGAGGTTTAAAATATTATTAAAGATTGCTGAAATATATTTTTATAGCCAGAAATGCTGATTTTAGAAGGAAAGGCAGCGGGGCAGTAAGACTTTGAATTATCTTCAGACCTGTAGTCCATCGCAGTATTCCTCTGATCTCCAGTTTCCAAGGACTGATGGATATGACTTGCTCATTCCTGCAAAGCAAGAATTAATTATTAATACCAGGATTTAGTCTTGTTTTTAACTGTACAGAGAGCCGATATTTTAAAGAGGCCATAAGATACTAAGTAGACTAAACTTTCTGATTAATCACAATTCTTATTAGCTCAGGATTTGAGACTAAGGGAGAATTTGTCAAAGCAAGTTAATAACAGTATTAGTAACAGTGATTTCATTGACTGAGCCTGCCCTTCTACAAAAAAACAGGCGGTTTTTAGAATACCACAAGTGAAATTTCATCTGATTTTTCATCTAACATGAAAAAACATCGAACGTGATTTTTTTCATACATGTGAAAATAATGTTTCCACAAGGTTTCACATATAATATTCCAAAAACGTTTTTTTTTGTTTGTTTTTTTTAAGGGTGCATAGCACCAGCTACAGCTTGAAGGACTTTATGTAGCAGAATGACTCCTGTCTGAGGAACAGTACTATGCGGACAATAATTAACCAGGTGTTCACCAGTTTTTGGGCTTGGCTAATTAAGCTGACACAGGTGTGTAGTTAAGCACACCACCATGCGATCGCCAGTGACAACTGCTGGTGATTTAATGGATCATACTGAAGAGGTTAATGACTTTCACCATTGTGCCATCATAGGAACCTTTCCAGCAAGTCAGTATCAAGATTCTCTTCTTGTTAACAGCAAGTGAAGTGACTGTGAAGCAGAAAGATCTAAAAGTAGCAAGAGTTCAGATGTGATGTCATAGGCCAGACAAACGAAAAGAAACCTGATCACCCAACATCAATACCCAACCCTGCTAATGCTGTTATGGCTGAATGGCAGCAAATCCTACCAACAATATTCCAACATTGAATTTAAAGCCTTTCCAGAAGAGTAGAGTCTGTTGTAGCAGCAACAGGAGGACCAACTTCCTGTCATAGCCTTGGCTTTTTGAATGAGGTGTTGCACAGGCAGATGTCAAAAGACTTTTGATCATATAGTGTACTGGCTCAATGAGAATTATTGCTTGCATGGTCAATCACAATGCACATTAACGCAACAATGGTATCTGAAAATAGGTGAGCGTATCCCGAACTACCAATCAATGCTGGCTCCACCCAAATAAGAAGCAACACTGTAAACGCAGAGAAGAAGTTAGACCCAACAATAATTGGTAGTTTGGGATACTTCCACCCACCATGGGTTTTGATGCCTCATTTTTCCCATCACTGCCTGAAAGTTAATGCTGTCTCAATGTTTGGATTAATTTGGAATGTAGACTCATTCTGGTCTCATCAAAAACATCCATCTAATGAAACATAATTCCTAATCAATGGGTCTTTTTTCTCATTTAAAGTGATAGTAAGAAATGTTGATTCATGACAGGAGCTTTCAAAACAAGTCTGACTTAGCATAATGATCTAGTGAGGATGTAGGGATGACTCAAAACGCCCGCATCATGCTCTGTTTTCCTCAATCACAAATTAGCATTCACACTGCAAGCCACTTGTATCTTGCCAAATTACTGATTATGTTTTCAATTCATTAAATGGTTATTTAACAATGTTTACAGAAATTGCACTAGAATTAAAGTGGCAAAATGAATACAATCACATGATTTAGTTCCTCAACCAAATGGTCTCAACAAATACATAAAATATAACAATATCATTGTTATCAGATGGTACAGATACTGATAACAGCTGTGTGGGTTTTAAATGGGAATATATTAGTTAATGCTGATGGCACCCAACTTAACACTCAATAGTTACTCAGTCATTTTACGGATATTTAATTTGCACTATATTTAATTAATATGTGAAATCATACTATATAACTTGCATTGTATAGTGCAAAAAATGCAGTATGGTCACCAAGCTGAACCAAAAGCACAATGGGGCCATGCCTCATATGCTGAAGAACTATGGGGCCATGCCTCGTACTCTGAAAAACCATGGGGCCATGCCTTATACTCTAAAGAATTAAGGGGCCATGCCTCATACTCTGAAGAACCATGAGGCCATGCCTCGCATGCTGAAGAACTATGGGGCCATGCCTTGTACTCTGAAGAACTATAAGGCCATGCGTTGTACTCTGAAAAACCATGGCGCCATGCCTCGTACTCTGAATGACATGTGTACTCACAGTAGAATATGAAACTGTGCCTGTTAATTGCTCCTAAAGGAGTTCAATGATAATCACTCTTTCAATAAATCTCCATATCGTTCACTCAATTCCTAAGCCAATGATGACAGTATCTTCATTACTTTTTATCTACTCCACCAAAATTATGATGATATTAATCATGACATCATTAAGATATTTATATTTCATGATTGCTGCTTTAAGAAAGTTGCCCTCTTAGCCTTGTAAAAGTCTGAAAACTGCATTGGCAACAGGCTATTTTAATAACAATAAACTATTGAGGAGACGCTTAGTGGAACCATTAATAATATTTTGACCAAATAAGGTGACATCTCATCTTGAAAGAAGATTCACAGTTTGGAATAGGCTCTGCTGTAGTCAGATAAGGTTCCACTGGAATGCTGTGAAACTTGATGGATTGTGGGCAAGACATTTTAATTTAAATTCTGTTTCACTTCATGGAGGGATAAAACGTGAAATGGGATTGTCGACTAAAGTGAACAAAACAAAACTATGTCTCCCAGTCTGGATTCCTTAATACTCTACAAGTTTATTCTTGATTAAACCATTTAATTTTTTTTTCATACAAAAAGTATATTCCGATCATTGTATAATTAATCATCTGCCTTTGCCTCCTTGTGCAGAAAGGAAAATCCAGTACACCTAAAAATGGATTTATGTTTGAAACTGAAGTGACTAATTTAAATTGTATGTTTAAGTAAACTGAATACCACCAACAATCAACATTTGTTGTAGTCTTTCACATAAGCTCATGCACTTACCAGTCACTTCATTAGAAGCTCCTTTCTAACATCACTGAGGAATATCTCCCTGTGCTCTTGAATTCCTCAGGGAATGGACTGAACAAGAAGCTGGAACATTCCTTAAAGATTCTTGTCCACGTTGATATGATTGCATCACATAATTGCGGCAGATATGTCAGCTGAACATTCATGCTGCGAATCTCCCATTCCAAAAGATCCCAAAGGTGCTCTAAGGAATGCAGATCAAGCGAGGGCATTGAAATACAGTGAACCTGTTGTCATGTTCACAGGGTGATTTTATGACAACTTCTGCTTTGTGACATGGTGCATGACTTTGTTGGGAGTAGCCGTTAGAAGATAAATGGGAAAACTGTTGCCATTAAGGGAAGCAGATAGTCAGCAACTATATGCTGACAGGTTGTCAGTTTTAAACAATCCTTGATTGACATTTGGGGGCTCAACGCCCAACAAGAAAACATTCTCATATCATTGCACTACTACCAACAGTCTGATCCATTGACAAAAGGTATGTTGAGCTATCGACTCCCATTCACACTAAATCATGACCCGACTCTCACAGCCCCGGTGACAGAGTTCCAATCTTCAACTGTCCAGTTTCGGTGAGGCCGGGTCCACTATAGCCCCACTTTCCCGCTATTGTTTGACAGGAATGGAGCTCAATGTTGGCTGTTGTAGCACATGTACCTCAAGGTCTGATGAGTTTTGCATTCAGCAACGTTTTTCTGCTCAGCGCTGTTATAAAGAGTAATCACATTAGTTACTCTAGCCTTCCTGTGGGCTTAAACCAGTCTTGCCATTCATCTCTGACCTTTCTCATCAATAAGGCATTTCTGCTCTCAGAACTGGCCCTCACCAGATGTTTTTCCACACCATTCTGTGCAAACTCTACATACCGCTCAAGATAAAAATCCCAGGAGATCAGCATTTCCGAAAGACTCAAAGCAACTGTTCAACTATATCATACCTCAGTTAAAGTCACTTAGAGCACAATATTTGCCCCCCCCCCATGTTTCATATGGCAGTAAAGTGAAGCTCTTTTTTTAATGCCCATGAGATGAAAATTTTCCTTTTCAATAACATTTTTAAAGAGGATATTTTGTCATTGGTGATTAATAAAAAAAAAATAAGTGCGTTGCCATGGTGTAATGCAAAATGTTAACCACTAAAAATGCTTGTCTATGGGCAGGAAAGGGATGAGATTACACTGCACCATTCTTCCTGAACAAGTCACATCCTCTCCTGTGACCACAGAGGTTAACGTAAGCTTCTATTATCGGTTCATTTCGGAAACGCAGGCTTTGCTGTGGGGTCGCTCTATTCCAGGTGAAACAGAAGGAACCAAGAACTCTCCTCAGCTCTACAGGCCTTTGGGTAACCTTGTTATTGTGTTCATAAACCTAACCCTATTTAGTTCTTCTACTGTAATTGTGGCACAAATATATTTGTTTCATAACTAATTTCTTCTTTCAGTTATCTTCAATTAATGGCTCAATTTTAATTCATATTTTGAATGAAAGTTCAAAAGAATAAAGCAGTCATTTTTTTTCCTCAGCCCATTTCGCTTTTATTTACTAAGGGTGCCAGTAATTCTGGAGGGAACTGTATAACATAAAATTGACAAAGGAAAGCACATGATGTTTACACTGGGATGGACAGAAAGCTGAAGGGTGATTTATTGCAAAGCTAGAAATGTAGATAAAAATGCAGAAATTAACAGCAGAAAAGTACTGAAGAAAAACTGTAAAATAGCAGAAATATTTCCTGTGCCTACCTACTCATATTATATATAGACCACCCACCAGAGGTGCGGCTGCATTCATTAGACATAACACAGCAGGGCAGGTGGACGTCAGGACATGGCCGGGCGGTGTCCCACAGTCCAGGGAGGCAGTCGTTCCCCTCGGCAGGCAGTTGTTTCCCTCGTCAATGCCTCCATCCAGCCTGCTCCAGTGGCTTGTCCTGCGTGGGCCCACAGCTGTCTTCTTTCCCCTCTCTACTGTGCTCCTGATCTTTTATGCCACAAAGTGGCTGATTGCTGACCGGCTCCAGCTGTGGCTCCTTCCACATTCCACACAGGTTTTGTGGAATGCGGGCTTCAATTAAGGGGAGCCATGGGCTCGGGTGCTGAGAATCAGGTGATCGGGGGCATGTATATACATATGTCTAGGAGACTCATGACATCTTTAGACATGATATGAAGAGAAAATCCATCTGTCCACCTTCCGATCACTTACTCGTTAGGGTCATTGTGTAACTGAAGGCTAGGCCCGTGAACACCGGCCATAAGGCAAAGGTATGGCCTGTTTGCTGGTCCATTGTAGGGCATGCTAATGCACACTCTCATTAGACACGTTTTAGAAATACCAGTTCACGAAACTGCATATCTTTGGAATGCAGAGAATGAATCAGAATACACAGCGGAAACCCACACAACCGGAGGAGAATGTGTGAACTTGTATCAAGTCTAGCTGATCATTTGCTACCATCTGTACACAAAAAAATCTATGCGATACAAAGGAAAAATATGAACATAAATATAACAGAGACTGCGAGCCTCACCTGGAGAAACAGTGGGAAGATGATGATGATGATGATTAGGATGACGATGATAACAGCAGAGTCCGAAAGAAAACAAAAGTTTCAATGTCCATAAACAGGAAAACCATAAACCATAGTGCATGATGCAGGGCTAGACGTGTCAAAATTAGATGCCAAAAAACCCAAAAAGCCAAAAGGAGACACTTGAACTTGAAAAAAAACTTCACAAATCCAAAACATGGCCCAGGTCACAAGTCAATTGAAATTCAGCGCTTTGCAAAAGTACAAAAGGATTCTCGCCGTCTCATAATCTCCTGGTGATTGCAAATGCAGGGAATCACAATACTTGAATAACTGTGTGTTTTCTTTCAGTGCCAATGGCACACAGTCCCTCCAGGTAAAGAACTACACTCCTCAAAAGATTTCATTAGGCAGAGAAAAAAAAAATCATTCTTTCCAAGCCTGTTCTGTTCTCTTTATCCTTTTATCAAAATTGATCAAAAAGAACTAATACCTGTCCAGTAGGGGGCGATATTGAGTAACAAGGAAATCTCAAATTTTAATGTGACAGACACTCACTGTCACAATGTGAAAGAAACAATCAATGAACATCTAGGTTAACCTTGCAAGGTTTTCTGCCATTAATCTCTGCTGAACCCAAAATGTTTCTGGCAGCGTCACAAGCTCACCACACACAGAGCAGAGGGTGAGTGACAAGAGAATGAAACTAGCATGTTTCAAACTGACTCGCGATAGCAAATAAAAAGGTATTTTTCCACGCCCAGTTGTCAAATGAAATGGATTTTTCTATTTACTCAGTGCCAAAGAAAACTATTTTTTTCTCTTTTCACGCCCCTTCTTTTTATTTATTGATGCCTGTTAATGTACAACTGTGGCGAGAGATCAGAGGAGTATGGCTGCTTACAGTTTGGCTGCCTTTTCTTATTATAAAAATACATTTTTATTTGAATGTTAGGTGAGGCATTAAAGATATACCTCTAGGAATTCTTAACACCACTGCACAATGGCATATAATGGAATGCTTACCGATAGAGTCATCATGAAAAGTTACAAAAACCAATAAATAGATGAGAAACCACTTTTAAATGAATTGTCTAGCTATATGGTGTCACCTCTAAATAGCTGTTAAATATAAATTTAATTTACACCATTTGAAGGAGCTGTAAAGAAAGTTCCAGCAAAGTAAACTCAGCTTAGATTACAGTAGCTGCATTAATACCATTGTTCATTTTTAACATTATTCTTGAAGAAAAAACTTGCACACTATGACTACAGATACAATACAATGAGAACAGACTAAAAAGTAGGAAATTCAGACTGTCGAACTGCATTGTGTTTTTGCTGGCTTTGATGTTGCTTTCATGTTATACCAGAGTTACCGTAATTACGAGTTTCCCACTTGTAAACAGCGTTCACAACAACATCCAACTTGCAATTACAACTAGGAAAGTTGGAGTCTTGAGAAAGCTCTGATATATCCGATTTGCCAGTAAAAAGTACAGAAGTGAGGGCAGAAACAAGCAAACATGGACTTGTGTTTTACTGCTCAGTCTTCATATCCTCACATCGGGCCATAAGCCGTGTGTAACAATCAAAAGAATGTGGTCGTTAGTACGAGCAGAAAAATTTTTCTTGGCAGTGTTGCTGGGCTCATTCTCCACGGCAGAGTGAGTTTGGAAACCCCTGGGTACGTCTAAATACAATCACTGCTCTTTCAGGTTGAGAGGAGCCAGCTGAGGTGACCAGACACCTGGTCAATTCCCAAGAAAAATCTTCTGGGCAAGTCACACTGGAATGGACCCAGGACTCGCTGGAGGGCCTATTGTCTCCCACCTGGTTTGGTAACGTCGGGGAATCCCCTAGAATGAGATGGAGCACATGACTTGAGGCTTTGTACTATTCCACTACACAGCAACTGTAAGTTAAAACAACAGAGTTAAAATAACTCAGTTAAATCAGTTTAGACAATTTGCCAGTTGTATTGTGTGGGATGACCATGAGGTATTTTCTTCAGACCTCTATCTTACATAAAACCAAAACTTAAAAATAATCAATCGATATTAAATCAAGTTTGTCATCATCAATGAATCAAAAAATATTTCTAATGAAATTATTTATATAATTAATGAAAATTAATTGGGTTGACTGGAGTCATTTTGGCTTCAAATAAAACCATTTGGATTCCTTGTGCACCTAACTGAAAACAGAGCTGCCTAACTGGATGATTAAGTGCAAATGAACAGTTATAATAAAGGTTGAGACAGACAGTCTAAGGATCTGAGGTAGGGACTGAAACAAATGAAAGTAAATAAGTAAATAAAAACTAATTATAGCATTTCAGATGCATGTGTCAAGCGCTGTGGCATAAACTAAATAAAAATAAAAACAATGATTGTTAATGGTATCAAAGCATCACTGAGAGTGCACCAGTGGTTGAGAGTGGAAACTGACAGCATTCCCATCCAGGGTAGCAAATACTATTCAAATCACCAACAAACTGAGAGGCGTCCCTGCGGACCACATTTCTCCACTATGACTGAATCAGATTCTCCGCTTTTTTGAAAATTGCTTAATGCTGACAGCTTGTGTACGGTAGACAGGTCAGCAAATGCTGAAACGTAGGAATAATTATGAACAGGAAAGAGTTGCACAGAGTCAAAGCTTGAAAAATTTATATTCTCTATCAGCATAAGATGTTCTTAGAATTGCTCTAGGATTTTGAATGATCTTTTTATTGACCATAATACAAATAAACATAAAGTAATAACAAACAATTACATATTTCAAAAGTTAAATACAGCTTGTAATAATGACAACAACACTAATAATAATAATAATTATTATTATTATTATTATTATTATTATTATTATTGTTGTTTTAAATTATAATAATAATTATTATTATTATTATTATTATTATTATTGCTATTGTTGATGGTGGTGGTATTGTTGCTTGTATAGAATTTCTGTGTGGCATACAGGGGTCAGTGCATACAATGCTGGGTCAGTTTTGTGTCATTAAAAAGTACACAAGGTTCAGTTACAGTCAAATTACAATTTTAGGTACTTTTCACATTGGCTTAGTCTGTGAATCAACTGAAATGTGTTAAACGTAAAGCGTCGAGTTAAAATTTCAATTTAACTATTGTTAAAATGAAATCATCTACCTTAAATAAACCCCAAAAGTCATTGAGATATGAAATGGGAGACAACTTTTTGGTAATGTACAAAATAAATTCTGATAATAAATGTTTAGCTTTGAAGCGTAAGAATATGAGATATGATATATACAGTATCAGGGCAGCAGATAAAACAATGAATTGGTTGCATTAGCACAAAAATAAGGAAATAAGAAAATAAAATTAGCCTTCTTTGTTCCCCCCCACTATTTGTACTGAGGCCAACTTTTCAAAACAACAGGTCTCTCATCTCAAAGCCAGGGTGAGCTCGAAGCACTGCAGGTGTAACAACGTGCCAGGGAGCCCTAAGCAAAAAGATGCGCTGCGGGGGGGGGGGGGGCAATGGCTGTCACGGCAACACTCGCAAACGCTGCACATTCAATTCAGACATCACAGACTCTGTTCCTCTGCAGATAACGGAGGAGCTTCACAGCTGAGAGTCCGGCGCAGCCCCATTCGCTTCCCATGAAGGCAGCAGCGTCGGTGCCAGCGGACCATCGCTATGAATCTTTCGTTATGAACACGTCAGAGCCTGTGACCCATCTTTCTTGTTTTCCCATCGGCAGAGAAGAGCGCTGCCTTTTCTCCTGCAATATCGATGTTCTATTAACCCTCCATCACCTCATCATGGGCTCACAGCCGGCAACATAATTCTCCCTTCTGGAACACGCACCGCAGATAAGACGACCAGTACTCTAGTGCGCCATGGTAATCTGGTGAAATAAATCACCCAGGAGTATGGCACAGTGCTTTCCCCATGCTTGTGAGTCCCTATAACTAACACAAATTACCTTGTTTGCTATGAATCAAGGCCAGGCATTTGTGGATTTAAAATCAAAAAGAAAAAAAAAAAAATACAACGTAGGGATTTTTTAAAAAACGTCATAAGTGTGGCCTTTGCCAAGTTATGGCACCACACAAATTTTCTGCAATAGCTTCACAATTTTTCATAAATGTCATTGAGGACTGCTTAAAAAATGCAGTGAGTTTTTATATTGCAGAAAAATCCAAAAAGTTCCAGTCCATTTTACTTTCAGCTGGCACACTTTCCATGTTTTACTTGCCCTGTTAAAGACAATGCTCAGATCTTCTGACTTTTCACGCAAGGTTCTTCCTGCTGGATTGCTGCTGTTCACCACCTATCAGACCTCACATCGGATCTTTCTGTCTCATTTACTGAACAATCAGCAATATTTTATCTGCCTTCAAACTCTAACATCTATTTCCAAAATAATTATTACAAAAAAGTATTAGTAAATTATAAATTACCACTTAATGAATGTACATTTATGAGCATTATAAACATTCTGCTTCTGAAAAAAAATATATATTATTATCCAATATGAAAGAATAACATTATGGGGCCAAAGGGCTGCCTTATCAGGAACATCAATATGCTCCCTTTAAATTGAGGCAATATTTCCAATTATCTGATCTGTGGACCAGAAAATATTTTTTGAAAGTCTGTATTTCAGGACAGTTAAAAATATTTTTGGTTAATGTATGATAAAATATATAATTATATGGATCTTTCATTGTAACTCCAAATGAGGGTGTGTGGATTTTCAAGTCTTGCCACAGAATCTCAGTTGGAATGAGATGTGGGAGTTCAGCTCCTTGGTGTCGAGTGTGGGGATTATATTGGACTGATCTGTACTATTGCCTCCAAACAGTACAACTTCAGTTTTTTTCATATTGAGCGACTGGAAGTAATCATTCATCCAAATCCTCACTTAAAACAGTTAGCTAGAGTGAGAAACAGGGAGGTATCATTAGGTGTAGCTTAAATATAGATTTGGGTGTCATCAGCACTGGACTGAAAGTTAGCATGATGTTTTCATATTTTATTATCCAGCGGTAGCATTACAGAGAAAACTATACAGGTCCGAGCACTGAGCCCTGTGGTACAATGACTATTAAATATCTGAATGTTGTGATAATGGTTAGTTAACTAGGAGGTGAACCACTTCAATTTAGCTTTGTTCAAGTCAAAACAACTTCCATTTCAAGCCAATGTAGCAAAATAGAATGGTCAACTGTGTCAAAAACAGCGATAAGATGGACAGAGCAAGAGCACTGTCACAGTGCCACCATCAGTTGTTATTACTTCGTCATTCACAATCCAAGTTAAAGCAGTTTCAGTGCTGTGACCTTGAAGGAAAACAAATTGGAACATATTGAGTATATTTTTTTTATCCAAGTTCAACTGAAGTTGAGCCACTATATTTTTTTCTAGAGTTTAA
The DNA here is from genome assembly GCA_009936485.2 of Gymnarchus niloticus. Taxonomy (NCBI): domain Eukaryota; kingdom Metazoa; phylum Chordata; class Actinopteri; order Osteoglossiformes; family Gymnarchidae; genus Gymnarchus; species Gymnarchus niloticus. The sequence continues at coordinate 14,346,370 of JAACJT020000016.1, read as the reverse complement.
AAAAAAAAAGTTGTAAATTTAAGATGAATCTGTAGTTATGAAGCATCTGAGGATCTAACTTTGTTTCTTGAGCAGTGCTTTAACAACTGCTACTTTAAATTGATCAGGCACAACACCAGTGTTCATCATGCTAGTTATATATCTTGCCAGTACATTCAAGGACTCATTTCGTAGTTGAGTGGGAAGTAGATCTTATGGACTTCCCAGCAAACAGGGAATGTTACAGGCACGTTACAGGAACGTTAAGAACATATTGAGAATGTTATTGGATGTTGTGGGAACATTCCCTGTTTGCTGGGTTGTGGCAGGCTTGGCTTTGCTAATCAGTTTTTTACCTCTTGGTCATTAACTAATTCAAAGTCACAGAGAGAATGCAAACACCATGTTTGTACCAGAGTTCTTAGCATGCTGTTTGATTATGTCTGAAGTCTGATGCTGCTAATTTTATTGCTATAATGGTACATGAAATTATCACTAGTAGATCCATGACATAAAATCCCTTGTAGTTTGTACCACTGCAAAATATGGAAAGGTAAAATATGCAAGGTACTGTATCGCAATGGGTGTAAAGTGAAGTATATTGGTTGTCCACATGCCATTTGCTTTTGTAAATAATGAATGGAATCCTTACTTTTCATAAAGTTAGCTCCAGGTTAAACCAAGTTAAACAAATTTCAGGTTAACTGTATCTTTGGTTCGAACGATTAGATGCTGCAAGACATTCACACCGATGGAGCGTGGGCTATTTCTAAAGCAGTAATGACATTACCTGACACAACTGACATCACAGGAATGTAAATCCATCAGAATTATGGGATGGGCCACTGAAAAACTTGTTACTGAGAATGGCTAACAGATCCAGGATGATTTATTGACACCCTCACAACACAAACTGGTAATCAAACAAGAGTTGGCAGTTGTGTTCTCTAATCAAAAATGAACAAAGCTCAAACTCCAAAGATTTGGACCATTGCTCCTGCGCTCTCTCCTCTTACCAAGGACTTACAGGTCATTGGGCCTTGTTGCATCATTCCAAAATGAGCCATTTTAGTACAGAATATGATGGGTGTCAGATGGAATGATCACTATGAAATGGTGCTGGAAGCTCACAAGGTTGGCAGTTAGAGACAAAGGAGAAACTCCACTCAAGAATCGGAGGTGCAAACTGTCTTGTGTATTAACATTTACTCGTCACAAAAGGATGATAAGTGAACAGTTGGCCATCAATCTCCATTCTGCCTCTGACAGGCAGCACTCTTCTACCACCATGAAAGGAGATTCTCCATTGCTGTTACTTGAACTGCAATTGCCGAGCTGCCCCTCACTGTCATTTGTGGCTCCCCCCATCCCTTAAAGAATGTCATCAGTCTTAAAAAGGCCAATGAAATGCTTCTCCGGAGAAGAGTGCAGCCATGAAGGTTGCCAAATAATATTTCCTGTTTTAAACAACAATAAGAGTACCTTTAATGAAATGAAAAATGATCTTACATCGGTGTCAACTTTGACATTCTTTCAACAGCAGCAAGATTTCCAGCGTGTCAGCAGATTAGGGTATTTTCACCCGCCAGGGAAATATCTGTGATGTAATAGAGCCCTTAATGCTGTTGTAATTGGGGATAAGGACAAAGCACTGAAATTCCCTTTGTAGTCATGCTTTTGCTGATTATAGGAAATGACTTGAAACCCTCGTTTGAGACTGCTGTAAATGCACCAATTAAAACAGCCAGCCACCTCAGCTAAAATGAGGCACACCTGTATAGCTGGTGAAACAGGCTGCTGAAATATCTACTGCAGTTTTTCTGATCTCTTTTTTAATAATGTGCATCCTATTGCACCCCCATAACCCACACAGATCATAAAAACCCTAATATGAGATGTGTTTTGCTAGAAAATACTAATGCAATGCTAATGATTTTCTAATGCTGTTCTCCTGTCATTATTGTATAAAAAAAGCTTTTCTGTTTGTAGCCCATAAATGTCCATTGATCATCAGCAGTACGACAAATGCCATATTTATATGAAGTTTTATGTTTTTAACATTAGAAAAAATAATTATCCTACTGCAAACAAAGGTTTTAAGGCTGAAAAAGAAAATTATACTTCTGGATGGTAAGTGTATATTTGCTTAGAGAAAAAGAAAACACCATTTACCATCAGAACGTATACAAATAAACAATAATCTAAAAGTAATATGAACTTCTGTTTTCCAAAAAGTTCTGAATGGCTGGACAGACTCATCTTTGATTCCCGAACCTCTCATCGCCATGATTTTTTTTTTTTTTTTATTTCACCACTAACACGTTGAATTAGCTTAATAAGTTAATCAGCTAAATGAGGTATTGATTAGCCAAATAAAGTGTACTAGTGGTGCAGTTCAACAAATCTATGGGTATGTTGAATGGTAACTGTAAACCCTGAGGCAGCTTGAAGAGAGATTTTGAAATTGCTAAGCTAACACACTCTGACAGACATAAAAACATACTCATATACCAATAAACAATGTTCTTAGGGAGACTAAGAATTTTGCACAGGACTTTATGTCTAGTTAGTCTCATGAAGTAATTAGTAAATGTCACACCCAGACACGGCCAGCCAGACCAGCAAAACCAGCAAGAAGATTACAGCCTGACCTTCTCCTTTAAACCCAATGGGATGTCATAGATCTGTCCTCTAGTGGAACAAAGTTGTGATGTAATGGGTGTGTATTAGCACCATCAGGCATAGCAAGATATTTTCATAGCACAAAATCTTCTTCAGCAATGTTCCATTCCAAGCTAGTTAACCTGACCACTGAACATATTGAAAAAGCATAGGTTGTTAGGCGTGGAATGTTGAGATTGGGTATAGAGAATCAACTCAGTAGAGTTCAATGGGAACAGATCAGTCCTGAATCAAGAAGGAGCAAACTGCAGCTCCAGCCATGCTTTCAGAAATGGTCTTGCTCTCGGTACCCTTGCCTTCGTTTCATTTGTCTACCCGGATGCACGAATACTTGTAAAACATTGTAACTGCTTTGGATAATAGTATCTGCACTGGAATGTTGTGGGAGATGTGCTTAGGAGCCTTTAAGGCACACTCTGCTATCATCCAGAAAAGCCCACCAGACCATCAACTGTGTTTAAAAGGGTTTACCAGCAACCCTAAAGGAAGTCATCAGATGGGCCACCCCACTAATTAGAACCAGTCTATCTTGTACTTCATAATGCTAATGAGATATTTTAGCATTCAACATGAGATGCGAGAAGTAAGTAAATTAGAATGATGGAGACCACCTTCAAATTTTAAGTTTTCACTGGTTCTGTTTATCCATACATAGATATTTTGACTAGTTCAGTTTTTATTTATGTCTAAGCGTTATTTGTATTTCTGTGATTGCACCTTAAGATTGCTGCTAAATTTCGTTGCACCCTGTTTGCTGTGCTCTGACAATAAAAAAAGGATTCCATGCATCTTCCAACTGTTCATCCTGGATTGGGCCATGGGAGTGTTGGAGTCTATCCTAGGAAGCATGTGTGCAATACAAGTTTGCAAAGTGTTATTTTGCCAACCCTTCTTTAAATATTTACTTGTAGCTGGAATTCAACTGAGGTATATATATTGCTATAGTGTCACTGATTGTATTCATACTACACATGAAAAATCCAGTGATGTCAAAGAAATATTGTTTTTTTAGGCACAGGAGAAATGTTTTCTGTCAGTCAGCAAATGTACATTGGATAGCACATAGTAATGCTATTTTTGTGTCAACAAATTCAAAAACAACATTTGAGGAAACCATAGATGTGCAGTATTCTTCATGAAAAACCTAAAGTAACTGAAGACTGACCTTCACACCTCACACTATTCATTAACATCAGCCAGTATAATATATACCTTCAGGCAGACCACCTTAAACTTTTAAAGAGCAGCATGGAGAAATCAATGTGTCAATATATTTGAGAAAATATGGTTTCTCATTTCTTGGGAAAAATCAAAGCCTATATAATCTCACAGAGCTGAATGAATAGATACAGTCGAACATCATGATTAATAGTAGCAAGTTTCTCCTCACTCCACATTTTGGCTGGCTCGCAGTGCTTTTTTGAATATTCCAAATAATTTCTATCCTATGGAGAATGGATACTATTGCTTTTCTAACAGTCCAAATATATGCAGCTGAGCTGATTGGTGTCTCTGAATTGCTTGTGTGTGTGCGTGTGCGTGCGTGTGCGTGCGTGTGCATGCATACGTGTGATTTGTGATGGGCTGGCATCCCATCTAGGCTGTGCCCCAGCCTTGTGCCCTGTGCTACCTGGCTCAAGGTCGCTGACCAGGATAGGTGGTTAGATGATGGATGGATGGATGGATGGATGGATGGATGGATGGATGGATGGATCTCTTCACAGCATTCCTTAACCATATTGGAAAACAGTGGTGACAAAAAAGCTCTTATTCTTCATTGAGAGACAAGAGTATCTCAAAATATCTAGAACACATCCATTTCCCAGCAGGCCATGCTGTATATCCTTATGCTGACTCCGTGTACCTGTCAAGTTAATAATGACTCTCACTCCAGGGGTGGACAGAAGAAGCTAATTGGGGGCATTTTACCTGAGTTCATCAGCCTCACACTTACTTATGTGCCTTTCACAAGCAATCTGCTGTACTGCAGAGCTGCATACACGTTATTAGAACACATCCCAAAAGTGAATAAATGAATCACCTCTGGGGTCTGTCAGTGATTGTGCAATTAAATGGACTTAAAATGATATCTTCCAGTGCCTCAGATATATTTCATTGCAGGCTGCCTTCCGTCAGGTAAAAGCTGTAATTTCAAACAATTGTATGAAGTGCAAGACATATTTGATTTGGACCCTATAAAAATATAATTTTTTTAAAAAGTATTACTGCCATCCTAGAAATTGTTGCCATATGTGTAATAGAGAGATCCAAGATTTGCAGTGACTTATCTGTCTTGTTCTACTCATCATCTGTTCCATACTGAATCTCAGCCCACTTACAGGGTGTTTTGGGACTTGAAGAATTAATTCTTCTATCCTTTTTTTAAAAAAAGAACTATACACTGTGGAAACCTACGTTATGCTTCCTCATTGTTATATTTATCTTTAAATGTTGTCTTTTCAGACTGCATTCAGGTTATGACATTATAACCTGCCTTTACTAGAGTTAGGTGCTTTGTAATTAACTGTAAATATCAGCATTCCACTATGTGTGAAAAAATTAGCATCCTCTAGAATGGCAATCAGATGAGCATGAAATGCGGATTTGGACAATGGAACAGGAAAAAATTATTTAAATTCTTTGTATTTAATAGACAGGGATAGCAAGACCCCTAATAAACAAAGAAGTGGTGGACATAAAGAATCAAAGCGACACGCCAAATAAAGACTCCACCATAAAACTTCACTACCTTGGGTTACTTGTGCTTTTTTGGGAGAACTTTGCTTTATATGCATTTAGTGAGTCATTGCTGATAAGTGGATGGACTTGTCCTGGTACCCCTTCGCCCCCCCCCCCACCCCCCCCCCCCCCCTCCCCCCCCTTCCCTTATTTCCTGATTCTTCTATCCCTACAATTATCACTTTCCATAATATCGAA
>JAACJT020000016.1:14275554-14333017 GCA_009936485.2 Gymnarchus niloticus | reverse complement strand
TGGGCCTCGGCGTCTGACATGTAGAGGGCCAGGCTGATCGGGCCTTCCCAGTGCTTGCAGATGGCCTCCAGCATCTGCAATCTGGGTAAAAGATATCCCTGTTATACAGTGAACTTTTCTCTATATTCCCCAAACCTGGGAGACTCCGGAATGTAAGAGATTGCTGTTGTTATTGTCTGAGCTTGCACAATTTCTCGAAGTTGCTCAGTCCCCTTCTTGTGCAGTTCTTTGAAGAATACTCATATAACTTGCCAACTTGTATAGTGGTGTTGCCATGAAGTTATGGGCAATGTGAATTAATACTATATTCATGAATCTTTTGCATTATTCACAAGACTGATAAATGTAAACTACTGCACCTGAAAGCTAATGGAGTTTTCGCTTTAACATGCCTCCATTTTAAATCAACCATAGTGGGTAATGTTAACATATTAAAATGTACTTTTTAATATTTTTCAGTTTGGTATTAAAAACATGGGTGTGTAATTGATATGGTTATTTCATGCCAGATATCTTGATCTAGCATAATTATGTTATTGGTTACAGTATTTATGTCTGACAGATGCATATCTGGACAGCTAGAGATACCAATACAATGTAATGGTTAGTGATGGGACAAATGAGGCTTCAAGACCCATAGTGGGGGGGAGCATCCTGAACTGCCAATCAATGCTGACTATATTTCCACCCGCCATGGGTTTTGAAGCCTCATTTAGCACCAGTTTTGATTGGATAGTTCAGGATACTCTGACCCACCATGGGTTTTGAAGCCTCATTTAGCACCAGCATTGATTGGTAGTTTGGGATACTCTCACCCACCACGGGTTTTGAAGCCTTTGTCCCATCATTAGTAATGGTAACTGATATTACCTTAGTCATTTACCTCAGCTACCATCCATAGGAAGATTAAATTCAATTCTAATGGACTTAACCAGACTGCATCTTGCTGAATCTAATACGTTAATGAGCCTTGCCTGTAGTGGTAAGGAAACTGCTTAGAATCATGCAATTAGTCTTAATGCTGACAAAAGAAAAGGTTATAATAAGTGCATTTCATTCTTTTCCCATTTTTCAATAACTGAGTTGATGAATGAGTTGATGAATAATTTTAAAATAATTACAAGTGCTAATGCTGTTAGACAAGCAAAGTTCAACACTTCAACACGGCAATTAAAATTCAATTAACAGTAATCTATTGTATAGAAAAGACAATATTATATAAAATGGGGGTATTTAACACCAAACTGTCTAAAACAATCATATCACAAACTGATTTAAAACAGTAATAGTTAATAATTCATTTTTGTTCAGCTTGAAATATACCTAGTTTGCAAAAATGTTTTATTTGGTGTTTTCTTATAATTAAACACAATTTCTAAATAAATAATAATTCAGCTTTTTCATTCTTTGAATCGAATGGTAGCACAATTTTAACATAATGACCTTGAAATGCCACTTAACTTCAACATAGAATACTATTTTTGCTATGCAGTAGTAGTGTTAAATTAAACAAGTTAAAATGATTTTAACAGGATTTTAAGACTTTTGGGAGGAATCTGACCTGTCCATGGACAGCTGGGCAACGAGAGTGACGTCAGACCCATCCTCGGTGGGCCTGTAGTCATACTGCAGGAAGTACAAATGCATCCTGTGCACCGTGATCCTCTCGCGTCGGAAATCGTAACACTGGTCGTCCTCGTCCAGCTCTTCCAGGGCGGCCTGTAACTGGGTTCAAAGAAGATCGTCAGCTTTCATTTTATATATAGCACTTTTTAATCCAGCTTTAGTACAGATATCAATTGTTTTCAAGACTCCCCCATCAGTCATTTTAAATGAAAGTAAATTGTTATAAAGGTATATCCTATCGGGCAATGGATTGCTCAGAGGATCATATCAGGTTGAAGTCTATGGTTCAAGTCTGCTATTGTACTCTTAAGAAAGATATATCACCAGAATTACTTCTTTTAAAAAATCCAGCTCTATAAACAGATGAAATTCTGGAATTGTAAGATAGGAAAAATCCCTTTGAATAAAGTTTCCACTGCACAAATGAGTAAAGTATTATGATATTTTTACTCAGTTGAAGACGCGAAAGGTGGCAGGGTACCCGTCATCATGTCTCATCCATATGGATGATTGATGGTTGGAGGTGAAGGAGCTGGAAGGCTGCTCACCCGCACGCTCTCGGGGCTGGGCTGGCCGGGGCAGCCGAAGAGCTCCCGGCGCAGCAGGTTTCCGTCGTACTCCAGGAAGGTCAGGTACAGGTTCCGGAAGAACTCCACGTGCTTGTTCTTAACACGCAGCTTCTTGGGGGAGTTCCAGTGGATCACCTGACAGACAGTATTGTGGCTCAGTCATGTAAAGCGCTTTGTGACAATGCTCTCTATTAAAGGCGCTATATAAATAAAATTGAATAATCTTAGGATGGGTTCTGCTATCACTAATCATAGATACGAATGTTTATTCACTAGAACTACACATCCTCAAAAAATCACTTATAACCCATTACTTATGACTGTGTGCCCCTTTTTAAATCCACTAAACTGACACTTCTACAATGGTACAAAATCCCTCTAAGTACATTTGCACCTACCTTGAGGTCTGACACCTCGGTGTAGCACTGTTCTGAGCGTGTGTGGTCAGACAGCTGAACGTTCCAGAAACAGGGTAGCTGGTGCACCAGGACGGGATTTTGCTTGATAAACGCATTAAATATGTCCTGCAGACATCAACCACACAGTTTAGTAAATAATTAAAGGTGCACAGACTTACTCCAGGGCACAATAACAGGGCCTTCTCTGGGTCTTGCTTTATGACCAGTGCAGTTCTATGAATAATATTCTATCAGCTACTCAGATGTTCAATTTTTATTTGCAATCATACTTAAAAATAATCTAAAAACATTTTACAACAGGCTAACTCATATAGTTTAAGTACAGCCATAGATTTTCCAGTATGTACAAAAATACACAGAACATAATGTACAATTTTCACCCGATGCACAACAGCACAGGCTTTCTAAAACTTTAATTAACAAACAGATTTCAGCTTTGGGTGTACATATATTGCATATGGTGGGAATGGACAGCTCACAAACAAGATTTGAAAAAAATAGCATTGAATGGTCAGTGAAGTAACATCATTGAAAAGAGCTTCATCACTATCGCCGTATATCGCTTTGCACAAAAGTGTCTGCTAAATCAATAAAATATACATATGAATAAATGTAGATATATTTACAATATACTATACATAAAGGATGTATAGCTATGATCAATTATATTAATATTACCAAAACAGGTCAATACCTGTAACAGAATTCAGGAAGTGAAAGAGACAAATAGGAATCCAGAGTTAAATAAATAAGCAGAAGTCAGAAAACACAAGGGCTGAATCACCAAATGGAACAACCATAAGATACCGATGATGCTAGTAACAAGACTGAGCACAGGGCTAGTGGAACCCTTTACTCACTGCACTTTTACAGATTACAGAATATGGGTAAGAAGTCTCCTGGTGGATGATGGGAGTGTGTTATGATGGGAAACCAGAAATGAGGATTCCAGACCTGCGGGTCTACAAAGTGCAAGATCACCGGAGACAGAACACAGAAGCCCAGTGGAGCACCTACATGTCCATGCAGGACATAATACCTTCCTCCCCAAGTGTGAAGCTCAATAATAAGGGTTCACAGGTCCAAATGTGTTACATATACGGGGTCAACATCTCAAGAGAGCATCTGCAGTAATATTGTCAGAACCTTTCACAAATATAATGTTGAGATTTGAAACCTTTGACAATCAGAGACCAGAACAAAAGGCACCGATTAGCATTGCAAATGAGACTGAGAAATTGACGGATGGTGGCCTGTGTGTATATCAATGGGAAAAGAACTTTTGCCCAAATATACCTCAAAATGTTGTTAGGCATGCAGAAAAGCAAGGGCTTCTTTTTCAGTTATGCTATAGGCTAGCTGATGTTTAACAAACTTCTTAGAAAAGTGGCAGATAGGGTGATTAACACCTTCATCATCCACCTGGAGGATGGGACCAGCACTGTTACCATTGGTATTGACATTTACTGTATTTTCTGCGCAAAAAGAAATATACGAAAATATTAACTGCAAGGCCATTTTCCGAGGAAGAAATAAATTTTATTCAAATATTAGCCAAACTGGTATGTAACCTGCGGGAAGTTGGACAGACATAAACAAATTGTAGTTTGAGATTGAACCAGATGAAATATTATTCATGTTAAAAAAATACTGGTGGATACAGAAGAATTATGAGAAAAAAAATGTTCATAACAATAAACAATAGAATTTATTTGAATTAAAAAAAGTGAATTGTGATTTCAGTGTGTTTGTGCCACTAACAGCTTAGAACTATGACACGGTGGAGATCTTGCTAATGCGTCCAAGCTAAATTAAATCAGTACTGGTAAAAATGCTATTCATATGCTAGTGTGGTTCCTTGTTCAATTTGTTCATATTATACATGAAACTTTATTAACAGATGATGTTGAGTGCTTTTGTTCCCAAAACCCCTACAATGTGACATGAGGTGAAATTTGAACTCTCTCTTCTCCCGGCAGTTTCCCATTCTTCTCTCTGGTTTTCTCCTGGTAATTTTTTTTGTTTACATGTTGCTGAAATTCACAAAGAAATCCAAACATTACCCCCACCTTTATATAGCCTGCTATGTCAGCTCTGAGAAAAAAACCAGCAGGTTACACTCCAATTTTTACAGTTAAATGGTTTAGAAAAATCAGGGATTGATAAAATGGATTAACAACATTTCCTGAGATTGGTAACAGTAACTTTCCCAAACTCACTCTTGTATAACTTTAAAACTAAGGTAAGGTAATATAGTAAATACAGTGTTTAGCAAATCTATTAAATCATCAAGGTAACCTTTGCAATTCCTTATGTCAGCTAAAATTGTACTCATTAGCCTTTGAAAGATAGCCGGAGCATTACACAATCCAAAAGGTATTACCATATATTGTAGGAATTCGTCTGGAGAAGCAAAAGCAGCTATTTCTAAGACATGTGGGGTAAGAGGACCTTGCCAATATCCACTCAAAAGGTCAAGTTTGTTAACAAATTTTGCTGCAATTTCGATGCAGTCAGGCATCATGGGAAGGAAAGACGAATCTGGCTTTGTAACTGCACTGACTTTCACATAATCTGTACAAAACCAGTAGGTACCATCGGGTTTTGGGACTAACGTGTGAGGTTGAATAACTGGGCCTACAATTTGGAACAGCTAGGTTATAAATAATCAGTGTCTTTCCCTAATGATGACTGCTTATGTGGATTAACTCGATAAGGATGCTGCTTGATCGGGGTGTGCTCACCAAAATCATATTCCATATACCATACTGTAGTTCAAGATGGAGTGTCAGAGAACAGCAAAGAAATCTTTCTGACCACCTTGTTATATCAGCCTGAGCTGACAAAGTGGATAAGTTTAATATTTTCCAAGGCAGAATCTGGAAAGAGCGCACATGGCAGACAATGTTTTCAAACTTGTAAATTATCACTTCCAAGTGAGTGCTTACAAGACACGCCCATAGGTTAAACAGGAGAGACGAAGAGGCTAGGGCATTTCTCAGCCACAGACAGAGAGTGGTAGTGTTTGATAAGCACCTTTACTTCAGCTTTTGACTTCAAGATAAGGGAATGGCTTCTGGGCAGCAAGCAGCAGCCTACATAAATGTTAACAAATAACAATGCCCTGAACAAGTCTTAGGTAAAGGGCAACACAATCCACTAACAAATACTCAAATAATTTGTTGACTGCAGATATGGGATAGGGAGGCATAGGTGGCAGAGTCTTATTTGTTTTTCCTACAAGGTTACAAATATGGCATGTCTGACAATATTTCATGACATCAGATTTAAAAGTGTACCAAAACAAAATGTTGTAAAACATGTTTGCATTTTACCTTAATTAATAGATGACCGAAGAGGGCATGGTTGTGAGCAAGGGACAAAAGAGGACTTTTAATTGACTGAGGCACCACAACCTGAAAGACTTCTTTAGATTCATCCAAGGTAGCCAGTAGTGTGCATTTCCTCATTAATACATCATTGTCCATGAAGTACGATCTGGGGTGTTTTCTGAGCTCTGATTTATCTACCACTGCCTCAAAACACCTGTTCAAAGTAAGATCAATCTATTTACAGATGGTGATGAAGCATCAGTAGGTCACTAACATCAGCACGGTCAAGTTCCACAGTTAGGATTTTGGAGGGGCCGTCCACAGAAATAAAGGAGGTGGACAGATCAATAACATCATTGAGTTTCTTTGCCTGTGCACAGGTCATTACCCATGCTGACAACACAGACGGGAACGTCTAAGTGAGGTTATCAGTCTGAAATTCCACAACTTCCGCTAACGGAAACAATGCCTCCAGTAATACCTTTTCCTAGAATGAAAGAAACCTTGGTAGGATGTATTTATATGTACACTCTAAATTTTAAAAACCCAGAAAAATGATCAATTTATAAAATCACATGATGCAAAGGAATATGTAATACCCCTAACCCCAAACTTTGCACTAGTATGTCATTACCATAATGGAACTCGCCAGAGAAAGCATGACTATCTTCTAAAATGAACAACAGTGCAGCACCCATGTCCCTTGGGATTTGCTGTTTATGTTCTTCAGCTATGTGTCAGAGAGGGATACATAACCAGAGAACCCAAAGGTATGAGTTGGGTCAGTCAAGCACAGAGTTAAAACATTGGACTGTGCCTTTTTCACCAAAGCTTTACAGACATCTTTACATTGCAACACAAGACAAATGGTAATCAAACGCCCTGTCTCCTGACAGTAAAAACACTTGCAAGTCTCCATGCTGGATGCAGGGTTCATTCCAGAAAGCGGGTTTAAAAAATCCTTTTCTCAAAACTGAATTCTGATTGGAGAAAACTGGAAGTCCAACTTCAGGACTTGTAGATTCCCTGAATCTCCAAGAATTTCTCCAAACAGAAATCAGGTTTGACTATAGGATATGTTAAGGCTGCTTTCTGGAATGGACCCCTGAGGTCTTAGGTAAGATGGGCTTCTGTTTAGGGATAGTTTCAGATGGCCTAAACCACTCTTACGTTTCCCAGTATCTCGAGGTGGGGCGGGGGAGGAAAAACCTTTTTTCTAGGTCAGTAAGTCATCCATCATTGTTGCAGAATCTGATAAAACTAAATTCCTTCTGCTTGTTTGAAGCCATCACAATGTGATTAGTTAGGTAACTCTTAAACTCTCCCAGTAGAACTAGTGCCTTTAACTGTTTGAAATTGGACACCAAAATAGCAGTACACCCTTTATCAATCAATAGAAATTCCATGTAAATTCTATTAACCGACATCCTTAAAGCAAATATTCTGCTGATAGGCTGAGACATCAGCCTGGCGGATCATAACCTTTGCTCCCTCATGGCCCAAATTCTGATCTACAGACATCTCACCCTCAAAGAACTCATTTCAGGGAGGTAGCACCAACCCTTCCCCGCAGCCCCCACACACACAACCCCATCCCACAACCCTGGGGCGACCACCAAGGGTATGTGAATTCAGCATATCTGATTATGAAAGAACTCAATCAGAAATTGAAAATATTTACACATACACACAAAAACACAGACACACATATATATATATATATATATATATATATATATATATATGTTCTTTGGTGAGTATTTTGTTGACAGTCTCAATGCTAAAAGCTAAATGCTAATGCAGATAGCTTTTCTTTTGCTGACTTTCCTTGCACTGTGATGTGGCTTGCTTGACAGATTTCAGCATTTTACCAGAAGTCTCAACCTCACAGCAGTCTGTGTCAATGAAATTGTTAATTTTGCAAGACATCAGATTGGCAAGTGTTTTGTGAGACAGCTGACTTCTGAATTCTATCTTAATGTGACACACCATGCTGAATGCCCTTTCAACATCACAATTATTATCATTTAACTCATGGAGTTGTTTTTTTTTTACTGTACATCATGTAGGACATCAACTGAGTAACTCCCTTAGCAGCTAGCCAGCTAGTTTAATAACGTTAGCTATGCTAATGAGCGAATGGCACCTGTTAAACTCCCCTCAACATGTCTTTTACTTTCATTTACCCCACCATGGGCAATAGAAAAGTCACTGTTGCAAACAGTGCAGCGAGCAACACTGCCTTTATTTTTGACCCCTATTAGTCAGAGGTACACAGTGTAGTCTGAGGTGAAGTGCATTATATGTTTTCTATTTTTTTTTTTTTTACACTGCCATGGCCCTGCAGGACACTAAACTGAACTGATGGACAATGAAAGCAAGAGAGAGGTCGGCTCGACTCTAAAGCCTACCCACAGAGAAAGCTGTTCACTTAGCACAAAGGGAGACCCAACAGGATGCTCTCTCTGTCGCTATCTCGGTCTCTCTCTTTTTCGCCCTCTTGTTTGTTTGTTGTCAAAAAAATCGATTTTTGGGACATTGTATATAATTTGCGGGCGTCCGAGAGCCGTTATCAACATGTGGGAGACTCCCAGAACTTCCGGGAGAGGTGGGATGTCTGGATCTACCATGATGAACAGCCTTTTTGAGTCTTTCCTGTAAGCTCACACCGGCATAGCAAAGACCCAAGATTTTTGGGCTAATAACTGTGGAGCCTACATGCTCAAAAGTGGGACAATATGGATCAACCTCGTCTTTGTGAAATATTGGAACAAGTCTAATATGGCAAATGATGTGAAGGTCCACTGATGAATCTGGAGCTGCAGGCAAGGCATGTGGCCTTGCGCTGGAGGAAAAACAAGACCCTGGATGTCATCCCGAGCCAGAGAGTCAACCAAAGGAAGAGTAAGAGGTCTTACCACAAGGTGTGCACCACTATGGATAGAAGAATCTGTCATAGGGTAGCTAGCTTTCTGAGATTGAGGTACAGGCTGTTCTGATCCCATATTCAACCTCCTCAATGCTCTCTCCCTTTCAGCCTCAGTCTACAATGTGTAGGAACTGCACCTGATTCCTTTGCAGAAGGGGCTTTTATCTCCAAGTCAAACTCCTTTCATTCTAATTACAACCTACATTCTTACAGAGACAGAAAAATCCGACCAGGATCCATGTCTAACTAATGCACAACCTTCAGTCCAACATCTGCTACATCAGAGCAATTGCTTGGCCACATAACACATGGAGGATCCTCCCTCTCCCTGGGCAATATTTTGTGAGCTTTGCATATAGCTCACCCTTAATCACAGCCTTTACAAAAAAAAAACGAGATGTTGAAAAGACAGTCATTTGAAGGAGTTCATCCTTGAGGAAACTATACTGCTCCAGAGCACAGCACAGTAAGAGACTTGAGATGGAACCAAGTCATTACTGAATTTGCACAATAAAAGAACAAAAAGCAGAAGAAGAAGGAGCTGGGCATGCTGCCAAGTTGGGGTTCCTTCAGATCCCTAAATACCTAACCCAGAAATCTGCCTAATAAAACTGGAAAACTGATTCATGTCTTCAGAGGTGTACTGTGCTTGGGGAGACTAAACACTAAATATTGCAAATGCAACCAAAAGTGTATCCCAACCAGAGAACACCTTCCCACAGGGAACAACCTCTAAAAATATAAACGGAAAATAACAAACCAAAATAATAACTGCCATCCCAAAGGAAGGACTCAACCCGAATTAGAACACTGCCAAACACATCAAGATTCAGTCACCTCACTTAGCTACAAACTCAATCTAAACCCCGAATTGTGTGGCAGTCCTTACAGGGGTGTTCTTTACGGGGGCTATCCCAGAAGAGCCCCCAGTTTTGTTAGGACCCGTTAAGTGGTAAAACACTGTAACAGCAATGGTAAAGGTTAGAGAGAGGATAGGGAGTGAATAAAGGTGATGGGAAGTCTAAATAATGCAGAAAAAAGTCAAAACCGCAGTGTACTTTTCATAAATACAGTGAAACCTGCTCTCTTCACGATATGCTACACACAAAGGATGCATACTGTGATTGGTTTTATCGCTATTAACAAAAGGAGACGAAAGCCAGAACCTGGCAACCAGTGACAGATAAGAGCAAATCGGATTTCAGATTCAGCAAACTAAGCAAAAGTTGAAAAACACAGAAGGGCTGCATCAAAGGATTACACAACAACAACAACAACAACAACAACAACAACTGAGCAACAAAGTGAGCAACAAAACTGTGCACAAGGCTGCTGGGAGCCCTGTACCACGGCACTTTCACGGAACTGGCTGCAAACACACAAAGACAAGAAAATAGACTGAAAAAAACAGCACTAATTGCCAATTAAAATCATCTTGAGTCCAACGGTCAACATGAATTCTGAAGTGACGATGAATGTTATGTACAAATTTCAGTACAACACAGAAATGTTTTAATGTAAGTTATATATAATTATATATTCATAGTTCATGTACAATGTTTCTTTCATTTGTGGGGGAAAAAGGTAATGTGAGTGTCAGATGTTTAAGCGCATTTGAGTTTTTGCCTCACTCGTAATCCCATGAAGAATTTAAAGTTAATATGCCCTGCAGGGAGATTTGGAGGATGGTAACTCTAATGATGCAGGATTGCCAGCCAGTACTGGGAAAACGTCTATCAGCCACTTAATTTGATATGATTTCATTTTGAAACCTGAGACTGAAATGCATTCCATTTGAATCATCTTCAGAACTTCTACCAGTCTCACGATCCCTTAGTTATAACTTTAATACTTCATAAGAGTGTTCCTATGCAGTTACCATGTACAGTGCCCTCCACGATTATTGGCACCCATTGTAAAGATTAGTAAAAAGGCTTAGAAAAAATGCACCTTTCGGTAAAGTAGCTTCATCTTACACAAAAAATGAGGAAAATCTAACCTTTAATCGAAATAAATTTATTCAGAGAAAAACAAATCTCTTATCAAGAAATAATTTTTTACAACAAAAACACGTGCTACAATTTTTGGCACCCCTGGAAATTATAGTGCACACAATGTAACTAAAGTATATTTACCATTTAAATACTATATTTTTCAGTTGACTGGAGTGTGTAGGAACTTTCAAGCTGAAATCCATGACTTCCTGATTAACTGGGGTAGAAATATGAGGTGACACAGAGGCTAAATTCCCTTAGCCGTCCATCAATATGGGAAAGATAAGAGAACATACAAATGAGAAAGAAATGTGTTGACTTTCATAAGTCAGGGAATGGTTATGAAAAAATAGCTGCTTGCCTGAAAATGCCCATTTCTATTTTTACAGCAAAAATAAAAAAGTGAACTTCAACTGGAACTGTTACAAACCTGCCTTAAGAAGACCCATGTTCATTTTTCCCCCACGTACAGTGAGGAGGACGGTAAGAGAGGCAAAAAAGGAATTTGAGAGGGATTTGTTTTTCTCTAAATGACTTTTTTTTAAAGGTTGGATTTTTGTCATTTTTTCAGTGTGAGAAGAAGCTACTTCACCAAAAGGTGTATTTTTTCTAAGCCTTTTTACTAATCTTGACAAGGGATGCCAATAATTGTGGAGGGCATTGTATATAGAGCTTAGTACCTAGTACAAGATTAGTGATTTTAAAAAGGCTAATTCCTATGGATGACATGAAGAGACAAGAGACATAGTTCATTAGCAGAATGGGTCAACATTGCAAACACTGACCCACGAAGGGCAGTGCTGTAACTGACCTGGTCAGCCAATGACGTGGAGAGCATGCTCATGAGCTCCCTCTCTGCGGTCAGCCTCCACATCTGCTCCCAGCCAATCCCACGAAGCCTCTCCAGCAGCAACAGAATGACCCCTGCAATGACCCCACAGACTACACTGGGACCGATACCACACTTGTTCCTCAGATGCCTCGTTGCCTATTTTATACAGAGAGCAGACGCACAATAGCCCATTTCAGCAGGAAGGGATTTAAGAGGATTTAATGCTGACCTGTGTTGAACCCGCGTCCAAGGGCCGGCCAAGGTTTATGATTCTTCCAGAGGTTTCCCAGATACCAGTCACTCTGATTCTCGACCAGCCCGATTACCTGCTTGTCTGCAATAAGAACATTATCACAGTGACTGCTCCAGTCCATAGACAGACTTATTGTACAGTTGTTCCATGCAGTAGGCGATGCGGTGGCCGTGTCATGAAATAAAAATAGAAATTTTAGAAAATAGGATTATTATTTTATTATAATTGTTGTTATTGGAATCTTCAGACCCAAGCTGAACACAAAATTTAAAACAAAAGTTGTTTTGACTTTTAAAGCCTAACAATAAGTGGGCTTGTTTCATGTGTTTGCATTTTGGTTTAAATGAAGAATCCTCACAGCACAAGTAAAGCAAAGCCTAGATACTGGACTTCCATGGTAACCATGGTAATATACTGTATTTAGTTCACTGGATAACACATGTATTACTAACGACAACTGTTTTCTAGTCCCTAGCTTAGCCACACCCCTTGAATGCACCACTCATACCAAACCTGTGAATTTCCTGAAGATGGCCCAAAGCTCAGCAATATCAGTGGCAAAAGTGATGTCTGTATCCAGGACGATGACTTTGGTGAGATCGGTAGGAAGCGCTTTGGTCAGGGTGAGCTTCATCAAACCATATATCCCTGAGTAATGCTTGTTGGGGATCCAAGCTACCTCTGACTGCATGGAAAGAACGTTTTGCATCAGAAGTTATTGGATTGGCCTGGATCATTTTTCACTCTGTTAGCATGCTGTGTCCGGTAGGAAAACTAACATTCTAGTTTCAAAATGAACACTAGAGACCAAGAATATACTCCTGCAAAAGCTGTACTGAGAACGATTTAATCAATATTGTCATCATGGTTCCATAACATCTGCCTTTTAATCTGGTGATAAAGTGAAAAGGTAAGAAAGACTTAACAGTTACCTTCAACTCGTCAGCATCGTAGAAGCTGACCTGCACGGACGGCACCATCCAGGACCGAAAGAGGGAGCTGAGGATCTGGTGGGCGACCGCGTCTGTGATGAAGTGAAAGTGAAGGGGGTTCCTCCTGGAAGGAGGAACGAAAGGAACGAAAGGAGGGAGAAACTCTGCCCATGTGTTTGCGCCATTTCATTCGCAGCAGTTCAAACGCGTCTCAGAACACAGTCATTAAGCTTCATATAATCAGGTGTGTTGTAAGAAAGCTGACATCGATTACTGATTCGCAACACAGCCATGAACTCTCACCTGTGGAACAGTATCGATTTGACCAGAGTGACCGCATCTCGGCTGGCATTGTGACCTGCGCACACGCATGCAATGTGGATTACCTGACAAGGAGAGAGAGCAGTGAACTTTCTGCCTCAGAAAAAGAAGTGCTTCATAACAGCCCTGCACAAAAAAGGTTTTTTGTTCCATTCAGCATTACAGTCTAGTCTAGTCTTAAAGATCCTTTATAAGAGGTGCTGTTTGCATTATGCTCCAAAGCCACAGATCTCAAGTATGTTAAAAAGACATCTAGTGAATATGGAAGCTATTCTGATATTTTAATGCGATATGCCCATTTTACATATTAATGTTAATGTACTGTAGTTTAAACCAAAGAACCCTGCAAATACAATCCCAAAGTCTGGCACTACATCCAGTAGCCACAATGGTAAAACAATATTAGGCAACATCCAGTAATAGTCGAGTGCTTCAACCACAGTTAAAGGACTTTCATGTGGAGATACTGCTTAGAGAGAAAACTCAGGCATCCTTTCAAGAATAAACAGAACAAGTAATGAGCTTAACAGAATATCCAGAAGAATGCATACAATTTAACCGCAAGGGGAAAGGACAGAGATTAAAATCCTTCATGACCACAGACAGCAGCCTGCTGCAACCATCTTCGTTCGACTGGAATCCCAGGGGGCATTGAGGCAGGGAATGTCAATGCCTTTCCAGACAAAAATGAAATAAGGGTGATACAAAACTGTCTGCTGTTCTTTTATCTGTATACCTCCTAAGCTCAGGTATCATCAAAGTCAAATTTTTCCTAGTACATAGAATCTATAGTGAACATGATCACAGAACAGACACGCCTCAAATATCGCACAGTAATCACCTATTGATTTTTTTTTCCAGACCTTTTGTGTGCTATTAAGATAAAAGAAGACCTGTCATCACAATGCCATCAACACTTTGAGGGAAAAAAAGCAGGCAATGGACTTTATGAAACAATATTTATTCAGCGCTAAATAGCTCATCATCATGTCCCTTTGCAGTATTGTAGCCAAGAATTGGTCAAAAAACATGTTAGTTGGATATGAACAGAGCAATATTTTTTCAGTTTCTTAGCCCTGCCATAAGACAAGCATCTATGTAATAATAATAATATGGGGTGGGTATCTGCAGCCTATCTCAGACAGAGTATACAAGGCTGGGGTACACGCTGGATGGCAGCAAACATAAAGAGAAGATTCTAATTCTATTGATCCCTCCTTTACCAGAATCTTCCTTGAAAGAAGACAGTAACCCTTTTAAAGTGTAAAAGATTTGTCCCTCTTTGTTTTCATTTTCCACACTCAAACTAGGATCTTATCTTGCACTCTTGCATGACAGAGTAACCTGGATAAAATCATTTGGTTTGTCCTTCCCAACTGAGCTGGTTATATATGCTAGAGGACCTCCTCAGCCAGTGTTAGTAACGTATCAATGTGTCCTCACTTCCTCTTAAACTCCCCATTTCAATCCTGTCTAATGCCTAAATCCACCTTCCAAGTGTGGACAGGAGGAAAGCAGGGCTGTTTGCTGTCTCCCTTTTTGGTCCTGCTGGCAATAGACTGGGTCATAAAGACTTCTACAAGACAGAAGCAAAATGGGATCCAGTGGATGCTCTGGACTCAGCTGGATGGCCTAGACTTTGCAGATGACCTGGCCCTTCTTTCCCACACCCAACGGCAGATGCAGGAGAAGACCAGCACAGTCGCAGCCAATTCAGCACGCCAGGGCCTCAACATCGCACTGGAAGATGTGGCACTTGAAGAAGTATACAGCTTCACCTACCTCTGCAGCGTCATTGATAAGGGTGGAACAGATGTGGATGTTAGAGTCACAATAAAGGCAAGGCAAGGACAGCAGCAATCGAGAACTCTGGCAGCAAACCAGACAAGAGCCAGCAGAGGTAGAGATCCTCTGATGATGCTGGAGATGGATAGACCACCCTCTACGCAACCCAGGCTGAAGTACCACCAGACAAGCCTTCATATGGAATCCCCTGGGTAAGCGGACCTGGGTCCGACCAAAAAACATCTGGCGCCAGGACCTGAAGCTGGACATCAAGAGAATGGGCAACACCTGGGGACAGTCTGAGCAACTAGCCCGAGATCACGAAGCCTGGAGAGCTCTTATAAACAGCCTATGCCCCACACAGGGAAGCAGGCGATGTGATACCCAATTAAAGTCAAGCTACTTATTACTTATATCAAAATATTTTGTTCTTGAACATATTTTCAAGAAACATGCGTTTTTGTATAGTCAACTGGAAGTGGAATCAGAGACGAATATCCTATTTACCCCATATTTAAAAACAACCAAAGATCATCCGGTTCTTTTGCACTCTCATCAGGTTTTGAAACCAGGTGGTATATTGAGCAATTTGGATTTTCATTTTTCGCTTGCATATCACATGAATTATCTCCTTATCTTTCTACAATCCCATCAACACCATGTGCAGATGTATGTCTCAAATCTTTGACACGGTACGACTTTCTCCAGTTGGGACAAACAGCTGGTCCACATGACACGGAGACCGGAGAATAGAAAGGCGGCATATTTGTGTTTGGGATTTAACAAACGGAGAGAAAAGTAAATGTGACGGTGCACTGTTTTAGCTTCAGCACAAGGGAAACAAGACAGTCATCCGGTCCACAAATTGAGCAACAAGGCCTGGGAGTGAGGTCTTCATAGAGGGAAAAGGGGGGTGTTTTACATTACCAGTGGGATGGCTCATCACCTAATTTGGCCCAATCCTGGAATGACCAGTGCCCCTTGTCTTACACACATCTGTTCACAAGCCATGTATATCATGAAACGCATAAGCAGTATTAAAATTATTTAATGCCATTACATGCGGAGACATTCTCTAAAAGGGACTAGGAATTGTAAGAACCAGGAGAAAATGTGAGGCAATTTTCAGACAATAAAAATACAGTTAAAAAATCTTGAATTATTTATTTACTGTTATCCAGGCAGCACAGCTTGGGTGTAAAGCATATAGCAGATTGCTGAAGATGTTAGTAAACTAGGGTAATCTTATCCATGTGCCCCGTGTATCCCCCAGAGGCTTCTGGGTCAGGGCCATGAATGTATTAAGGAGATCGTGAGAGTTAAAACTTCTTTAGTCAAGATTCTGCATGCTTAGAGATCCTTATCCTGTGACTTATCTCAATAGGTCTGACGGAGGCTGCATTCCAGGCTGTGTTTCAACCCAAGGGGTTGTGTTGCCTTGGGCCGACTCTCCGTACGAGAATGGATTATCGATCAAGTACCTGCTTCTGAGAAACTTACTTTGGGCAGGCTGCATTTGCCAGGAAACACTTCATGGAGGAAATGCCTTTATTTATTAACGAGCCAGATTAGCAACCTATTGATAGCGAGTTGTAACAGAGTATTTTCTAGAAGTATATAAACTTGAAACAATTTTTCACAATACACACTCAGAAAGATGATTAAATGCACCTGCTTTTTAACAGCCAATCAAGTGGCTGCAACTCGATATACAGTACTGTGCAAAAGTCTTAGGCAGTTCAAGAAAATGTTTAAGGCCATTTATCCGAGCAGTAATTGTATTTTTGCTCAGACAAAAAAAAACAATTTAACATTACAATATATATGAATAAAGAGCAATAGAATAACTAGTAAAAATAATTTGTTCTGTTCTGTAAAATATTACCGATACCTGGTTGGATGGCTCGAACAACATAACTTTGGTTCCCAAACCTCTCCTTGAAAGAACCTCAGCCATTCCATGTATTTCTTACTTTTCACCAACAGCTTAGTTAACTTGTGTACTTAACTAGCTAATTCACATTATGAGGTCTTAATTAGTCAGACAAGGTGCACTCCTAGTTGATCTCTTTAAGTACATGACTATGTTGGATAATAACTGTATATTCCGGGGTGAAATAAAGAGATGTTTAAAAATATGTAAACTGACACACTTTGACCAACCTGAAGTCGTAGTTTTACACCAACATGAACATGGTTTAAACATAATCGTCACTGCCTGCCTAAGATTTTTGCACAGTACCGTATGCGGCATGCAGACAGCGTCAGGTGGTTCACTGGGTATTACCATATCTACGATGCCTTATCTAAGCGATTTTGAACATGCTGTGATTGTTTTTGTCACACGTGGCGGTCGCAGCATCCCAGAAGCAGCCACCCTCCTGGAATTTTCATAAACTACAGTGTCCGAGCTTACAGAGAATGGCGTGATGGACAGATACATCCAGTCAACAACATTTCTGTGGTCAAATCAGAGAGGTTCAACTGAGAATGGCTGGACACACTAAAGCAGGAAGGCCACAAGTGCAAGAAATAATAGCTCAGTGGTGTAGAGAATGGCTTCTCTGAATGAGCTCATCTACCCAGAAGCAGTTCTGAGAGACAAAGAGGGTCCAATTCAGTACTGTCTAGGTATACCTAATAAAATACCCAATGTAACCTAATGCATTCTTTGTTCTTTTATTTTATTAAGTTTTTTTTATGTTGTTTCTTCAATTTCAGGTTCATATATTTTCATTTATTTTATGGTTCATTTTTCCCATACTGGGTGCACCCCCAACCCTGTCTTATGCTGCCTGGGATAGGCTCCAAGCTTCACCACTCCCCTGACTGGGGGGAGGGGGCGTTCATGTTCTCAGCACATCGTGGAGGATTCTTCCACAGTGTAAAGGCATTCATTTGGGCTAGCTGGTATCTGTAAATTGCCCATAGCAAGGGAAGGTGTGTATATGCCCTGTAGTGAACTAGGATCCTATCTAGCATCTATCAGACCCCTGTGCTGCCTAATATAGGGTCCAGCCCACCCCCCATGTCCCTCTCCAGGATAAACAGCTGGTGGATGGATAGATGGTTTTTTTCTGTTCACTTCCATATAAAGATAATCCTAGGCTATATACAGAATTTAAGTCCAGATCGAAATCTATGTGGCCCTCACACTACATCTTCCAATCATTGGTCAGTCCTCACCTCACACTTCTCAACCATTGGCCGGCGCTCACAGTCAGTACTGTTGACCCGTTCTTCTGCAGTGTTCTCACCATCTTCAGTACCCGTGTCTGCAGACGCCACCCATTGCTGGTTTCCATAGTTCCCCTCCGGCATATGTGCCATACCCTGGGACTGGCTGAGCTGTAACCGCAGCTGCTGGTTCTCTTCCTCCACCTTTCGCATCCGTGACATGAGCACGTCGCGGTCAAAGTACCCAAGCTCTGATTGGTCAACAAGACAGGGGGAGAGCAGTAAGGACCGCCCACCTGCAATTAATAAAATATGTTATG
Organism: Gymnarchus niloticus; assembly: GCA_009936485.2. Taxonomy (NCBI): domain Eukaryota; kingdom Metazoa; phylum Chordata; class Actinopteri; order Osteoglossiformes; family Gymnarchidae; genus Gymnarchus; species Gymnarchus niloticus. The sequence continues at coordinate 14,314,528 of JAACJT020000016.1, read as the reverse complement.
TACTTTTTCCTTACACATGGCCTAATTATAACATTCATTAAATGTTTATTGGTTTTAATAATGCATGCATGCAATGTAACAGGACAAAAATACAGACCAAAGGTAAACAGATAAAATACATAGACAAATTGAAGTACTCGGGGCACAAAATTAGAAAACGGAATATACTAAAAAAAAGAACGGAATGACAAGGAATAAAGACATCCAAACAGCCTGTCCCAGCCTGTCCACCCCAGATAAAGCACTATCGAACCCATATTACTGCTTCCTGCTGCAAAGGCAAGTTGGGCTTTGCATTTAAGACCTGCCAGTTCTTGTTCCAAAGTTTCCAAAGGTGCGTCAGGTAAAACAGAGCAGAAGTGGCTCTGGCTTCTTCATTCCCTCTTAGGCCAGCACCAAGTCTTTCGTGTGGAACTATTTTCAAAATCTCCTTATAAAACAGTCACAGTGTCGGCGGATTGTCTTTAGTCCATTTAACCAGAATGCATTTCCAACCAGTAAATAATAACTTTGGGCTAAGAGGATACTGTAATATGTGAGCATCAGAATGTCCTGAGTCGATCCAGAATGAAGAACCAAGGATCTTTGTGAAGAGTACAGTCAAAGATCTTGTAAAATTCCTTTGTGACTTTATTCCAAAACTGAGATATTACTGGACCAAACCAAAACCGCTGACCATGAGTTCCAGCACCATGGTTACATTTAGGGCATTTAGATGGATTTTGCAGATTTATTTTCTCTAGAATGCAAGGGATACAAAATTTGCACAATTTTAAATTGCATTTCCCCAGCTTTAACACAAATAGAGATTACCTTTGCTCAGGCTTCAACTGATGAAGTACCGCCAACATCTCTACTAGAGATCTATTGATGCAGATTTATCAGGTCTAATGTGTCTAAGAAATAAGGAGTTAAAGGTTGAGATAAATTTCCTTGGCTGGATTTCTTAAGTTTGCAGGTATTCCACTGACGATTGTATTGGGTATTGGGGGGGGGGGGGGGGCAGTTCTTGGTGAGAATAGAGAATAAGATTTGCAAGTAGCCCAAGAAGTGCTGATATGGGGGGCAAATTTCTCTGGAGTTTTTGAAAATATATTAGGGTATATTCATCACATGATGAAATATACTTCAGGTTGACTCCTTATGAGGGGTGTCATGGAGACAAAATGGATCTAATTGCAAAAATCCCTCCAAATGTTGAATGTACTGCTAAGTAAAGAATTGTTTTATTTTTAGTGTAGTTTTTTCAATATCCCCAAGGAGGCTTAGTAGAAAAGAATGGTTTTTTAAAAGATGAGTTGATATGTTTAGTTAAATGCCCATCATCACACCATTTCAGAATAGTTTCTGGCATGATATGACCAATTGTGTAGACAAATGTTGGGAAGAGCCAATCCACCTTCTTCAGTCAGTAGTTATAATATAGACATTTTTAGTCTGGTTAACTTTTTATGCCAGGTACATCTTCCAAAGTGTATTTTCAAATTAATAACAGATTCCTTTTTTCTTGCCAACCTTCCCTCCACTTTCAGTAAGTTCATCCAATCAGGCCTTTTTTTCTGCTGAGAAATTTAAAAAAATTCAGGTCTTGGTGGACATGCCTAATACTTATATGTTTTGGTAGTGATGGGACAAATTAGGCTTCAATACTCATGGTGGGTGGGAGTAGCTTGAACTAGCCAATCAATGTTGGCCCTAAATGAGACTTCAAAACCCGCACGCGTGGTGGGTGGGAGTATTCTGAACTACCAGTCAATGCTGGTGCTATTTCAGGATACTGACACCCACCATTGGTTTTGAAGCCTCATTTGTCCCATCACTACCTTTCTGACCTTCACGTCGATAAGAAATGTAATAGGTATTGTGTAAGATACAGTTCAGCTCCTGTTCAGAAAAATCATTCAAATCAAGAGAAAATAAATGATTTTTGCAATTAATCCAATGTTCAGTTTTAGTGTCATATTATTTGAGAAGGTTGAGTCAGCATTAATAAATCATACATTTTCCCCCTTCCTGTCCTTTCCAGTCACCTGGTGAAATCAGCCAAACCAGAACACATTACAGAAACCATTTTAATACTGCGTGTTCTACTACCTACTGGCACAGCACTGAAGGAGAAGAGGAAGATACATGCATTTCATTTGCATCTTCAGATGAACCAACCAGCAACCTCCTTGTCACAGGAAGCGTGTTTGCCACAGCTGGCAGTGCGTTTCCACACCATTAGGTCCTTTGGAACAGAGCGTCTGCAGACCACTTTCTGACGGCATGATGCTTCCACCACAGTAAGTATAACGTGTCCACCAGTGACCAGGAGCCCATCTCTGCACTCTCCCGCCGTGGCTCATTTCATTTACTGAAGCATGGCATACGCAAACAGGAGCCATATAAACTTCTCACACCAGGGGACTAATTCCCATAGCTGGCACAAGTCCGCCTGGTCAGATAAGTCTCCATGGCCACGCATTGACCAATTAGGTGACATGCTATTAAAATGTGTGTCATAGTTGCCAAGTTTTGTCACCCTCTCACAGGCATCAGAACATCACAGTCTGTAATATGTCATTCAGAAAACCAAGGCTTGCTTGTTTGGCAATATCTAGACCCTCATAATATGGGTTATACAACAGAGCTACACAAGGGCAGCATAATACACCATAGTCTGATTTTCTCAAGATTAGGGAGCCATATTTTATTTTTCCTTTGAAGTAGGAAAAATCCTTATAATACCATTTATATGGTAGGCTTTAAGCCAACCTTCATAAATCAGAAATACAGACATCGCTCCTTTGCTCATCAGCTTAAATGTCGTATTTTCCAGCATCTGCAGAGGGAACAGGTTTTCAAAAACATGACATATTTACAATAATAATTGTATTTGCTTTAAAGGAATACTTATCAGGTATAAATAATTTCATGATCTGTGAGAAGCCACGTAGGACAGGTGTCACCTTTCCATAGTGCAAATGAAATGCTTTTCTTTTATTGACCTTGCATATATGCATCTTGCTATTTGGGGTATCAAAATATTTTCTGTATATTGCAATTGGGGTTTTATAAGGGGTCCACTCAAGTCGTAGTATGACTCTCGGCAGGATACAGATTATAAAGACATTACCCTTACCTCACATTAAAGAAAACACAACGATAAATGGAATAATATCACACCTGTGATACTTACTCTCTAGATTCCACACAATAAGATACAGCCATGTGAGAAGAACCATGAAAGCCAAAGATGCAGCCAAAAGCTTTATCTTCCCCCGAAGAAAGCAGGGCATTGTGGGAAGGTGAAGTGTTAGGGCTGGAATATTTTCAAGTGGGGCTAAGTCCCACATGAACTAGCTGCAACATCATGCTATCTGCAAAGTTGACAAGGAGAGAGAAGAATATGGGATTAGTGGCATGTAGACACAACGTAATTTAAAACTATCATTCATTTCTGTGGAGTTAATGTAGTTCAGTGAATACCTGAGCTTCGCAGGAGGGAGATGGAAACCATTTATGGACACAGCATATAGTGCCTGAGTCACAGTAGTATTGCAATGCTCGGGTCTTAGCTGAAAGCTGATTAGAACACTGTTTTACACAGTTATATGTAGCTGATTTTTGTCTGATACTTTAATAATCCCATATAATCCCATTCCTGTGGTTGCAACTGAGATGCTCTAAAGTGGCACAGTATATTGCATTTGATTTGATGTGATTTTGCTTTTATCATTAGCTTACATTGAGAGCAACAAAACAACAAAACATATGAAGCTGTCTTATGAATAATAATAATAACAAAAACAATAACAAAAAAGTAGAGTCTTGACTTTTACTTTTTCCTTCACACTTATCTATAGGAAAATTCCATTGGTCAATGACATGCCCATCACTTAAGTCCTTCAGTTTAAAAGCTAGTACTGAGTGATTTCCCAGCAGACCTGGCGAAGAATGGATCGTAACTATGGCTGAGGCTGAGCGCCTGGGCTGTAAATGTTCCCTTGTTAAAGGGCACCTTGCTGTGTGAGCCCCGGGAGTGGGGTGACCAAAAGTTCACTGGGCACTGATGCCCTACAGAGAGAAAAAGACGGTGAAAAAATTTGCCGTTATGTCCTGCCCCTGTTCTCCAATTGGTATTCAAAAATAGCCAAAGCGTTGATCTAGACTTCGTTCACAATTAATTGATACTGTAGGGTGCATGGTGGTGGTCTTGCGCTCCTTAAAGAGAGCTTTCACATGTTAGCCAAAATTCACCACAACTGATTGCTTCTTTGTCTGCATCGCAAAACCTGTAAAGCTGCAAGTAATGGCAAAACCCATTACTGTATATTAACACAGCATGGTCATATTTATCTGCTATTACATTTTAATCTATTATGTCAATAAAAAATATCAACTTCAGTCTTGACAGAACTCCTATTAATCTTCACACATGTGGTGTAGTTGTATTAATGCAGTTTTTATTTAGACAGTGATTAGAAAACTTGTTTACCTTCTGTTTGTAATTACCAAAAAAGTGGGCCTTAAGCATTGCTAATATGCAGGAGAATGACAGTCTCTGGAGAACTCAAGAGTAATATTCTTTCAAACCAGTGATGACTGATGGTATCAAACGACATCAAATGCCTTGTTGTGCTGTTAACAACACAGAAGACATTTGCAACACGATCATGCTAAACTCGGCAGTTTAGTGTTTGACTACATATAACTTCACTATTGAAGCTGCCAACGGTTCCTCAACTTTACTGAAGGACAAGTAGTGTCCAAGACTAAAAACAATTAGATGTGGTCTTTTTTATAACTTTTCATGAGTTGATTATGGAGAGCCAGACCTCGTTTTTCTATACCAGTCGCAACTAATGATCCCAGATAAAAAGTCATTTTACATCTGCTTGACATCTTCACTCTGAGGCAAACCCCTCTGACAATATAATTTAAAACCGCTATGCATGCATAATTATCTTAAAGGAGGATTACATTAAAATGAACTGTCTTATCAGACCTTATCACAACATCCGCTATTTAGTAACAGCTTTATTCAAACCCATGAAGGGATTTTATGGACTGAAGGTAATCAACTTACTTCTTACATGTTTGGAGCTTTTTGGTAATTAACTAAGGTAACGACCTTGTAGTCTATTTGACCTTCTGAGAGTATCTATCCATGACAAAGTTATACTGTGTGACACTGAGGTCTTTGTAAAGAATAGTTTTTTCATTCTTTCCCAAGTTTGATTAAAGTTAGCAGATTCTGATACATTTTGGGCCAAAAAAAAAACAATTAAAGGAATCAGAGGACACAAACTAAGCTATTGGATCTGATGTAAGATCAGCGTGATTCAAAGTGTTTCAGACTGAACACTCTTCTGCCATGAGAAGAAAATGTATTACAACAGCGTTAAAAACCCTCGCCCTATTCCAGTCTTGTCTTTCTTTGACTTCTTCATAAATTATGAATGTTGTTGCGTCTAAGAACAAAAAAACATTTTTCATGCACAAAGTGCAAACTCCTACGCACAGGAATTATTAGGCTGCTCTTAACCGTGGTTAAGAATAGCATAATAATGTTGGACAACAAAAATATCAAAAGGATTCTATCCTGCTATCTTACATTCAAAACGCTTTATAAGATGAAGTTTTTCTCTGATTGTTAAAACTTTCTTTTATGCTCCTGAAACACCTGAAATTTCTGTAGCACTCTTCTTGGACATTTTCTTGTGACTTTGATCACTAGTAATCTCAGCAATGGATTTGATTTCATACAAATTTGCTCGTTAAAGAGTATGAGGACTAATTCAGGTAAACGTGTGCATTCCTCTGCAGACCAGTAGCACATACATGTGACACTATAACACACACGAAGGATAATCACACGTGACCGTCACACCGTTTCCATATAAGGAACGTGCACTTCACGTTGTCCCAATTCACCCATCTGTTTGTCCTTTCCCAGTTTCCTCCCATTGCAGACCAATACAGCATTCCCATCACACAACATCATTCCCCTGTTTATTAATCACATATTAGCCAATTCAAATTTTGCAAACTCCAGTTCATTCACTTTTTCTCAAAGTCACATAGTCACCTTGTCCAAATCATGTACGAGATTTCGTATGTCACCGATATCATTCCCCTATTTACATATGCATGAGCAAATTCGGTATAAACATACATTGCAGCAGAAAAAGACTGCACACCAAATATTTAAATTCCTTTATGTAGCAGACACTTTTGTGCAAAACGACGTACAGCAGTGCAGATAAGCCATAAGCATCCGACAGTCGAGCTACCCAAGGCATAAAATATCAAACTGGTGACTGCACTGACATTTAAAAGGCAGCCAAGTATTGTTTACTTTTGTAGTAGTTGATTTAATCCGGTTAAGACAACTGATGTAAATTGAAAATGAAAAATCTTTACTAGGCTTTTCACACATCTCCAGAGCCGCAGAGGTTCTTTAACTGGTCTACTCGTTCCCCAGTCACGGTCCTTTCACCTCCAGCACCCGTGATCCAAGCACCCCATTTATAGGCATTCTAGTAAATTCTTAATGGAACGACAGCTGAGGAACAACAGCAAGTAGAATATGAATTTAATAACAGAACTTCAGAAATGATTGCCACAGAAAGTCGTTCTCGCCATTTATAGGACGTATTGATTTTTATGTATACTCCTCCAGCTCTTAAAACATGAGAGAGTTCATTAACAATCATTTCACTGAGCATCTGTGAAACCTCTGCCTTCATCAAAAGGGTGCGACTGTTTTAATAATAATTAATTTTACAACATTCTTTATAACTTTGCCATGGATAAATCACAATATTTAGTTAACATCAAACTAATAAGATTTATAATAAAATGATATTGTGCACTGGAATTTGAAATACCATTTCATCTAAAGTTACTATTAATTCTGTGTCATGTAAGTTATCTCGAGTTCAAGGATAAACAATTCTTAATAATTCCCACTTTGAGTATTCACTTTAACTGTAAATGATCCACTGTGGTCGTGAAGGTTTTCCATATTGGTAAACCAGTGTATTGGTTGTCATGTTTTAATTTTGTAAATGACTTAGCTATACATTTCACGTAGTACTATAATTGCTTTATTTAGAAAATTACTAAAAAGAAAATGACCCCACCCCAAATTAAGTTTGAACCAATCCAGAACACTTTTGAATCAAATTGTTCAACCACTCATCTAGCTAGCTCAGCTGCAATGTATAAAATGCCAACGTTTTGGTGTTACCATTCCCATGTCCCCTATCAGTCAGCATATTCATTTTTTGCATTTACAGTAAAAAAAATAACATATGAACATCATTCAATGCAGGTTAGAGTAAGTAACTTTTCGTAACGATCAATATCTGGCTACAGCTGCTGGTTGATTTCTTTGGAGTGATTAGTTACAAATTGAAGTGTCAATGACTCAAGTAGTTTTAAGACACAAAGAAAAAAAAAGTCATGCCATGCCGACCCAGTAGGTGCCTCATTTTCGACAAGGAGTCTGTAACAGAAATTTAAAATGACCACATTAAATTATAAAATAATAGTAACTGAGATTAAAACAATATAAACATCATTTTGTTGTCAACCCTGCACCAGACCCTTCTCGTTAGTTCTGGTATTTAATGCGCAATCCCGTAGCTAAGACTGTGCAAATTCTTATTCTACTCAACATGACTAGTAAGCCAATTAACAGCTCATACAAATCACAATTACCCAGGTTCCACAGAAAATGATTCTATTTCATCGTCATCAAAGGCAAATGTATAGAATATTCTATAGAGCACTGATGAATGAACATGGAATTTCAAGTTTAGCAGAATAATTACACACTAATCATCACTTTAAGATGGACTCCACCGAAATATGAAATTCCTACTATATACATAATAAATATACAGTAATATGTAGGACCATGTGTAGTACAGAAGACCACAGTCACTGTAAGCTTTAGTTCTAAAGACGTAGTCAGTTCTGAATACTCATCTTTGAATACAGGTTTTCAATCCAAGCTCCCTGATTGACGTGCATTATTAATGCGAGACTAGTGTCTACCGTAACTCGACCCACAAAGCACACATTTATATATCTCTGTACAGACCAGATTAGTCCTCACATACAGATAACATGCTGGTCCTGTTTCTTACATCACTCTTACATGGGATGACCATAAATGAGGCTGCTTCTGTTTACCTGAAAATGCAAACCCCCAGCCATTTCTTCTTCAAGGGTTCCAGTGCAGCTCACTTAATTTTGTTCTTCTAAGTCTTTCTTCTATGAAACTGTTCATCATGTCCTAAACATGAGCTTCAAAGGTTTCAGGAAAATACTCTGACAATCATTTTGTCCCTAAAGGAAAAAAAAGCTACCAACTCCCTTTGTGTAAACAGAGCAGTACAGTGCCCTTTTAACCCTTTGGTGACTTCCGTTACTGTCTGTTCCAGCCTTCCCCTGCTTTCTGTGAACTGTTTACCTCGTCTCCAAGCCACAGATATGGTGGGGTGAGGGGGGAGGAGGATTTTGCCAATCATTAGCCATCCACAGCAAAGGAATAGAAAGGAAATATTTGAGCAAGAAGCATAGCGTCTTCTGTAGTTGCAGGGCAAGTTACATATGATCCTTTTCATAATGACTTCCTGAAATTGTTAACAATGAACAAAGACAAAAAATACAATGAAAATTTTATCCTGATAAATGAACTGCCACCACAAATTAAAAGATAGGATATAAAGGATGTAATCTAAAATATGACATGCAGAATGTCATTGCAAGCTACACTGTATTTTTATGTAATACAGTACTTTATTCATTAAAATATATACTATACGTCTGTTTGGATGTGCTATGAGAAATTTGCCACAAGAGCAATATTGCCTCTGGAGCTAGGTCACCCTAGCTGGCTTCAACCCAATACACTGTACAAATATACCATACCGACATCAAAATAAATCATAAAATAACTAGTGCGTTAAATAACTGAGGATATGCCAATACATCACTGCAAAACATTCACATTCCTGCAGTGGGACCATGCCACAAAGAGCATCCTACGACCTTCCTACCTGGAATGCGAAAAGCTTCTGTACCACCTGAGAAGTGAGATGAAGAGGACTTACAGGTGCCAATCTCTGCGGTCTTACGAGAAAGTTTTCCCACTCTTGCTGATTCGAGAGTTTCGAAGCCCATTCACTCACCTCCTCGGAGAGGTCCTTTCCCGCTTTCTGTCCTTTTATATGCCGGAAGGCACACAATAACTGCCCTTACAGCCAAATGTCACTACTTCAGATCAGCGTGAAGCGGCTGCAGAGAACAGGAAGAAGCTTTCTCCGCATTGTACTGGCATTCGAGGAAACGTATGCACTGATCCACAGACAGGTAGAACTTCTTGTTTTTTTAGCTTTCTAAAATGATCGCTTGTTTTTTTTATCGCATGAGTCTGAATTTACGAGTTTGATCGAGAGTTCATGCAGTTCTGACAAGCGTTTATCAGTCCTTATTCTGCAATACTGCAATATAAAGTGAAAATGTTTTGTGCCCTACTGTGGTCTTTCTCCTTCTTCGTCAGCCTCTCTTCAAAGTGATCCTTAGGGCAACAAAGCACCGTGTCGTGTATTTTGTGTAATTAGAAATGCTGTTATTATGAAAATACTGATAAATCTCTCACCAGATCACAAATGACAGTCTTTTGCTAAAGTTTTGCTGGGTTTTCAATGTCAACTTCAAGTTAAAACAAAGTCATTTAATTCGCTGACAGAAAAGAGCATGAGTCTAGGACTCTGCATGCACGTGTGCTTGCGTGTGTGTGTGCCATGTTTATATTACATTGTGGGGACACAATGTCCCCAGGAGGTGATAAAAACCTGACATTTTTAACCCTTTTGTCATATCACCAAAAGGGAAAATTCAATTTTATAAAATTCTGTGAATGCGATTAAAAAACTAAAAGAGCCAAAATTTTTGTATTTTGCTGGGTTACTCATGGTTAAGATTAGGGCTGGGTAAAGTTTAGGGTTGTCTGAGTTAGGATTAGGGTTAGGCCTATACAAATGAATGGAAAGTCCCCACAAGGATAGAAATAGAAATGTGTGTGCGAGATATAGAACTTCAACCCCAATATGTAATGAGTCACAATAACAAATAAAACATTACGGAACTGTTAATGTCGATTTTGCATTACATATGATCCATTTGCTGTTCATGGTCTACCTGTGCTGTTTACTAACGTCCCCATGATATGTCTTGTTTCCTGCCAGTATCGTTTGAAAAAGAGAGACAAGGAGACAGAAAAAAGACAGGTCACGTTTAATATTTCTTCACATCTGTCTGCTCCAGGTCCCTCATAAGCTAACCTTGGACTGTCAGCATGCTCTGATCTGTATAGTTGATCCACAAGCATTCATCTGTGAAGAATCATATTTGGCCTAGCAGAGCTGCCAGATATTCCGGTGGGAGGACAACAGCCGACCAAAGTTTCCTCCTGGGAATCCGGACTCCCCCTCAGAGCATACCTACATAGTACAAACAAAGGACCCTATTCTCCACTGCTATCGCCTTACACTCTCTTCAACAAAGAGCCTTTGTTAGCCAAAGAAGTATGCTACAATTCTGCAGACTGAAGTCGTCCAAAATTTCAACAAAATATCTTTAGATAAGGAATCAGATCTTTAAATTAGGAATAAAAGCAAAACAACCTTGAATTACTACTATAAAATAATTCACTTGGCACATAGTATGTGGCATACTGTATGTAGTATATACTTGTTCAGTCCAGATTTGCTTGTTTCCCCACAGTCTCCAGTCCAATGTTCTGGTCTCCAGTTCTGTGTTAACCATACTTTTGTATTACTGCGTGGCTACAATTATCCACAAAGGAGTGGCCCTATTGACCACGGTCATAGCTACTAGAATAGCACCTTTTCTGGCTAAGAAACTCAAAAGTATCACGCAGCTTATACAGTTAAATCACAATGCAACTGTATATCTCTGTAATATTATTCACTTCAGCTGAGGTCATCTGATTGGTTTGCACTGTAATGCAGTCCACCCGCCTCAGTCATACAATCAGACAGAACCGTAAAAGAAAAGCATGAAGAAGTTCATTCACATGCATTCTCATCCAGGAGCTGAAATTCAACCGTGATGAAGGTGGATGTGGCCAGCACTGTTATTTCACTCCTGTAGGGTTCAGGGCTTGGATCTCACCTCCTGTCTATGTGTGTGGAGTTTTCATGTTACCCGCACAATGCACGGGTTTCCTCCAGGTACATGTGTTCCAGCCACAGTCTAACTACATTCAGACTCACATAGAAATGTGCGTGCGTGCGTGCGTGCGTGCGTGCGTGCGTGTGTGTGTGCGCCCCCTGCAATGGACAAGCATTCTGGTGGTGATCTACCCCTACCCTGTGTTATGTGCTGCCTGGCATAGGCTCCAGGTGCTCTTGTGGCCCTGCTCAAGATTAGTGGTCAGAAGATGGATGGTTGTGGAAGGATGTATTGGAATGGAATGCAAATTAGCCATATTTTATAGTCGAGCCTTATTTAAAAGTGTTCCTAATCTAAAGTGGATTTAAATAAATCTGCATATTTGCAGTTAAATGTAATCAGATGTTATTACGTTAAAGTCAGGGGCTTATGAATAAAAATGAATGTATTGTTAGTCCACCTTGGCCTTAATTTCTTGCATAATGGTAGTGGCACATATTGTCTGAAAGGATGAAATGTGGTCTTAGCTATACTGAACTTCTGCATTCAAGTTCACCCCAAATACTGAGGCTGGGAGGCCTCTGCAGGCCACTGTTATTCTCTGCATTTTCCTAGCATCTGGGAGGTACTCCGCAATGTCTGATAGGACAACAGACAAACAGGCACTATCGCAAACCTAGCTTACACCCATACAATTAATTTTACTCAGTCCTACTAGGTGAGTCAAAGATTGTGAGAGAGGCGCACATAAGAAATTGGATTTTTTTAATCCAGAGATTGTCCATGAAAAAGTCTGTCTACTAGATAACATGTTAGGTTTAACTTGGAGAACCAATCCCAGCATTCTTAGCATCGACTTTTTCCCAATTTAAAATGGGGTCAGAAAGATTGCCGGAGAACACACAGAAAAGACTTAGTGGCAAAACACCCACAAGGTTCTCTTACTTTTAGACAACAAATTCAAATTATTTCTAGTTTTCTCTGTCAGTCATGACAACAGATCCCAATTCAATCCATTTCCACATCGACCTTCGTCAATCTCAAGTCATCTGACTCCTCCTCCAGTCCGGCTTTTAACAAGGCATGCCGTGTGCAAAAATAGACAGATCCATGCCTTGGAGAAAATACAGTTCTTTGGAAACACATCACTCTTCAGGGATTCCTGGTTGTTTTTACTAAGTGTCCAATGGGATGTACTATGAAGGGAATTTACTGGCTTAGCGAGGTTTCCTGAGGCTTCCTTCCGAATTTTGGGTACTGCGAATTACATCTTGCTGTTATACTGCCATTTAGCCCCGAATCAAGGATAGTTAACTTAATCGAGTCAACTCTGGGTATGTAAAACTTGCTTCATAGTAGACCCCACTGGTCAAAACACAGGTACACATATCAAAAAGCAAACCTGGGAGTCCTGTTTCAGAATGCACATAAAATTTCCTCATTGAATTTCCATAATTTACTCTCTAGCCACAGGTGTTTTGGTTCAATTTCAAATGATGGATGAAAACACCAGCAAATAATGCATATTTGGGGTCTGCGTCAGAAGTTCAATAAGCTGGAATAGAAAAATACCACCTTTCCAAAAGTCATAAAAATTAGTTTTTTATATCCATTTTTAATTTCAAAAAGTGGTGAAATAAAATGAATGTTGCTTCAGATGTAGAATAACACTACAATAAGTAAGATCTATGGGTAGAATATAGCATTGTGATTATGAGTCATGGGCTTATTATGTGAAACTAGCTAGCTGCAGTCTCAGAAGGGCCCTGCTGTACGACCTTACAGTAAAACCCTAAGCCTGAACTGCTTCTGCAAAATGTGAAGTTGGGTTTTTACGTCACCATCTAATCATAAGTATCAGCCAAAACAAATCCAAAAAAATGCTTTTATGTGGAAATTACTGTCTTATCCATTCTGCAGGTCAGACTGGTCTTAATGTTCTGCGACTGCATTAAAGAAAGACAAACAGACCAAGGGCCAGAGAGGCCAGGCTGTGATTAAATATAATCTCTGTATGTCTAAGCGTTTGAAGCCCTACCTGCAAAGTAATAATGACTTAGCGTATTTAAGGTTCTGTGACTGTACAGCCTTTAAAGTTCCACAACTGTTTTTTGGCAAAATGTCCCGTGTGGTTAGTCATTCAAATACACTGGCAGCACAAAAGTGCATTTTAACCAAAGGCTCTCTACCATATAAACCTAGAATGAATGTTTGTGAGGAATTATTTCAATTGAGGAAAAAAAAACCACCCATCCATGAATGCAATGTAGATTTACAGTGAGCTTATCTCCACAACCACAGGGCACATACAAGAACTAAATCAGACAGGCAGAATCACATAACTGTGTGCTTTCGAGCCGTGGGAGGAAACACAAGAAGACATGCATACAAATGCATGGGTGGAGCCATTGGTGAGATTTAAACCCACAACCCTTGAGGAGGTTAGGGTATAATTACTTGTGATGGAAAAAATAAAGCTTCAAATCCCATGATGGGTGGGAGTATCCTGATTTAACCAATCAATGCTGGTGCTAAATGACACTTGAAAACTTGTGGTGGGTGGGAGTATCCCAAACTAACCAATCAATGCTGGTGCTTAATGAGGCTTCAAAACCCATGGTGGATGGGAGCATCAATCTATTGCAGCATTCATTTGCAGTTCAGGATATTCCCACCCAGCCTCATTCGTCACATCACTAGTAATTACTAACCACCACACAACCATGCCTCCATATGTATTACCCATAATTTGTATGATAGATATGTCGTGTAGGCATGCGTGAGCAAGTAATGAGGAACATCAAGGGAAACATGGCTGATTTCTGTTAGAAGTCTAACTTTAAGAGCTTTAGTAAACTGCAATTGTTACATAAAGCCAAACTGGGCTCTCTGCCGACACAGTCTCAAGTATGAAACCCAAGATTTGAGAACATTGGGGCTTATTACAACTGAAGTCTCTTTTCTATTGTGTTCTACAAAAGAAAAAGTCTTGTTTGGCTTATTATCCGGGTTGTTAAACGGAAAACCGGAAAACCAGAAGGATTACGAATGATCAGATTTTCAAGCTTGTACTGCCTGATCAAAGCAGGCCGTCAACTTCGGATGTGAATTGAGCGTCTGGAAATACATGAAGTTAAAGAACTTCTAATTTGTTTCGTTCACTAAGTCTCCACGTATGTACGTGTTTTGTTATTTTCTATGTTGGTTTTTATGTTGTGTGAATAAACGATAAAAAATCTGATAAACAAATAAGTGATTGCATCACTCTTTACGAGGAACAGTGTTCAAATATCTTTTCCACTCATGCAAAATGTGATGATTATAGAATAAGCAACCATTTATCAAAGTTCGCTTTCAACAACAAATAGTGTAAAATAGGACATATATAGGCCCACAGATGTCTTGTTATGCTCTTCACTGCGATTCGAGCCGCTTCACAACTGGTTACTTCCGGTTTATCCTAATACCCACAGGAGTAGTGTGTTTAGACATCGCACTTTCCAATGTGCCAAACATGCAGCAATATTCATTTTTACTGTCATTGCGAGTAGATATTGAGACCGACCAGAAATAGCTCACACAAACATTAACGGATTCTGGAGTATCACTAAAGGAACAGAGTGCTACAGTCACAATTCACAAGAGTAGAAGCAGGTGGCCAGTGTGTTGGAATCATTTGTTGCTGTGTAACAGCAATGGGCTCAAACCTCACATGCTTATTAAGAAGACCCTAACCCCACAGCTGAGCATGGCAGCCTACATTTCAGAGTCTGTATCGATTTGCTGGCAATGCTACATCTACCAGAAAGGTCATTTGCCAGTTTTTTTTTTTCCCCGTATAATCCATTTCTTCCGGTAAACAGCGTTGAATACATATTTGAAATTTGACCCTCTCATTGTCCATTTAAGACAAAGTGTTTGTGGAGTGGCATGAGCAACTCAGTTCAAATCCCAGCTCAAATGGCCATAAGTTTTGGCAGAAATCTGTCAGAATTATTTATGGGCCCATGTAGCCAGCTGACTGAAAGGTCATGGGTGGGGGGGGGACATGCTGCAAAACTACAAAATACTGTGAGGGAAATAAGTACAATCCACTGTAATTAAGTTACTGTGCAGTGGTGCCCTGTGTCTAAATTTGTTAGCATAGTTTTCACGCTCTAGAGCTATTTCTCCTGTTTGAAGACCCCTTGACTGTGGTACTAATCCCCTCTCAAGCAATCTCTCCCATCTCAATGTCTTCATCTTTAACTCCCACCATAAGGTAATTGCATCTGACTCCAGTGGCTAAATAGGTTCTGAACACAACGGCTCCATTATCCATTACGGAATCCATTTAAGAAGATATATTCAGCAATCATTAGTGTTTGGAGTAAATTATGAAACCTGTCTTACCCATAGAGAACAGCTATGATGTGGCAAGACTGAGAGCTTATTAGGTTTTGCTGGTGCTTTTTAAATAGGAAACAGCCATCTTCTTGACACAATTAAAGGTCCATAATCTAGAAAGGATGTGATCGAGCTGCCGTGAGGAGCCAAGTTTCAAACTGATGGCCTGGATGCTATCTAAAAACTAGGAAACATAGCACAGAGGTCAGTGGCAATCAAACTAATCAGAGGTTCTGTGGTATGTAATAAAGAAGATTTTTATGCACTGAAATTTGAAAGCATTAAACTTGCAGTAATTGCTGGAAATGAAATGTCAAGTAGGAAGTTCATTCACCATTTACCATTCCCTTATAACCTAATAGGTTTAAAAAATTAATATATGAAATCTTTCCCCCTGCTTTTGATATTCAGGATTTGGTTAAACCTGTTCTTTTGCCTGCAGTTTCCAAACAAAACAAAAAGTGTAATTCATAATATAAATATCAATGAAATAATAATAAACAACTTCCCCCTGGCCTAAATAATATATGCAAGATATAAGAGTTGAAATCATGTTGGGACTATATTGATATACTTTAAAAACGTAGGCCAGGGCAGCAAGAATAAGACATTTCCGCAGAAGGCAGCTTACCAGATCAACACATGTGTGTGTATGCAACCTGACCGGCTGATGGCTCACACACAATGTGGATCCTTCAATGTAGCACTGAACCCTGAATTACTGCGGCAAAAAAAGCAGCTGTATACGTGCGTGAAAAATCATAAATCGCTCTGGGTAAATGTGTCAGCTAAGCATTTTTTAAATGTAAATGAGGAATATGGAAATAATTGCCACATCAGTGATGAAGACTCGTACCATGTTAGTCCCCTCTATTTCTCACTTAGCCTATACTCGGTGAAACACAGACTGGTGATGAACTTGCATTTTAAAATAATTAAATGACAAGAGCTTTATCATCATGTACTCAGGTTTCACTCTGTGCCAAAGCAGAAGTATTTAAACCTCGCAACAGTGGGGCAAAGTCACAGAGTTACAACTAACTATTCGCAGCAATTTATCAGATCCCCGAGATGATCCACCTTGCAGTGTCTCATTAAGGAGGCAACTTGTACCAAAGGGCATCCAAGGTCATTCAAAAAATGTACAAATAAGGAATAAGGAAGAACTTTCAAGGATTTCACAATTGTTATAGTTAGTTGCAGTGTGCTGAATGCTGATAGTGTCTGAACTTGTATTTTCACTGCAATGCAAAAAAAACAGAAAAAAAAGGTAATAGGACTTCAAAGCTGGAAGCATTAGAGGAAATAAATCTGCTCATAAAGAAAGCAATATTACTCTGTGCGGTTATTGGCTTGTCCTGATTCACAATCGCAAAGGTCGCTAGACGAAGGAAATCAGTATGAATAAGTTCCATGAAGGTGTTCTATTTAGTTTCTGTTTTGCGTGGCTCATCTTGTTAAATCCACTTAGCTCAGCAAGAAAGAAAGAAAAAAAATATCACCACATTCAAAAAGATTTGCTTTTCATGCCCTTGGTACCTCTGACCAAAACAAGCCATATTACTTTGTGAATTAACTCCCCAAGGTTTGCTTCTGTGTAGAAATGTTAAGCAATGTAAATAATGGAAAAGCAAACAGACGCTTATGACAGATCATTTGTCGCGAACAGCTGCTCCCTATGACCTTGGTGAAATATTAAAAGTTTCCAACACTCAGCTTGTCATTCTTGGCCTGAGTCAGCAGCCCCTGAAGCTTTTACCAGCATCAGTTTTCACACGGTTTATTCTCTAGTACGGCTGTTTAAATGCTGCTTTGTAACGCTCGTTGTGAGTTACCGTTTTGCAATTACACTTCGGTGCTCCAGAGGTTACCATGCTTAGTATTGCACTCTTTTGGCCCTTCTGAATTACTCAAGAGAAAATAACTATTAAAAGACAAGCAATTATGGCGTCCACAGTTGTTATTACAGCATATGCTAATGTGTTAAAGTGAAAACTGCTTTGACAGTTATGTCAGGTTCAAAGGCTAAAATGTATGCGATGCATAATTTGTCATGACGCAGGTAGCAAAAAAGTCTTATTTGTATGTTTCTAAATTATATGCCAAGACCTTAACTTGTGCTGTAGTTCATGCTAATATTAAGTCACTATTGACCCGTTTTGACTGAAGAGTTAAGATGGTTCAACAATCAAACCATCATTTTTATTTTTTAGTCGAATAAATGTCTCATCATCTAGCTGAAGATATACTCAACGGAAATACTGTAACTCTTTGTGGTAATAAAACATTATTCCCTACAAAATTATACAAATTATCCCACAAAGCTTGTACTGTTTACAGCTTTTAAATCAATTTTAACTTTGCTTCTCCCCTTTATTCTCATAATTTGCCTCAGGTAACATCATAACCAAAACATAAATCATAAATCTAAAATGATTTATATTAAAAATTAGTCGCTATTGAGCGTTCACATTATTTAACTGCTCAGAGTATCCCTTCCCTCTAATTTACCCTTCCTTCCCAAAAAAGACTGTACAAACATGCATTGATTACTGATTACTGTGCTTCCTCAGGACTATCGGTATTGTACTAGGTCCATGAACGACCCAGATAAGGTAAGACATACAGCTAGTTTTTAATATGAAAATCTTAACTACTTTAAACCATGTAAAACACTTTACATGAGAGCATATGTTCAGAAAAAATATAAAAAATCATCATCACCATCCTCCTTACCTATGCAATCAATGTCCCACTTGTACTGTAATCCAGATTTTCTTTTGCAGTGAGCCAAACAACAGTTTTGCGGCTGTTGTATCTCTTCCATGCAGATCAAAGGCAGCAAAGCAAAATCCACAAGCGATACATGAAACAAAAGTTTCAGGCTGATGTTTAAAAAAAAAAGTAAGCACATCCACTAGGTGGCGTGTGCGGACTTATCCTCCCAGGAGTTGACTCAGCAAATGAAAAATGTGGCATGACATGGCCCAGAAAGACCCAGAAAGAGTATATGTTATGTTGTAAATAAATTTAGAGGATTCACTCCTCTCTCTCCAGAGCTACAGCATTCTTCATAAAGGAAAATCAAAATGGGCCACACTTGTACACGAGAGTAGTTAATATGTACCTCCATCCCTGAAACTCCACCCCCTCTGCAGGCAACCAATAAGGTGACAGCACATGCTAGTGTGCCCTCCCCTTAATAACATTCCTTAACTGTGCAGCTTCAGAGACCATTTCCTAGCTTCACATTTGATGAGCTGAAATGTTAATGCTGGAATGTTAATACTGAGGTAATGCTGGCATAAATAATTGATTGTACGATATTCCACATAGTGCTCATGAATAAAAATGAAGGCTGTGTTTAAGCTGCAGTATAAGGGGTTATGTCATTTTGTTGCCTAATTATTCCAGAAGCATTCTACCACAAAGGTTAAGGACATAGCCTCACAATCTGAAGGTCACTAGTTTGTATCTCAAGGGAGATCATACTTCAGTCCGATTAAAGAACCTACTTGATCAGTATTGTTACACTAAAGTATTGCGCTGTGGGTTTATATGAACAAAAACAAACACAAGTCCCTCTGGATTAAAGTGAACTGAGCAGGCCAATGTAGTCTTCTTCTATAACTAAAGATTTTTAATCTTGAAAGCAATCTGGTATCTGGTATTTCCAATGAAAAAGATATGTTTGTGCAATATCTCAATAAAATGGGAAAAACATACACAAATCATGACTGAATCCAAGAAACGTGGCAAAGAAGATAAGAGTATTTCCTATATTCCTATTCTCACCACGTGACCCTCTTGCACATATTGAAGGTGGGATTACCGCTTTATCATAGCTATAAAAACTAGCAATGGGACAAATGATACTTCAAAGCCTTTGGTGGGTGAGAGTATTCCCCATCACTAATCAATGCTGGCTATTGGTTTCCAGGATACTCCCACACTCCAGGGGTCTTGAAGCCTCATTTAGTGCTAGCATCGATTGGTAGTTCAGAATACTCTCACCCACCACAGGTTTTGAAGCCTCGTCCCACTACTAATAAAAGCATTAGTTCCCATACAAGAGTCCAGAGAAAACAAAACCTGGTTCTGTACTGATATCTTTTTCAAGAAGGGTGCTCTTTGAATC
Source organism: Gymnarchus niloticus (assembly GCA_009936485.2). Taxonomy (NCBI): domain Eukaryota; kingdom Metazoa; phylum Chordata; class Actinopteri; order Osteoglossiformes; family Gymnarchidae; genus Gymnarchus; species Gymnarchus niloticus. Next base: position 14,294,808 of record JAACJT020000016.1, on the reverse strand, counting down.
TTTCAAGATTAATACATGTTTACCCAAAGCAGTGCTGCATCATTTCCTCTGTCAATCACTCCGTGAAGTTAGATGCATCCAAACAGTTTCTGTGACCTGATACGTCAGTATAATGGAACAGATGCAGGTGGAAAGAGGCAGATGGCAATTTGTCTTCGCTTGCAAAGTGGTATAATTTTACTGGCTCCCAAAATGTAATTTCAATAAAACTAAAACAGATGCATTAAGATATGTGGAAAGTGAAGAGGAGGGACATAACTTCATTCCCGGAAAAGGGATAATTGCATCACAGTGGCTTTTAGGATGCTGGCATTCCTGCAACACCAAGTGCATTTTTTATTGCATTATTTAGCTGCTTAGCAGAGACTTTCATCTCAAAACATCATCTCATATCAAAGTGACACGGCTTCTCGTGTCTCACTTCCCTTGCTACACCACCACTTTCCCATTTAACCCAACAGCAAGCAGTGCCAAATACCAGACAGTGTAAATCTGGTCAATGTGAGGTTGAGGAAATGAATTTTTAACCAGATGTCTTGTGAGTGTGATCTTAACATACAATCAAAGATTTCCTTCAAAGTATGTATCATACATTTCATGATATATCTTGAAATTGGGAAAAAAAATCTTCACGTAGTTAGAGTGAGACATTTCTGATTTCTGGACATCTAGGGAGAGGAAAGAAAAATTCTCTATATTTCTTTTTTCAGTATAGACACCCACAAGTATTCCCGGTTCTCATCTGTCAGGTGACGTGTTCAGCTTTTTAAATCACCGTTCTGTTATTATGACACCTGGGCTCCTCCAACTTCTCTCTGGGCTCTAATTCTGAGATTCCTTTTCATCTTTGAAACTATGGAAAGGTGCATAGCAGCCTAGATGATAAAGGTACAGTCTAGAATCCTGCTGTAACAAACATGCAGCACAACAATTTATGGCAGGCTTGCTCTTTAAGGTACAATTCTTCAGTAAATACACTGCAATATCAAGTGGTAAATATTCTGGCTGTAGTATCTACGTGTAATGGTCAGTTCTGGGCGAATGACTTATTTATACCCATATACTATTCAGGCTTCCAAGTCTGAAGGTTTGCCAGTCACATCATAGGGACCTGACACCAGGAAAAGTCCGGCACCATACCGCTGGAAAACCACCACTCCCTTATGATTTAGTAGAACAACCAAGCATGTGCAAAGACCCAATGAGGCACTGCTGGAGGCTCATCAGAGTCTCCTGGTTGCTCCTAGGGAGGTGGAGAGGCCAAGTCTAGACGATGTCCTCAATCGGGGACAAGCTCCTGGCCATGCTCTGACTCTGAGATTATGGAGGAGATTTTGCCACGGCCCTGCTCTGAACGTTGTCCTGCTGACCCCCCCGGACCAATCAAGGTGAGGAACTGTCCAGGCTAACCTCAACCTGGTCCGTCCTGGAGTCATACCACCCCGTACTAGACCGAGCCTGAACTGACCCCTACTGCATTTGTGGCACGTTCTCCTAACATTATAATTTTAGTGCACAATAAACATGCCCAGAGAACTCACTGAAGCTTCTCCATGATGTCTTAGGTCCCTGTCCCATGCCACCCAAACAGTATTCAACATGCATAAATTCCATTTAAATACCAAGCAGTTTTTCACTTCTAACAAATGAAAAGCAATGAAACTCCATTCAGGAACATAACATAACAAAACCAGACAAAGACAGTCAACCAAAACGTCCCTCCCATATAGAAGAACATATTTACAGAAATATCGACTTCCTGTCATGGCGATATATTGCCAAAAAGAAGACAGTAAATGTCATTCTCACTAAGACTCTTAGACTAACACTGCAAAAAAATAACTGAAAAAAACATGGTCTCATCTTTCATATACCGGTAAACATTAAATATTTACCGTGTAAATAATCGACGATTAGCAGAGAACAGGATCAAAATATTTCAGATGGTTTGCAGATCAATACATTCTGTGACAGCAGATATTAACTAAGGTTCGTTCCATACATACCCCAAACACAGATGCAAACAATAAAGTACAAATGATGTACCTCTAATATGTGTAAAACCTTTTTGCTCTTCTCAGGGGAGGAACACAGAACTGTGGTAATGCCTGTTATTGACCTCTTACTTTTTGAAAAAAGAAGCTTACTTCATTACCTCCCAGTAACCCTGTGCTGGATAAGTGGTTGGAAGATGGATAGGCTTCCTTCACAGAGACACGCCAACAGAACAGTTTTCCACTCGAGATCATAATGGGAGGCTTGTTTTGGTGCAGCAGTGCAGCACAGCTGTTTAATTACCCATTATATCATGGAATTTTATACAGGAGGTGTACGGGCCAGGGTGTCCTGATCACTACTGTGACAAAACACTGAATGGACGAAGGAAAAGAGTTTCTGAGAAACAGTGTTTTAAAGCTATAATGAAATAGATCATAGCTATTTCTGGACATATCGATGGCCTGTAAACAATTTGCACCGAATAATGTAAATGTGTATTGTGAGAATTTTTTTAATAATAATTATTGTACCCTAGTTGAAAACTGACCCATAATTGAGAAGAGACTCTTATAACTATGCCAAACACTAAACAAAGCTAGTCATTTCCAATGAAACACGGCTAAAAATCAGTATCTGGTAAGAAAGCTTGTTTTCTGTCAAGCAGAGTTTTGTGATTCCCTGTAACACATCCATCTGCACTCCAATCTTAACGCGCCAAATTAACGCAGCGGAAAATGCAACAAAAACTTATTGGGCTTTTTTTTCATGGTGGAGGCAATATCTTTTATATAATAATGCTTTTGAAAATTACACATTCTCGGCAAAAACACATTTCATGTTGATGATATTTTTATGTTTTGTAGCCATAATATTTAAAGCCTCATTTAAGTTTTTCGTCCTGCAAAACATATTGCTATTAGTCATACACGGTACAGAAAATGTAACATAATTACAATACATTTGAAAAAAGGTTTACACAATACAGACAAATCATTCAGGTGTAACAAAAGATTTGATTTTATTAGACAAAATATACGTTTCTGGTGCTATATCTTGAAATCCAAGTTATAGGTGTAGTAATCAAGCTTACTAGATATAATATCAGTGAGTACAACCATCCATTCATCATTTCTTTCTTTCTCTTCTTTCTTCAGTGACTGCTTAGCCACTAAGGGTCATAGTTGAAAAAAGGACAGTAAAACAGCATACACCGTGGAAGGAGCAGCTGTCATGTAACCAAGCATATGATAATTCTTGAAGGAACCTGAGAGGAAATTCAAGCCAATAACAGAAAAACATACAAACTCCAAAGAAGCAGGGCTTCAAACCAGCAAGCCAACCACCCAGTGAGCATTTCAAAACCACCACTGCAAGACAGGTGATTCAATTTCGATACGTTTTTAATATGTAAGATATAAGGTAAAACCCAGAATTACTACATTGATTGGAAAAGGGTACTGCCCCAGGTATAAATGGCTGTTTTAGCGGACTGCCTTGAAAATGTACATCGAAGCATGTTGATGATTTCTTCCATGCATTGACTGATGCCTGTATCTGTTTTAGCATCTCGTGTCACTTAGAATTATCTTTCCATGGAATATGCACATAGCTGACATTCAATACACTGTAAGACATGCCTGTAATTTGCAGCGGTAACATTAAGAAGTCACAATGACTTCTTGAAGATTGGACAATTCATCTTTTATGGCCAATATGATATCCATCCATCCATCCATTTTCTAAACTGCTTATCCATAAGGGTCACAGGGAAGCTGGAGCCAATCCCAGCCGACTCTGGGCGATAGGCAGGGTACACCCTGGGCAGGTCGCCAATCCACCGCAGGGCCAACACAGAGACGAACACCCATACACACTCACAGTCACACCTATCGGCAATTTAGAGTAGCCAATTGACCTACCCTGCATGTCTTTGGAATGTGGGAGGATGTCGGAACGGAACATAAATAAAATATCAGAAAATTTACCATAACAATTTGTCTTTCTGGATGTTCAATCTGTCTAATATGAATAACAAGGAAATACAGTATAATTAATACATGATTAAAATGGACCTTTTCAAAACACCGGTGTCCCTCTTGCACGTTGCACTGTAAAGCTCTCTAAAAGAACTTGGAAGCTGAGGTAAACGTCCACACTTCTTCTTCCATTCAGCGCCTCATGAATCAGTCTAATTCTCTTATAAAAATGTGACCGTGGTGCACCAGTTATAAAGACTGCAGTTATATGCAAGATGTTCCCATCCATTTTTTCTTCCTTTTTTGCCAGAACATTCTGCATCAATCTTCCAGAAACACTGCTGGAGTTACCTTTGGGGACATTGGTGTCTGAACGGCATATCATATCAGGCACAATGCCATGAAAAATGTGTATCACGAGCGACAAATCTCTCAGACACTGCGTGAATACAAAATGCACAGGAGGGCTAGTAAGTGTTTGTAGAGAGGGTAGGGCATATTTCAGTACCGCAAGACTCTCATATGGCATAAGATTCTGACACAGAGATGTAATGCTGTATACCACCTGGCTACCTTGTTTAAAGGTTCATTCATTTCTTTTGAAAACAACATTTATGATGTGCTTTAGATTTTTCCATTTATTGTTATCGTCCAACACCTTTCTTCAATGCAGCTAAAAAGTCAGAGCAAAATATGCATTAAGTGCATTAAACAGCCACAAAAAGCTAAAAATATAGTCGATTCCATATGTTCAAACACATTAGAATGGTAAACGGAACAGCATGTTTAATACACTTAAGATGTGACTGACTGTTAATTATATTGCCTACATGTTTTGTGAGACTTATCGATTCTTTTCCTTGCAAAGCTTTCACATCCGACTCCATGTCGTTGTCTTAGAGGGCTGTTGGCGAATATCAGATTGTTTTAATATGTTGTGATGACCAATTTCAGCAACGGATTGTCTGGGAATTGAACTTATTAATTGTGTAAATAGAAAAAGGTTTGACTTCAGTAAACTGCAGAGAACTGTACCTTCAAATCCCGAGAAATAAACAAAGATTGTTTTTTTTTTTATCTGTCAGTAAAAATAAGATATACCAATCTGAGTTCTATACAGGCAAAACTATAATAAGCAAAATAAAATTCTCATCCCAATTTTGAGAATTTGAGGTTGTGAGCCTTGCGGAAGTAAAGGGCAGATTAACACTCATCTAAGAGGGTTGCTTTTCCATTAGTCAAACCTTAACACAAACAGTAATGGACCACCTGAGACTTTTTCTTGAAGCAACACCTCACTAGCTCTCAAATTACGCATTTCAGAGTCATTAGACAATTTTTCATTTGGTTTGAGCGTTGATGAATCACACCGAAAGAGCACTATTATTATTCTAGTGTGTGTAGCTACTTTTTAACATATTCCAATGTGACCCTTTTCGAGGGGAGGGCTGGATCCCGAACGACAGCTCTCCTTCCACAGCGGCTATTGTTGAATGTCTTCTCCGATGAATTGCTCTGAACTGGGGGGAAAAAGGCAAAATGAGCCTGAATAGCCCAGCCAGATCTGGAGTGCATGATCAAAGGAGTGAGGAGGAGGTTAGGGCGTCAGGAAATCAACTGCTCAGGAAAACAAATCAGTAGGGGTGGTGCCCTACTAATGATCATAAGGAGTCCTGCTGGATCATAGTATGCCTGCAGTTACTTTGTCTCATCAGAGAAACAGAAGAAATGGAGAGGGGGGCGGTAATGCCTGATTGCAACGGAATTTGTGTTTATTCTCCTGAAGCCAGATGACACTGAAAATACAATGCAGCTCCTAAGCAGCCTATGGAAAAAAGAAAGTGGCATCCATTCGTCTATGACAAATGCTTTTAACCGCTGAAAGAATGGGGCTTGAGAGTGTTCCGTGTATACTATGAGTTAAGAGTATTGGTTTTGGCGGTGTCCCCAGTATCTGGATCCCCTGCAACACTCCGTATCTCCATAATGGACGAAAACATTAACTCAGACAAGCAGATAACTTTTCAATTCAGTAATACATCTTGCATTAATCTGAGAGTCAACACCCAGACAAGAAATGAGAAGTATATTTTAAAATATTATTTGAATGTTTCAAACTATTTGACAATACACTTTTCAATACTAACTTTTTCTGTGTAGTTTTATATTTTTCGTATTGACCATAGCAAGCTAGTATGAATGGTTGCAGCGTGCGTTAAGGAAACAAGAAGGCCTGCACAACAGCCTCATTTTGTAATATTGTGTTACATGAATCATCCCTTTTGATCTGGCTCAAAGACCGCCTTTCAAAGGAACTAAATGCACACCATGCTTGGAGACTGCCTGGCAGTGGTTTCCTTTTTCTGTTCCCATGCTTATCTACACATTCATCCACACTTATATCACAATCTGTTTACAGAATGATACAAAAACAGCAGTATTATGCATATTGAAAAATAGGATAAAAAATTATTCTCTGTCTCGCTACGTAACGTGCCAAATTCCTATGTTGCCGTGACAACTAATGGTTTTCAATTATGAAACATTCACCAACAAAGACGGAGAAATACCATTTGAAAAATGGCCGCTCAGGCACACAAACTTTGCTGTCTGAGTTGGCAGGAAGATTCCAGAAATCAGCCTTCAGCCTATTCGTAGCATTCAGAGGAAAAATTCTACGATGCAAGACAAAATTTCGTAGAAATCAAGGCGCGACAGAGTGAGTGTTGTTATAACAACAACGAAAGAGCAGACATCTGTAGCCAGAAGAGTTAAACCCAGTCACACGCCAATACAAGCTTCGACAGAAACGGCTGAGCAGCCCCACAGATTAATGCCCCTCTGCTAAAATTCAGCACTTCCTTGTTGCCTGGTGAACAGAAGCTAGAATTATGTACTCGGGAAGCACCACACTTGCCTTTGCACCATTGAAAAGCGTGCCATCATCTGTACAACAGATATTAAAAGGGTTTACAGCACCATAGTTCTTGATTCAAACTGTCATACTGAAAACCCGTTATGCTACTAGAACAGCTTTGGTGTGAAAATAAATATATTAATAAATGTTTTTTCAGAAGGTTGTTTTTCCATTAATCTTCCTTTCACTCCAAGTCATTAATCATTAAAATATTCATCTGAAGCAAGTGGAATGCTCAGTAACCATGCACTGTAGGGGTCAGGGATGTGAAAATCTGGTTAGGTACACTTGAGAAGCCGCAGCTCTTCCGGATTCTCCTTATGTGAGCTTTGAAAAAGTTGTGAGTTTTTACATATGGCTTACTAAATACACAGGCTACATTCTTGAATCAGTATTTCCTTGATGAGCCAGTTCTGAGTAAGACCTCGTTACCGATTGGCCTGAGATCAACTGAGCCTTGGGGTCAGTCTTCAGTCTTCAACTGGCTTCAATCACAAAGCAAAGACCTGAAATTTTTGGGATTTTTTTTTTTTTTTACATTTTTTTGAATTGCATTACCAGGTTGGCTCTGTTCTTTAATACTTGCAGTCAAGCTTCATAATACATGACTGTCAGAAAAAAATAAACAAAACCATGCACTTCATGATAGTTGTAAATTAAGCTTTTTAATTTTGGAACATTGTGCCCTTGCTCTTTCATAAACCAATTTTCATATTATGGAATTAGCAATGCGTTCTGGGCCAACGTCATTGTTGACAGCATGAAAACAGTTTGGCTTATTGAGTGTTTGAGCACATAATGAATCCAGCCATTAAAATCTATAAATAGTACAGACAACGGGCAAAGTTGAAGTGGATGGGCACATAATTTCCCTGTTCACTCGTGTTGTCCTTAAAACAAAACACAGATATGAGCAGAGCCTCTAATTAGTGCATTATTCCATTTCATTCTCAGACATGGAAAATTTCAGCCGCTTGATTTCCATGCTTCAGTATAATGTGCTTATTAATGGAATATGAGTTATGGGTTGCATGCACATTTTATTTCTCCCTATAAGAGCATGCAATCAACTTCCTGATTACTAGCAATACTGATGAACACCTAAAGGCCTGAGCACTCAGACCACTCTGCTGTTTTATGTTAGATGTGATTTGGGGCCAAGATGTCACTTAGCCCAGTTCGTTCGATTGTAATCTTCAGAAGTCACAGAGCTTTAAAGTGAAAGGGAAACGAAAAAAAATAAGTGTGCATCACACAATAGGTCTTGGATGGGTTGCAGCACTGACATCTTGGATATTGGGAAAACTAACAAGTGGTGCAGGAAATTTCATTTCCAGGTCGACCCAACACATGGTTTCAGTAGGTAGGGCTATGGCCTCATACTTCCAAGGTTGGGAAGTCGAGGGAGCAGCTTCTTCAACTCACACTTAGGGTGTGATTGTGTTTGTGCCCTCTATCGTCCTCTCCCATGGGCTCTATGTTTCCTAGGATAGGTCCAGGCTTACTGTGATGCTGCACTGGATGAGCAGTTCTGGAGAAAAATGAATTCATAAAGAAAAGCTGAATAAGAAAATAAAACAAAATAAGCATATTTGCTTTAACTCTGCTAACGGCGAACTGGAAAATAGGCACTGGATCTGAGGCCAAATATCAGGTAATATCCAGGCCATTGCTTCTAAATGTTCAATTTCTGTACATAATGTTGGCAAGAAGACAAATGTACGACGCCTTTAAGTACTGACAGGCTGGGTTCCTCTCTCTCGACTGCTGAAACTCAACCTATTCTACTTGTCTGGACTGTGCTACTCCTTTGGGCTAGTTACCCACAATCCCTCTTGGCCACAGAGAATAAACCAGCTGGAAAAAAAAATGAGCGCCTGAAGGACATGTGCCAGAAGTGGGAGGAACCTATGGGGACTAAGTGATCTGCGGGTAGAGGCTGCTTGGGTTCATCCTCGGGTTCTTGGCAGGGAAGGAGAACAGGCAGTCACACAAAATCTCAACAGAACACTTAAAATGGAGCAAACATAAGCGACTAACTTTGAGTTAGTAATTACTGTGGCTTTTTTTTTTCTAATATCCTTCTCTCCCCCTGTTAATATATTCCGAAGGACTTAGAACTGGTATTAAGGGTTTTAGGAGCAGCAGCATTAATTACAGTGGCAATCACTATGGATAAAACTAATAAATAGTCAGTTTCATTTCTTCACATTTAAAAAAAACAGTTTATAAACCTGTCCTTTTTTTTAGCTGGTAACGCCATCACAATCGAAGTGTTCTGCCACTATACGTGTGATGAAACTCATTACATCTGCCGCCACTCCCAGATTACCAGCAGCAAGTTCAAGAGACAAATTAACCAAATTGCTCATCGTTTGGAGGGTGGAAACAACTGAAAAGCTGCATGACGGAGCGAGAACATGCAAACTCCACGCAGACAGAAACAAGAGGTGATTAGACCCCCCCCCCAGCCCTGTTGATGTTAGGCAATAGTACAACCCACCGTCAGAAAAAAAAACTATCATAGCACCATAAAATTGGAATTTTTGTCAGCTTTTCGACAATTTTAATGAAAAGAAATGACGTACCACCTTCTAAGTTACGCGGAAAATTTATCTTGCAAATTGCGTAAACATTTTTCCTCATTTTAAGAAACAACTGAGGGTGTGAACAACAATATTCTAGAATGAAGTAAAACCTAAAATCGGGTATTATGAAAGTAAATAGTTGAAAAAAATAATTCATTAATTAGTGTTGGGCACGACTGCACAACGACATCTTAACATGTAAAAGAATGATAATTATAGCTTCATAAAATGTCCCTCTAAAAGTTCTAAAAGTCGTTCATTTGATTCTGAGATCACTTCATGTGAAACCCTTGTACAATCCAAGAAAGGTGAAAAGCCCTTATCAAAGTGAAGAGGATCGTTGTCAGACAGGCTTTTAAAGCCCTTCTGAGGGTTCACATTCACAGCTTTACTAATTCTTACTCTGTTAAATAAGCAGTTTGAAAATGGGTGCTGAATAATAATTACAAGATGACTCAAAAGAGTTTTGGATCTTGTTAAACATGAATTACACCCATTAGTGATTACAGACAAAGGTGTACAAGTCATTCTTAGAAGATCTGAATTCTGTATTTTTAATAAGATTTTTTTTGTAATACTTCTGAATTTTTAGATTAATGACTTAAAAATAATGTGTCAATGCAAATAAGGGCACCCAGTATCTGGTGTTCTTCCAGGGAGGACTATTGCGTGTGTGATCAGAAATCCATTTTCATTGCTCACCCATGTTTGAGGATCATGGCAGTAGATGTTACACCACATTCAATCTACTTTGAGGTACAACCATTGCTATAGAATGAAAATGAAGTCTTATCAAGTAAAAATATTCCATCGTGTTTGAACTCCTAAGCTACCCCTGACCTTTGTCTAATAATAACCACTTTGCAGTCACATCTAAAGGTTCTCGCAGCAAAGGAGGGAAACTTGTGGCTTATAGATGGAAAGGTCAGAGGAATCCATACACACCCAATCGAGATCAACCCATCCAAAATACAGATCATGAAACACCACACATACACTGTGTCTCCAGGTTTACAGGCAGACATTTGTATCCTCCAGATAAAGTGACCAACCCAGTATGAACTGAACCAATAACTATTTAATCATAAATCCAGGTCCTTGACCACTCTGTGCCTGCCACCCAATTAGCGTTAAGCAGCTTAAGCACTGGTGTCAAAATAGCACTCATAGACAGCTTGGATGGAAATCGGTATTTTCATTAAGTGTTTACAATTCAGGCAAAGTAAGGCTACAGTCCACCCTTGAGTAACCCTTGAGCTATCGTTCGAAGCATAAGGCATGCCTCTCTGTCCTAAGTATCAATTTCAGGCTTCTGAAGAATGTGCTTGATGTATCTGCAAACACTGGGGTTAGTAGTAGACTCACCAGAAGGAAAACCAAAGTGTTGGGCCTGTTCACACTCATTCGAACTGCAAATATTTAATATAAAGCAATCTCAACTAACCTATTCTGTTACCTTTAGAACTCCATAAAAAAAGATGAAAAGCTCCAGTTCCACCAAGGTTCTTTTGTAGAACACATTCCTCCAAACAAACTTGCACAATATATCTCAGTATGATGAATCACTCATACTGGAGAATGGTCATGTACAAAAATGACTTTAAAAGGTATATGCCATTACCTGAGTTCAGACTAAACTCGTCAGACACAGAACTAATGAAAAAGACTTAAACTTCCAACCTACAAGAGACAATAGTCAAAATAGCCATAATTAAAACATGCAGAGATAGCAAAGGTAACTTAGAAATAAACTGCACTGCCAAGAAGCAGCAGGATTGTCGAGGCACATTTTCACAAACAGTTTGTCACACAGACCTTGACAGATGCAACAACATGCACCACCTGTCCACGTTTCACTTACGTAGGTATGCTTTAGTGAATAATAATAAAGTGGAACTCTTCATCACCCTCTCATTGTTCATATTTAGCACCCTCGTAGATGATGGAATGTGGGTAGCTCTTGGTGACCTGCTACTCTTGCTTTGCACATTTGCACCGTTTCTGATTCTTCTGGTTCGAGGGTCAGCCTCTATGTACAGTTGGAGTTGATTATGATTGCCAGTCTGCATTGCCGAGTTTGCGGTTTGTATGTTAGAGGCTCCTTCTGTAAGTTATAGAATGGACGATCTTCATGACTTTTTCGAAGGAATTGTTTGGGTGATTGACTAAAGATCGATTATGGAAGGTGGTTGAGCAGTATTAATCAGAGGTACTGGTAAACAAGGGGGTACGCAAACGTGAGTTGAAATGGCCTGTAAGGGAGGCATTGCTTCAACGAGGTTTGCTCGTTTTGACTTCGATTCATGCTGCACGGTCAGCTGTTGCACACGAGTGTCCTGCAGTATGCGTCGTCGGTTAACTTTTGAGCAGCAAAAACAGCTACTGGAGATGCACGATAACTAGCATTTCCAGAAGCTAACAACTGTACATTTATACACTATAGTACAACACAATATTAAGCACAGGACACATCAGCGCTTGGGTGATACCAACAAGGACAATCACCGCAAAGCTACTGACATCCACTTCAGTCTGCCTAACCAACTGTACCTTTGGTTAATCAGGAGCGGATACAGGAGAACCACTCCAGCGCTAAAGCAGGCTTAGAAATACGCAGACAGAATACACAAGATAGAAAATACGGGAGGAAAACAAAGGCTGGGGCAGAGGAATACAAAACAGACTGTCAGCCTGGAAAACGTGAATGAAATTACGTGTAATCACTACTGAAAATGAAAGTTCCGGTGTTATAAATATAAAGCACTATTTGTATAGCTGGAAAAAGAGTAATTTGCTTATTTTTACCATATTTTATATATCCTTAAAGCAACTGGCATTTTCCATAACATGACTCATTTGGCCATTACGCATTGCTTGAAACAATTTCTTTTCGAGATGAGTGATCAAACTTAGGAAGCCTTTGGCATTACTGTGAACACCACACTGTCTCTGCAAACGCTCTCATTCGGAAGGCCTTGTACTGCCTTTAGTGCTGCATCCTCAGCATGCTCACAGAAATCAGGGTATCAGATGCCGAGCATCCTTCAGTTTCTCACTAGGTCAGCTTTGTCAGCTTAATGCAGCGTGGGACTTCAGTGTTTCCAGGCAGATTCTTCTGACACTTCCACGCCCAATTAAAATACACTTGCACGGGCAGGAAATCAAAAATAATCATTAACATTGCTGATAAATTATTGCCGCGCATAAGTGTTATTCATTTTCAATGTTTGTATATTCACATTAAACTTGATGACATTTCCGCATATTCCTGTAGTAGACCATTATCCAACTTCCCTAATTATAAAAATGAGACTTATTAAGCTAACACACCTCATGGAGCAACAACAATTGGGTGACTCGCTTCACTTTCTTTTATCCCCCTTGCCGTGTTTCTTTTTTGTCTGGCTGAAGCTATACTAATGAAAGCCTATTACCGTAGGAATGCCTGATACGAGTTGTGTTTTAGAACTTCAAAGGTCAATATAAAGACCTTGGATCGGGACTTCAAAGGTCAACAATATTAACGTAATGCTAAGGAATAGCGTTCTGCTCAAGCCCCACACAGGACAATTCCTCTGAAGAAAAATACAAGTTGTATTTTTAACACATTTCCATTCGACTATAATGAATGTGTAAAAAGACTTCAGCACACTATTCTAGTCACTGGAAGGGCGGTAAGCAGGAGGCAAAACAGATGGCTGACCTAAGGATGCCATGTTGACCCACAAACAATTAGATAAAAGACAGGACTACACACACACACACACACACACACACACACAGTACTTTGCTGTGTATAATGTTAACATGTTCGTGGGGGGGCAACCAGATGGACATTGGCTCCCAGAGGATTTCATTTTCTTTCCTCCCCCTTTCTCCTCCTTCTTCCTATCAAACTACCGAATTTTGTTTTCTCTTATTTTTACTACTGTACCCTTAAGATGGTATATGTCAGTCAGTGACACTTCTTTGATTCTTTGATAAGCATTTCAGGATAATAATGCTGGACAAAGTGTTTTATGAAAATGAATTGAATTCTATTGTATTTCCAATTAACTTATGCATTTATCTCAGCCACTAAACTGTTATTTCAAGCAGGGTTTCACAGACCACTCCCTGGGTAGTTCATTATTCAAGCAAACTTGATTCAAGACATTAATTACTCATTTTATTGCTAATTATTTATATTATTCCAAGATTTTGTGAGTTTCTGCTGTTTGACTTAGAGAAATTGACAATCACCACAGTCGACAAAGCACAATTAAACTGAAGTATTAGTTTCGGTTAAGTTTTTGACCACTTCAGTCAGCTATTGGAATTTTTAAGCTGCTTAAAATGTGCAAGGTTAACGAAGACAGTACTGTCATATCAGTCACACCCCACCTGAAATACAACAGGATAAACTAAGTCTTTAAATCACCATACAGGCAGTGGGATCACTGTTTAGCTGTTACTCAACATAGTTTTGGAATTATGTTAATCTCAATTAGGGTATTAAAAATAATTGTTGACTTTTTCAAGAGTTAATTAACAATAATTTTGACATGAAAATGGAAGAAAGCTTGTGATGGAAATCATTTCTGATCATTTCTGCTGAGGCTTATGGGGATACACTGGTCTGGGTTCTCTTTTTCAGTTCTGCATGAACCTTTCACACTTTCTGTAAATTTGCTCGGCACAGGTCCTTATGGGCATAAATCCCAGTGGCAAACTCATCAATTAACACCATACACCTGGAGGATAGATGACTTTTCCATCCGCTCCCGTAGAGAAGCTTTACAACCCCAGTCACATTTACAGACCCTTAAACTGTCATATCAGTCCAGTTCTCACAAGGTTGAGTGTTGTAATTGATTGCCGTTTTTTTGGTAGCACCAACAATAATTCATCCATATCAATAGCTTTTTTCAACACACCACTGAAAACACCTCATTAATTAAAAGTCCAGCATATATAATATCATTTTATATGCTATAATGAAAACTTGACTGATATCATTGTGACGAATAATTAATGGGGGTTTGAAAAAAAAAAATTCTGCCTTTGTTAAACTATCTTGTTCATAACATTCTGCTTAATTTGTTCTGTCTCCTGGGGTAGAAATATTTAAATGGTATAACCGAGACTTAAAATACTACAAATTGACAATAAATAAGAATAACATAAAATAAACTGCCAATATAAATTGCAAATGCAACAGTTTTATAGAGAAATCAGGCATAACCACATATTACCCAAGTTCCTATTAGTGCTCATGAGTAGGAAAAAGCAATTTACACCTGCATAAGGGCAAGTATTATAAAAATTGTTTACTTTTTATTTCCGTGTTCTGAGCTTGTTAATAGTTAGTTTACCTTGGAAAAAATAAACAGCTATGAAAGGCTTGAATTGTTTTGAGAGCTTTTCTGGTATTTTATTGCTTTATAATGCTTTATTTCTATGAATAAAGGAGAACTGTATGCTTTTAGTTTCTCACTGACAGGCAGCATCCATAAATCCTTCACTATGTATCAGTTCATCAATTGAACTTTATTTAGTTTAACGTATTTTTACAAGCAGGTTTATCACAAAATTCATTGCCAGGATTTTTACTTTTTTCCCCTTCAGGGAAATAACCATGAAGGTGACAGCTAGCTCAAGACGACCCATGCCTCAAATAGTATAACCGCACGCGTGATTCTTATAATGCTTCCAAATGTATTATATTCATTACTGGCGTGTTAAAAATCTATTACTACATATTAAGAGTTGCATACTCCAAATCAAACCACTGAATGATCACACAGAACAAAATTCGTCGACATTTGCATGCTGGCGTCTCATTTATATTAGCGATTATAACAAAAAGGGGCAACATAACCTCCATTTATACTGAGTAAGCAATCAGCTTGAGAGAAAATCCAATTTCATATTGCTCACTTCATATGATTATGCTTTGACATGTTAACATTAACAGATTAAACAGGAAAAGCTGAATGTATAAGTGCTCTGGGGCAGATATAGGAAATTAGGTTACCACGAAAAAAAACAGGCAGAACACCAAATGAATGCTTTAATCAAATAGAGGAACATTTTTTTCATTTTTGATCAAGTCATTTTAGGCAATTCCTGCACAGTTTGACTTCACTTCTGTGTAGCTAACAACAAGAATTTGAATGAATCTGTTGTGCTATACCATCAACGCCGTGTCTCATGTGCTTTGAATCATTATCATATGCACCGTGCCTCTCTAGAAGTCGACTGTCAAATCTCCAAACTTGTTGACCTCTACCACTACACAGTTCAGCTGACATTAGCTGTCTCGAAAGGTTCAGTCTTTAGGTATTAACGTTAACTAGTAATTTATGTGTTTGGACTTATCAATAATACAAGCACAACAGTCAGTGGGCTGTACTACAAACTGAATTTACTGGCTTAGTGAAGTTTCTTGAGATTTACTTCCAAGTTTTGGATACTACAAATCATAGCTCACAATCGCAGTGCCATTTACCACCGATTGTGATCAGGGTTAGTTACCCTGGCTTAAATGAGTTAACTCTGGATTTGTAAATATTTACTTTGTGGTACACCCCACAGGTCTAATAACTTTTAAAACTTACTATTTAGTATATTAGGCCTATATATATGTATATATGTGAAAATAACGCAAGGATTTGTTTTTAATTTATGTTATTTTTCATTTAGGAATGTTAAGCGGCGGTTGAAATGCAATAATGAAAACATGAAAACAAACTAATTTCTTTAAAGTTCTATTTTTACGCCCTGCCCTCTACCACTATCCACCATTGCAATGGTTATGTAGGCTAATGCTTACAACAAGCTCAGCCTGAGCAGAGGCTATAACCTAAGTCACATACGGAAAGGTAAGGCGTGAAAAACCATGTCATGCACCCACAATGGACAGTATGACTATTTAGTAATGCTGTTTGGTCTGGCTGATGTTTCTGTTGCGTTTCAAACCGTCGTCAACATTACCTTTAACTTCAGGCTAAACATTCATGTCATCGTGTACCTTGATAACATTCTGAGCTATCCTACAAACGGGAACCAACATCTAGAATATCTGAAATATCTAGAATATGTGAAATGCTTAACTTTTATAGAATCACCCTAAGAGTAATGCTAAAACCTGTTTCATGCTATGTCAGCCTCTTTCACGTGCAAAGTACTGTTAGCTTCTGAGACCCCCATACATTACTGGTCCAGCTCCATCTGAGTGTAGGAGGTACGACATCTATGTGTTTTTCTTATTTTTAAAGATATTTTACTTATCTTTACTATTCTTTTGTTCCCATTGTAGCTTACCCTGACCATCAACTCAGTCTGTTCCTTTATTTACTACGTCTCTGATTTGTGTTTTTCCTTCCACGCCTTGGACCTGCACAGTTCATTTCTATCTAGGAAATCCCCGCCTGTCAGAAGCTCAAGTCATATCAAGACCAATGTCCTCTATCTGCATGCAGAAATCCTTGCTTTCTCAGCAGGTGGTACTGGTCAGGATGGCCTGTTCAATTGCTTTTTGTTTGTGCTGGTTACTTTCCTGCTTCCATAGTAAAAAAGGACATTAATAGCCTGTTATCCAAGCGTAATTTGCTCCTAAACATAGCATAAACTTGAATATCAGGAAACCATTTCCATTATTTCTTATGGGGAAAATCATCATTTGTTCTAGGTCCATCCATGAAACTCCAGTTAATCACAATATGTGCCTAACGCTCAAACAATACCTATTTCAGGATCATAAAGAACAATTTAAGCACCCCTTAGCTCATTTGCATATATATTAATGAGTTGATAAATATGAAATTGTATGTTTACATGCAGTCATTTCTTTGCTGTGTCATGTATTACATTTCATGGTAATAGCAAATTGTAATAACACTTAATGTATAAGTTTATTTCAAAAATAATAAAAACAATCAAGAAGAAAAAACAAGCATTACCTGCTGTAATGTGCTGTTACTGTAATTATTTGTTAAAGGGAATTAATGCTTCAATATTTCTCTGATGTGCTTTAGCTATACTCAGATGGCACTCAGTGTGCCAATACTTTCCTCGGATAACAAATATAGGTATTTTAAGTATATATAGCTCATTAAGGTGGCAATTTGAATACCGGGGTACAGGGGAACTAGGATATGTTTGCTAGCCTCTTCCTTGTGTCTGACATTGGCTTAACAGTACAATGTGTAATGCAATTTCGTTTGTGATTTTAAGGACTTGCTCATTTTTACTTTTAATTTAAAGGTACACAACATTTAACATAAGAGATTATGTAGTGTGCCGCAGCTCCTGGAGAAAAAATGCAGTTTGTCTCCAGAATCCTTAAATGATATGAACTTACGTTTCGTACAAATTTACATGACGTCTCGTAATATGAAATGGAAGAGTTCAGACCTTGTAGGTGTCCGGTGACTGCCATTACGTTCCAATATTTGCACCCGCATTTACACCCCAGGTGATATGCTGAAATAAGAACTTCCTTTATGCAAGAGCAGCTGGATACTTGGAGCCTGGTCCAGTCAAATTCAACACTGTCAACGCATCATCTGTATGAGCTGAGGTTATGTTGCTAGGCAGATGTTTCTGGCTTGTAAAACAGCACTCCTAGCAGAGTGTAAAGCAGGGGGAAAATACTGCATGGCAATTATTGCCATCTGCAGAACCCCAGACCAGGTACATTCAATTCAACCCTCACTTTACTGGCCCCTTTTGCTTACAACCAGCTTTTGTAGATTAAAGACAATGATAAGTTGACAAATGATTAGTTGATGCAAAGAATTTAAATGTCCAGTATTTAAACTATGGAGGTCAACACCTCTTTTCATTGATACGATCACAAACGTGTGACATTGAACTTAAATGTGGCAAAGCAAACAGCTAGATCAAGTCCTTTCTAACAATTATGTCTCCTGTGCACCAAAAGCTAATTTCACTCCATCCAACATTTCAAAACTAAGAAATAATGCCATTTACTAATCTAAAAACAGCAATGACTAGCATAGCAGTCACCAGAAAATCACTCCATGAACTGTCTTTTGCAAGAAAATACTGAAATGGTACTTATTTCAGACCAGCGCTGCATTTGTCTGTTATGTTATTGTCCCCAGGTCTGGGCAAAATAAATATTCACTGTATCTCAAGGAGATTTTCAAAAAGCATTCCAAGTAGTGGATATATCTGTAGCTGGATATTAAAACAGTTGATGAAATTTTAACCACTCTAGTTTTCCCATATTTTTTATAAGCATTGAAAAGACAGTGTTTACAATTAACGCTTTAGTGTTTATGGACGTGCATCAACGTGTTTACTAAACAGCCTTTCACAAGCCTGATACCGACTATCCTCGCTATTTGAGAGCCTTCGCTTTTTGTCAAATTGCCTGTAAAATTAGCACGGAGGTTTCCAAGGACTTACATAATGAGAAATGAACTGGCAAGAGAAACCAAAAACACAAACGTTAGACAAATAAATTGTGAAATAAAATAACCATAAGGTTACAAGCAGCAGTGTGGCTTTATTATTAATATTTTAAACAGTAATACCTGAGAACAGTCTGAAGGTATCATTTATGATACATTTTAACAAGGATGCCACCAGCTAAATGACCTTTGTGAACAGAACTGCTTCATGCTGTGTGACGTTCATACAGTTAATTTTCACTGTAGTTAGTGGGGGGGTAACTGTGAGAGTTCAGTTGTTTATCGTGGTCTTTATCGAAATTTCCGATTGTGTATTATCATTTAAATTTCGATAAAGACCACGATAAACAACT
>JAACJT020000016.1:14253880-14273447 GCA_009936485.2 Gymnarchus niloticus | reverse complement strand
GGACTATGTAAAGCGCTTTGTGACAGTGCTTCATGTTAAAAGTGCTATATAAATAAAATTGAATTGAATTGAATATTAGCATTACAAACTAAAGATGCTAATTTTTGCTATAAATGCCATCAGATCAGACCAATAACAATGCACTTCAGTTAAATAGTATATAAATCCGTTTCCTTTCACCCATAAAACGAGTGAAGTTAATTTTGACGCTAATTAAAAGTAATAGTAAAATGAAGAAACATTTTTGAAGAAGCATTTGAAGAATTTTTGAAAAATAGTCTTAGAGGAAGCATGAGTTATTTGAATAAAATAAACCTGAATGCCAACAAGGCACAAAGTGTTTTTACACCAGTCTGAAAATAGCAGACACTAAAATATGAGCAATCGAAACGGCTCCAACTCTGTAAAACATGCAAACCTGGCCCACTGTACTAAAATCCAAGATATATAGCAATGTAGTTGCAAAACCATCACCCTGTAATCTGTATCTAATCTGCCATTAATACAACATTGACTATGTAAATGTCAGGTCACCGACCCTATCTCACCACTCACTTGATGGCCTGTATACACCGGTGACTTGAAACCAGCTTTTATTTTGACAAACAACTGCCTTAATAATGCCTGTGGTGGCTCTGTACCATGGCAAAGAAAGATAACAGTCCCAACTATGTCATCACACAGAGCTTGGAAGACATAAAAAGGTTCAGAGAGTTACTCTGGCCCGGTGGAAAAGACCGGAGTGCAGGTTGCAGATCCAGATGCCCTACTCGCTCTGACATGGGCATTAGCTCAGTTAATAGTTGAACTCGCAGGCCGCCGACAAGGCGAGAACGGTGACGTCAGACCGTTACAGGGGTGGAATCGGAAGGCAACGACTCATAGCGGAGGTGAGTAGCGAAGTCCATCGATCAACTCAACATGAACGGCCTTCCCCCAAAGCTTATCAGAGCATGGCAATTTGACACAGATGGGGGGGAGCTCACCTTCAGCATGTCCTCCTACAGCAAATCATGATTTGTCATGCCTATGTGTCTCACCACTGGCACTGAAAAATGCATCCTACAGTACAAAATACAGTATTTTTCATTGCACAGGGCCATCAAGAAGCCTGTCGTGCAGCCGGCAGTCGAAGTTGCAGCATTTCGTGGGGGAGCCTTGCGATGAAGGGTTAGCTGTCAAGGATGGTATGAAGCAGGCACGTCACCAAAAATAAGCTAAATACAAGAAACATGGAACTTTTCATTAAGTGCCAACGGGAGAAGGGAGTACAGGTGACCTGTCTGACATCTTCAGTGACAGCTACCCCCTCCGTGTGCTTCTCTCACTGCAGTCGTTCTCTACAGCAACTTTAAGCCTTATCCAGCAAGATGATTATTTAACAGCAATTTCTGCTTGCTTCCGAAAGCCTGCCACCATAGCTACACTGTTATAGTGGAAAACAGACAAACAGAATAAAAAGATGTTTTTAATCAATTCAGTTATACAAATTATGTAGAAAACAATGAAACTCCAAATGGAACAAATGTAGTTCTGTTTGTGCGCACAAATTAAAGCAGATTTGCCAGTTAAAACTGGGACTAAAATAGTAAAAAGGAATACTTTTAACCTAAAATGCAATTACAATGAGGATTACAACGAAAAGGAACTCGTGTCAAACGTAACGCTTTCGCATTGTTATTTAACGACTGTCTGTAACAAACCACAACAAAAACATCAGGCTCCGCATCGTATTCATAATAAAAAGCACCGAAGCTTCACAATACCCCACAGTACAGCAGTTGTACCTGCATTGATCAAGCGGTAATTGAAGCAGGCATATTTTGATGTGGGACATTCATTAAGGGCAATCAATTGGACGATCATTCCGAGACAATTTAAAGGAACAAAATCCCAAATCATTTCCTGCATTCTATACGCCCATTAATGTACTGACCCAAGGCCACTTTTGCCAAAGCCATTCTGAAACCAAGTGTGACCCAAAGTCTAACAGCATGCTTGCCAGAGTCAGTTTAACACCGGCCTCACAGTGCTTTGCTGTGTAAATTTAGGTTAAGATATACCCAGGTTTATTGATCAACAGTCCTTTATGCTAGAATATATTGTCTTAGCTCTGATACTGTGCTAATTTTACCTGCTTCTTTACAATAAACACATCTAGGTATTCTGGATATAAATTTATTTATAGGATTCTTATTAAATATTTAAATGATTCTCTGTCTTAAAAGATGACAGTGTTTTTCTTTATGACACTGATTCATAAGCTATGAAAAGAATTTCTAAATTACAGGCAAGTTCTGCTATTCACGGTAAAGTCAGGCGCTAATCGTCCAGCACAATAAGAGAAAACCTTTCACTTTGAAAACAGGCCAGTATTGGTTTCACTAGACATATTTTTGCCTGTTTGATATTTTGTACAAATCTATAATAAACCTGTTAGGAAATCTGGTTTATTTATTATTTTCCCAACAAATTATTAAAAAACACTGAACTGACTTCTCAACAAAATTACCTGGGAACATTAGTTCTCAGTTGGTTTTTTGATTTCATGTGTTTACAATGTGACTTTTCCCTAGGAACACTTATTAGCTTGTCATACACAATGTTGCCTGTCTAGAAAGTATTCACCTTCTGTCAGGAAGACTCCAGTCTTGACATACTATATTCCTTATACTGCAATGTCCTTTGTGCATTATTCAGTGTTTCCCTCAAACACATTAACCAAAATCTATAACGACCAAAGCCTGCAACAGCTTGTGGGAAAATTGAAGCACTGAAGTAACTACATGGCATAAAGAAATTTCCACTTTAAGTAGGACTCTACCTTAGAAAATGCAGTGGCCTTTTCACTTTCTTTCAGCCAAGAGGTCGCTTGGCCTACCCACCGAGAAAGCCAAAAGTAAACTGCCTCATCCGTGATTTTGACACACTCAGAACATGCCTTACATATAACCCCCGTAATGTATGAATGGGGCACATAGCAAATGAACCCCGCTGCTGAGAAAGCTCGCCTACTGCCAGACACGAAATTAGCACAGCTGCTTCCACAGTAAGGGCAGTCGTTTAAGCGAATGGACTCATTAAGTTTGTGCAATTTAATGTGTAGCTGGCTGTGGGACAACGGCCTGTCACAGGAGCAGGAAAAAGAATCAGGACAGCAGCATTAATAACAAAAAAAAAAATCAACTTTATTATCAAAAAAGAGGGCAAAGCCTCTTAAAGCAAAATTTAAAACAATGAAAGACTAAAAAAAATTTAAGAAACAGAACGAACCCAGTGGCATCGTAACTATTATAAGTCGTAACAGACTTGGTTGGGAATGTAACTGATCCTTCTTAGCTCCCTTACTTTACCTAGCTGACCCTATTTAATCCAGTAGTCTAATCAGCATCTGCCAGGTGTCCCTACCTTGGGTGCTTGTGTGATTAACCCAGCCACTTGCAAATGTCCCCTGCTGGCACACCGTAGGCACAAGTACCATAGTATAGGTGCAATGGAAGGTAAATAAACGGGTGATGAGCGTACTGTTTTATAGAATGAAATGGAAATGGAAAGCCTAGTGAAGTCAGTGATTCTTCATTTATGTCAGATGCGACTGAAGGTCAAAAACAAAACTTGTGTTGAGTATCGCTAGCTGTGAGGAGCTCGTATGAAAAAACACTGTCACCTACCTAACGTGGTGTCAGGCTCACATCAGGAAATGGAGGGTGCCATTTCACTGGCTGTTCTGTGCTTAAAGCAGCATCGTAATGGACGTGGGGGAGAGATGGCCTTTTCTCAGCTGGAAGGGAGAAGAATTGGGGTTATGTATGTATGTTCACCGTACGTGCAGGGAAGCAGCACGCATGCAAAGAAAGTATGGAGAAATAAAAAGGCCATAGTACAACAGTGTAAATTGTATGCCAAAGTCTGTTATACCAGGGCCTTTCATAATCAAAGTATTGTACAAAACAAACAACAAAGCCAGAATTCTTTAACCAATTACTGATGGTTAATGGGATTATCTAAACACACATCATTCCAAAGGGGTTTCTGTTAATATTCATTTGCCGGGTTTTTCAGTACACAGAGAAAGCATGTGAATGAATTCACTTTGACCAACATAAAATCTTAAAGAGAAAGAAAAACCCTTTGATTACATTTTGATGATAAACTTGAAAATCTGCCCTGATTAAAACACTACAGGAAAGCAAATTCCTGTTGTTAATTTATTTATAATATAACCTTCAGCAATGCAGACCTTCAACACAAGTTTAACAACAACTTCTGCTATTATTGAGACTGAGACTGCACTCTGCCTTGTGAACTTGGGAAAAACTAGTCTGATTGACATAATCTGTAATTGGATCCGAACAATCAGGTACGAGTTGTTTCCTCTGCAATATTAACTATCAGCAGCATGAAGAAGCTCTTTGTTTGCATCTGAGAATAAGGAAATATGGAACCTTTTATCTATAAATGATCTTTTTTAAAACAATATAATTTGCGTTTTTTAATGATTCAGCTCATAAATTCCAAACAAACGGCGCAGCTAGAAAGTATATGTTGGACCTTAACGCTGTCTTTATATGTTAGTGGGTTTCATTTCTATGATGTAAACTGTGAAACATTTATAGTGAAATTACCTGCTTTTAATCTCAACATTCAAAAGCTAACACTTATGTACCTACATCAATATATAAAATCTTTGCCTCTTTTTGCTCATAATTTTCACACCAGTGTGATAAAACCCAGTTCAAAGAAAGATGCACATCTGAATGTGATCAGTGCCCGCAATGAAAACTTTGTGTTGTAGTGACCAAAATCTATCACCTAAAACAAAAACAATTTGTTTTATGAATCATTCAATAATTTCAAACAATTTCATAATTTTACAGTTTAAAGTTTAGTTGAGCAAGAACAAGACTATTATTATTATTATTATTATTATTAACAACAATACACATTAGCTCATCTTTTCCATGTATTACACGTACATCCATTTTGGCTCTGCAAAATAAAAACTGACGTGCGTACATGTCCTGTTGTCATTAATAAATTGCTAAAATAATTAAGTTCACATCATACCAATGATCAAAGATCTAGTGATCGCCCACTCTCAGAAAGAGATCTTTAACCACCCTTCATACAGATATTTTAAAATAACATAAATTATCATATACTATATAAAGGACAATCCAATAAGAATCCAACATAAATAACACTTTAACCTAGTATTTCACACTAGAATCAATACTACTTTAATCCAACATAATCCTATCAATCAGTAAATTCATAAGAGCCGATTTTGCTCCCAATGACATACCAAAAAATTCAAACACAAATTCATTGCAAGTAAAGACATTACATGCTAGTCTATTCTGATGGTGGTCAAGAACCAAGGACAAACACTTTACGGTCCATTAGCAAATTAGGGCAACTGGAAAAAGGTAGCATTTCAATGTGTTAGGAAGAGAAACCCTGTGGAAAATCATCAGCAAATCTTGGACTGATAACAAGAAGTTGTCAACGGAAAAGCATAACTAGATCGCAAGCCAAAAAAGCACCAATCCAACAGTAAATCCCGAAGCCCGAAAGACAAGATAGCTTCCAAATGGACACTGTATTGGACCATACCACTGGTGCAAAACAGGAGAATTTCATTTCATATCAGGAAGCAACTGTCATAAAGGATACAGTTTGCTTGAAAAGTATATACAAACTTAAACAATACCTTAAATTTGTTTTCAGAAGTAATATACAGTATTTGTATGCAACCCTGCAATGTAGGGAACCAAAAAATGGTTAAATGCCTGCATTTTTTCCTCACTAGCATCATCAAAAAATTCATCAGAACAATTTTCAAAGTGTCCACAGCCTTCACAAGCTTTGAGCAATGTCTCTGCATCCATAACTTTCCATTTATACATACTAAATAGGAACCAGAAACTGAAAAAAAGATGGTGAGCAGAATTGCAAAAAATGTTGTTACCAGAACAGTATTAAAATTTCATGTTGTCACAAAATGTGGGTAAGTTTACTCCTCACAAAACCCTAATGACTACGCGGTGGAAGAACTTTAGTGTCATGGAGAATACTTTGGAAAAAATGAGGGTCCAAATGATCAAACCGGTAAAAACAACTTGCTTGAAATACGCCTTGTAATAAATGGTATGACTATCTTACTGAAGTCCCAGGCAAACTCAGACAAACACACAACCTTGTGCAAAAAAGTAAGACTTACAAACTGCATACATCAGCGCTGCGGTGTCGTTTTGCTAGTCAGAAGACAAATTTCCAGGAAAAATTGCCACCGATTTGTCAGCTTGGATTACATACGAGTATGCAGTTTTTCCAGCCAGCCTATGGCCACAACACCCACAACAATTTACACTCTGGCATCTAGGTTTAACACAGAGTTAAGAGCATCTGTAGTAGGAGTAAACATTCCTGTATGTGATCGTTCGTATTTTTGCGTTGTTCATAAAGAAAACCAAACAGGAATGATCAAATAGCCCACCTGGGATCTTGTCAGACGAAGCACAAGTTACAAGAGACCACCGCTATTAATGGTCTGATTTTTCTTCATTCCAGTGAGTACCAACTGCCTTCTGGCTCCAGCTCTGCATCCTCCCGGTGTTTATGTGAGTTTTCCCCTGGACGCTACTGTTTCCTTCCACAGTTTTAATACATGCAATTTAAGTGTACTGGTGTCTCTGAATTGCTCTTGGTGTACAACTGTGTGTGCGTGTGTGTGTGTGTGTGTGTGTGTGTGTATTCCCTGCAATGCACTGGTGTCTCAACTAAGATGTGTAATGGCTTATCCCATCTGCTTCCTGGGACAGACTTCAGACTCACTGAGATGCAGCACTGGACAAACAACAACAGTACATGGAACTTGTAAGCTTTCTGAATCTCCTTTTCACTCTTTGAACCTTACTACAGCAACTGAATCCATTTTTATAGAGCCTTTCACAACACAGTTACCCCAGGGCACTTAACAGGAGTGTGTGGTATTTACAATATACTTTGATGTAATAGGAAAAGGCCAGAAGACAACGGAGGAGAGGAACCAAAAACTGCTCAGCAAAAAAAAAAAAAAAACCTCTCAGGGTCCAATATCAACTGTCCACCCACCCCCTTGGGCTTGCTACCATTACACAGAGGAGAGAAAGATATGACTATTGTAGATTCAAGGGGTAAATAGTGGTCAGCTCTATTATCTATGAGCTGGTTCTTCATGCTGATCCTTGCAAAATCTTATTGTTTGTAGATCACATCAGCAATGTCATACTTGGATCCAGGGGATTAATACTGCATCCAACTTGGAAGGTGGCCACAGCTACTGCGAGTATACCCTATGCATGGTTCTAAAGAGACCTCACTATTTCTTTTTAAGAAGAAGTGTAACATGACCCACATGACAGGCTACAAGGAAACACTAAGGATCTTGTGTTGCAGTCCAAAGCTCAGCTTTTGAAAGAGGAGCACGTGACTTTTGCCAACAAATCAAGACTGGGAAACCTTTTGGTTCACGGCTGTAAAGTTTACAACAAAGGAAAAGAGCGCCGAGGAGTTTTCAAAACAAGTGCTGTCATCTCAGTCCCTAGACAGATGTCACCAGAAAAACTACTGAGCAATATATGTTAGGAGCAATTCAGATGACTACAAATGACACATGTCCAGATTTCAAAAACACGCTTCTAGAAAGTATGGCCGTGAAAATTTTTGATAAATTTATCCTACAGATACCAAGCATATCTATAAATAAAAATGACTTACATTTTTCTAAAAGAATCTACAAATAAAACAATGTGGAATTAACTGCCTTCTACTTAAAAGTTAAAACAGCGACACAGTGTAGGCTTCTCGATTTTTATCATCTGGTTTCAAACAGCTGCACATCTTTCACAGGGTTCCAAAGAATCAAGGCTGTCAGCAGACTGGTATCGATTTTCAGAGCTTCCAAGTTCAAGGTGTAGACCATCTGAATCCGTCAATCTAATCAAGGAACTCGGTCAGGATCATTTACTCACAGTTGACACAGAGGTACTGCCAGGTGTTCCTCTTTCCCAACACTAGACAGGAGACTGGCTGACTGCAGAGGGCTGTATTATTACTGGATCTTCAAGTTCACTCTGCATGGGGCTTCTGACCCAGCACGGAAAACCATGCGATGTTTCTACAGCCTAGTAAGTCAAAGAGAAATCCCACCTTGTGCTGACTTTTCTGACGTTTCCTACTAGATCACATCACTACTGCATTCTTTTCTTTAACTTTATGTTCAGTTAATGTTAAAAAAAAGTTAACTGAGCATTATAAACATTATACTTACAGAATTTTTCATCTACAAAAGTAATCATCAGTGTTAGACTGTAGATAAGGAGAAAGTGAAATTGAAAATCGTAATTTTTTCTGTTAGTTGTGCAAACAATAGGGGTGGATCGCTAGCCCCCCTTCACCCACCCTGACCACACAAATTTACTGCCGCCGGCACGTTACTGGTGCAGCACCCTCTGTATTACTTTTCCCGTCGCCTCCCCTCTACTACTTTGAAAGTTCTCCCAAATCCTGCCAGAAGTCCAAAGGAGCAATCACATTGCCGCGTGGGGGGGGGGGGGGGTCGCTTCTAGAGCAGTTTTGCCTAATAAGCCAGACACACACCTGGCAAACAACATCTTGAGAATTGCAAAAAAACTGCATTTGTATGTGTGGTACAGTAGCTTTATGGGTCTCACTGTGGTGTCACGGCTCCAGGGTTGTTGTTTCAGATCCTGGCCTTGCCCTGTCCACGTGCGCGGTTTCATCTGTAGTCCTGCTGTTAGGTCACTTTCCTCCAGGTACTCCTGTTTTTCTCCTGCAGTCCAAAAAAACGTGGATTGGCATCTCTAAACTTTCCATGCAGTGTGAAAGTGTATCCTGTGATAGAATGCCATCCCATCCAGGGTGTTGTCCTGCCATTTGCCCAGGGGGAGGGTCCCGGTCCCCATGACCCTGCTCTGCATAAGTAGTAGGGAGATGGATAGATTACACTGTGAATGCAGTATACTAGCTGTTGTTAAAATGAACTCGGTGACATTTTGAATTCTGACAATACACCACCATTGTTTGTGTTCTGTTGTCGACATGCATTTCTCATTCAGCCGCACGAAGCATGAACAACCATGAAGCAAATCACTGATTCAGAAGGGGTCAGACCAGCACATGCCTTAGAGAAACCAAGTGCGTGGATGAAATCCACTAGCTGGGCCTTGGGCCAGTATGTTTTTGGTCCAAACTCACATGGTAGCTAGTGCACTTTAGTGATCAAATCGTGGTGCTGGGAATAAGACAACTGTGAATCTACATCAATTAGGGTAGAAAAGCTACACTGTAGAGAAGTCACCTCTGGATGCCGGTGTTGACAGACCCATTGTCCTTTTGGATGTTCCCTACAGGGCTGTCATATACACATAGTGCAAATGTTTGAGAACAGAGACCAAACAGAGCAATACTGAACTATCCCATTCATTACGGCAACACAACTCTATGTGTAAATAATTAACGGTGGATCAAAAAAAAATCAATACACTGCTATACAGTAATTAAATATCGAGTTGGATTTTATTAATGGCTGATAGAATTTAAAAAGAGCTTCCATTTTGCTTAATAATGAAATATTTGTTTACTCAATTTCATTGTAACAGCAGAAACACACATATTATATACAATTCATTATTATTATGTCAATAACATCTTAAGAAGTTGTTGATGTAATTTTCCAAGCTAGTTAAATTTCCTTGTAACAATATTTCTATAAAAGTACATTTTTAGAACATTCCAGGACAGGGGTATTTATATTGGCGTATATTGATTTAAATCTACATTGTCCAATATGCACAATGAGCGTCCCCTCACTGACCATTTTTCCTCACTTGGTGTAGGCTTGGGTCTATAAAAGTAAATCTTGCAAAAGAGAAAAATTAAGATTAACAAGAGTTATAGTCTGACATACTAAAATGCATGAATTAGACCTAAATAGACAAATAATTACGTGGAATGCTTGGTTTACAGTCATTTCAAAATGGCTGTTTATGATTCTGATTCAGAGCCTAAGAGTACACAGCAGGTTTCATTACACTTAGCTAAGATGCCTGACGCACAGACAATAAAATCGGAGTCCCGGTTCCAGTCACCTTGACATTCATGAGCTAGACGGTGGCATACTGACTGATGATCTCCATTTTTGTTCAAAACTCAACAAAAATTTTGATCCATTTCTATAAAAAAAAACTTGGACCGTTATTAGATTCCACAAAGAATGAGCACAGACACGACTCCAAATCACATATTATCTAATTTGCCCACCTAGGACAGCGTTTTGGCACAACTGAAAATGCATGTAAATGTCTACATTGCATCATCTCCGTCACCACTAATACACCTGAGGACAAACACGGAATCAGATGTGTCATGAAGTGATGAATTAGCTCCGTCTGTTATTAGATGTACGAGGTATGATTGCTTGCAGACAAAAAAGGTATGAATTTAACTGGTAAGGGTAATGGGAAGGAAGGAAGGAAGAAAAGAACGAACAGGCACAAGGTTTCCATGGGGTTCAGTATTTGCTGCTTTTTACCTCAGCAATCATCTCTATGAAGTCCCAAATATCCTTTACAAAATTACTACAAAGTGCTGTAAATAATTAAATGGGCTGGAAAATTGGATATTTCTCAATTACTTCCCCTAATTATACACCAATGCCATGGTAACAGTGGCTTGATTTTCATATTATAATGAAATTTGGCTAAAATGGTACGGCTTTTTGCATAATAGGTGCAGTATACATGTCCATCCATTATCTGGCTTCACCCATTACAGGGTCACCCAGTACATATGTGATTTGTAAAGATGCCTCCATGTTTCAAGTAGGCATCGTTAGCTTTTTAGACAAATTAAGAATCATATGAGGCATTCTTAAAAAATAGTCCCCTTTCACTCTAGATGTTACCTCCTGACCGTTTTTGAGATCTGATGAAAATCATTTGCGAAATTTTGCCGCTAAAATGAATTTGAGTTCATGGGGCTCTTATCTCGGTTGCAGGTTTGAGTTAACCATGTGGTAATAAGGAGTTAATCTTGTTTCCTCAGTATTTATGTTTGCCCATTGCTAATGAGCGTTACATATTAGACATAAATTCCATTTGGCCTGTGCGACTGCAAACAGTTTCTAATGCCTAATCCATTTACCTTCACCTTCATGAGGAAAAAGAGACAGATAATGTAAAAGTCCTTCAGCCAATAATGAAAATCTTTTAATTAAAAATGCATAGTTAATTTAGATATGGAAATGTGTGCATGCATCACACTGCAACTTCCACCTTCCCTGCAGGTATTGCATCACACACAGTATGTAACTCTATTTAAAAGGCACCTTGGGTAAGTGTATGTAATATTTAAAAAAAAAAGTATGAAAATTGAGTACCATACCGCAGACGTGCATGTCATCCTACTTGACTTAGTAATAACTTTACATTTCAGCAAAATGCTGTGTGGGTCACTATATATAAAGCCTGGTCTGATGCAATTTCTTCTTAGAATAGTATACACAATGTCGGGAGAAAGTATGTTTCTCCCATCAGATTTTCTGCACTTTTGCATTTTTTTTTTTTTTTGACAATGCATGTTGAATCTTTCACCGAAACTCTATATTAGATAAGGGAACATGAACCAATAACAAAAATGTCATTTACTGTGAATAACCACCCTCTGAGGTTCAATGACGAATTACGTCACCTCTAGCAACCAAACGATTTCTATCGTTATTGATCAGTCTCTCGGAGTGCAGAGGAAGAATTTTGGTATTCTCCTCCAGGCAGAAGTGCTTCAGCCTTGCCATATATGAAGTCTTTGAAGCAGGAAGCGCTTGCTTCAGGTATTGTGACAAAATAGGAATGGAGCTTGGGGCCAGAGTTTTAATTTACATGTTCTTCAACCATCCTGCTGTGGAGTTGCTCATAGTTTTCGTGTCGTCATATAGCTATGGAACCCAGCGATACTTCACTTACATCTCGCCAACATTCGTGTCGTCATATAGCTACGGAACCCAGCGATGCTTCACTTACGGCTCGCCAACATTCGTGTCGTCATATAGCTACGGAACCCAGCGATGCTTCACTTACGGCTCACCAACATTCGTGTCGTCATATAGCTACGGAACCCAGCGATGCTTCACTTACGGCTCACCAACATTCGTGTCGTCATATAGCTACGGAACCCAGCAATGCTTCACTTACAGCTCACCAACAGGCAGACTGGCCTTCGAAGTTATAATTCCTTGATGCAGAGCAGAATTCTAATTATTACAACCAGCAAAAATATCTGACAAAATTCGACAAGGAAAACAAAATATATTATTTCGATTCAAAAAACGCACTTGGAAACAATGTGACTGTATAAACAACCTATGCAAAATATACACCTTTCATTTTTTCCTATATACTTTACTTAGACAGACCAATAGTTACCACGGTTTTGGAGTCTGACGTTCATATTACTCTACAATTTCGAGTTCATTTCAAGATATTGTCTCTTTTTTCAAAGAGAAAGTTCAAACACATTTTTCTCAAAATTTTGTTACAATTTAAACTAAATTTGATTCAAGTTGTAAGGAAAAAATGTTTTAAACTAAAAAGTTATTTTTTTCTTTTCATTCAACCGGACACAGCCAATAAGGTTAACCTAGAATCAAGTCATTTTTCTTAGCTCACTACTAACTGCTTGGTGTACTCAGTACTATTCCTAATACACAATATACTGTACGTGTAGCTTCAGTCAGCTTACTGAATAACCTCACAACTGCCATTTTTCCAAAGCAGCCTCACCAGTCTACCCTGAGACTATTCACAAGTGTTGCTGGGCAGCTCCCCTACCAGTCCATGTTCATAACCAAGTCTTACCTGCTCATATTTTGTACCTTCATGGACTCGGCCCTCTGTGGAAGTGTGACAGTTAAACAGTCACATGACAGTAATGGAAGAAATAATGACTGAAAGGTGGAAAAAAGTTATTGTCATTAATCTGAGGAAACTGTCAAATGTTTAACTGGGACCAGTTTTACATATAAACACATACGCCAACAAAAGAGTATTGATTTATCCACAGACATGATTAATCACAAACTGCTGCTTTGCCATCCCGGTGGGCGTTTCCTCAAACAGCCCTGTGTTTTGTTTTCTGCCACATTAAAAGGTGGATTGATAGCCAGGAATGAGGGAACATCAATATCAACTTTATGAGTCATTAACTTCATAAACGGAATGTCTGGAAGACATTTTATAGCAGGCTAAATCTGAGACAGTGTTCCGTTTCAGCGCCTGGCTTGGCATTACCTGAAAAATGTCACAACACAATTATATTGTGGAAACAAATTCCTCAAATAAGACATACCATTTGGACGCCAGGTGTGAAAATGAACTTTTAATGGCATTGAGAATAATTTAATTTATAGGCAGTACATCACTTAAAAGGGCATTTAATCTACATTTACAATGTTTTCCCTGACAGCAAGGTGGAACACACAAACTTGCTTCCGACAAATAATTTAACCATATCGCTTTTTTATTTTATGAAATGATTGAAAAGTAATGTCATGGGAGGCTGGAGACTATCCCAGGTAGCGCTGAGAACAAGACACTGGAACCACCCTGGAAGGGATTTTAGTTCATTGCAGGATTACCATGTACGCTGAGAAATGGTACCACAATTAAAGAATTCATATGCAAAAAAAAAAAAAAAACACGACAAAGAATGTCTAATTATAGACTATATGTGTTTGTGGGAACTGTGCAAATACCAGGAAAAGCAAACTTGAAAAAATTAAAATACATAATTATAACGTTCATTTAACATTCAGAAATATTTACGTAGAGTACAACTGTTGATGTAAAGAATATATTGAACGTCAGGACCTACTTTATCAGGATCTGAAAATGTGTTTGAAAGATGAGCTGCAAATTACAGAAACATGCTGTTTATTTACATGCCAGTTTAGTTTGTTATTATCAGTTTTGAGGACGTTAAATGTAGCATAAATTCTACCATTAATCTGCTAACACTACATAGTGAGAACAGTCTAAATGAATTTAATATTAAACTTGCATGACTGAGGCACATGCACACGATAACAAAATTTAATCGTAATGAAATGCATACAAAATGAAAACTGCAGTAGAACAACAGTTATGTCGTTGTATCTTCCTCCATTTGTGCCCTATTCCTTACCGTGGTACAAAGCACCTGCACAACATTCCGTCTGTCTGTTGTCCAATTGTAACCAAATTTACTGTTTTTGACTTGAACAAACAGGCAGGGCAGGAAGTCAAGAAGTATCCACACAGGTCGTTCTGAGCTCCAGATGAACCTGACCTTTAATGGGCAAATGTCAGTAACACGGCCGCTGCGAGCCAGAACTTTTTGGCAAGCAAACTGTTTTCAGAGATCAAAAAGGTCACCGCAGTCAAACTGCACATTCACATCTCCTATCACCAGACCTAAGAAACTATTTAAAAGGACCATTCCATTCAGTGTAACTGGAAAAAAGATGATGAAGAAAAGATCACCTTCCATCACCTTACATTTCTACCTTCAAATCATCCAAAATCCACCATTCCTGATTGGTATCAAAGCAGTCTGGTTTTGGCACACAAATGTAAATAAAATTCTGTCCAGCCATCATTTATATCCTTCACCTGAAATCACCCGACTGCCTAACATAACTTTGCCCTACGTATGTTCATTCTTCATTCGTGTTAGAAACAAACATCTCTGCATGTATGAACACCTAACATAAAACAAATTTAACAAAACATTCAAAAGTACAAATGTTAAAATGCATCCATCCATGCATCTTCCAAATCAGTTTATCCTACTCAGGCTCAGAGGGGGCCTGGAGCCTATCCCAGGCGTGCAGGGACACCCTGGAGGAGATGCAGTTAAAATGCACATGTAATGATTCCAAACACAGTAGACGTGGGCGTGAGAGTATATTTAAAAAAAAATAAATAATGAATTGCATTTTATATAATGATGTCTATTTAATGATAACATACTTTCTTTAGTTAAAATTCACAAAAATATTTATTATTGGTTTTAATACAGAAGTTATAATGACTAGTCCTGAACACTGGTACCATTTACGTTTAAACTTCATTTCTTACATTATAGATTTCCTGATAAATGCAAGGCAGCATTTCCCCTTAATTCAAAAACTGGATTTGATGATTTAGGAAAGAAAAGAAATCCGTTAAAATGCACAAAGCAGATGCCTTGTTGTCAAGAGTTTTTTGGTGCTAAAAGCTCGATTCATTTCAACAACATGACCTTAAGAGTCATGTTTGCAAATGAAATTTATTTCTGTTCACTACTTCTATTTGTCCTTCAAAAAAAGCTTAACATCACATTTTTAGTTTGTGATATGTATCCTGAGGATGCAGGATCTTTTCTAGGTATAATTTTCCTGAGTGTCCAATTTTGCCTTTGGGTTTTAAATTGTTTCCCCAACCAATTTTCTCCTAAGATGTTGCAGTGAAAAAAATATGTTTGCTGGGTAGGCAGTGATCACTCAGCCCTTGAAAGCTGACCATTGCTGATGATACATTGTTGACCCCGGAGCACAAATTTGTACTTCCAGCTTCCTGAAAATTTTGTGCAATGTTTCCTTTACACCAGGTAGTAACTCAGGTGACATCTGGAAACAACAATAATGCTTCAGTGGCTTCTCCTAACCAAAAGGAATTAATGACAACGTAAAAACAAAATATCTTCAAAATGTTTTTGAATACTCTGCAATTATTCATGGATGCTGCTGTGTTTCGGGCGTCCTTTTGTCTGTTTGCTTATGCATACTCAAATGTATGCACATCCAGCATGAATTTGGTTGGAATCTGAAGAACTCTGTACTTTTGGGACTGTAACATGCATATTGTCCACATAAACACCCGGTTTATGTACAACCTCACATATGTTAATTACATATTTTAGGTTTCTTCTGTGAAACAGCAGCCCTACGTGGTAAAAATGATGCTTCTTAGGTGAAGGAAATCAACGTCGAACCACTTCAGCTTATGGACAAATCATTTGCATTTTACCGCTAGCATTAAGTCAACTTAAATGCAAGTCTCTCTATATAGGTACTAAAACATGCATGCTCTATAACTAAAGTATTGACTCGTGTTGTTATTAATTTATTTAAAAGACTGAAAAATCAGTTTGCTAAGAGTACATAGTTTCCATTCATTGCAGGGGGCCAGCAAAAGGCAAAATGCACTGGGCTGTATCGAATTTAAAACAGGTCTCAACACTGAACAATTATACTCAGGATAAAGGCGTGTGGACCATTGCGCTGCCTTTTATAACAGATGGACACTATGTAGCCCTAAGTTACTGTCTCATAGACGAATACACCAGCCGACCTTGAACACAAAAGAGTTTACAGCAGCGTCTTACAGTTCGTTTTCATATTGTACCTCCGTCTGCAGAAAGATTGTGCTTAAAATGCATAGGAACCAAACTACTCCGTGGACACCTCACACGGTATGAACAATGAGAAATAGAAATGGTTCACTCTATTGAGAGGCTTTCGGTTGTGTTTTGACAACTTACCGCAACTCTTTGATGAATATAACATAATAATAACAACATCAGTTTTGTTCCACGTCACGACATTGGCAGGAATAATGTAAGGAACCTGGCATCTGAAAGCTGCATGCAGTATTAACTTGGGGCTCTGCAAAAGCCTCAGAATAAAGGCTATTTCGCTCCGTTACATCACTTACCTTAGATCCTCTCTGCACATTTGCGTCCGGACGCTATGTGGAAATCCAAAACAAATCCTGTTCGGCCGTTTCTTATTTTTTTATTTTTGGCTATTGTAATTTATCACGCAGCTTTTCGCTTCCCAGCACTGTCTTCTCTACTGTGTTCAGCCTATTTGTTTTATTTGGCTCACATCAGCTACCCTGGTTATCGGCGCACTTGTACAGACAAACGGGGGCAGTTGCCAGCTGTGACTCTCAGCCAGCCTTTAATGTCCACGGACCAGCAGAAATGCGAGAATTAAGAGGACAAACGAGCTGACTACAACCCGCAACGAGTCTCACGTTGGTCTCCACAGACGATCGACATGCTCCTAATTGTACTGCTGTGTCCAGCTGAAGGACTTGATTGAATTAACCAAAGTCTATTCATTTCTAGTTTCCTTTTCAGTTCTTACGTTGATGTTTCTGAGATACAAACACTTGCAAATTGCCCCACTCTTTCTGGGTTAGGATAAGAAACCTAACATTTTGATTTTCCAAATTGAAAGTTTACCAGTCTTTCCTACTGGGCGTTTTGTTCTAACAGTTCTAACTAGCGCGATTTAGTCGAGATGATTATTATGACTGACGTTTATTATATTATATTTATTATAACTTGACATTTCCTACTTTTGAAAGCTGTTTGGGGGTGTATTTACATGAATATACTGCCTATAATGTACAATGAGATTTTTTTTATATTCCTGACTTTGGATATACTTGACTTATGCATGTTATATTGGACCATCTTCATGGAGAGATAGTCCTAGGAAAATCTTTAAAGTAAAAAAAGTCTTTATTAGTATTAATGCAAGGAAATGATCTCTAGGTATCCTACCTGAGAAAGGATCAAACACAAGCCCTTTTGCGTGAGAGTTCTGTACCAATGAGCGCAGGGCAATTTTGCAGTTGATTTCGGATTTATTAAAAGTGAATGAATGGACGGATGGATGTTTTAGTTTGGTATATGAACCCATAAACCTGATATCAATGAGCGGTCCTTAAATGGCCTGGCTTTAAAAGTGCAGTATGGACATGTGCCCAAGTCCAAGAAGCTCTATACACCTAAGGCTCCAGAGGTAAATACTGGCAGTGCTACCACCAGGTCTACAGGGGATTCATTTATTAATGCAGCATAATATTTCAGTATCCTGACCAATCCATGCATAGCCTTTGGTAATCATGTGATGCAGCATTTTTTTTTTTTCCTGTCTGGGAGGGGTCAACTATCAGGTCATTTATATTCCTGTAAATCATTGAATGCATGATGAGGTCATCCCATTATCCATGATAAATCTCTGCTGTCTGACTTAGTGCACACTAAATGTAAACACCACAGTGTCAGTTCCTCAATCTTGTCCTCACCTGTTCTATGTTCCACACTACCCCTAGGGCAAACTGCTGGACGGAACATTGTTGCTGCTGTGATTTACGGAATGTTCTGGATTGTCCTTCGGCTCATTTGACCTCCAGCTCTTGGAATGGCTGGATGATGTAGGTCTGAATTCGACCTATGGCAAATTTAGCACAGATCATTTATTTTTTTTTGTTATTGAGATTAATGGTCTGTATTTGCATTCAGATATGCTCTGCTGGATAGTCACTGTTAGAAGCCATTCATTTCCTAATATTTCTTATGTCTTACAGATTTGATTTCAGGTTTCTGCAATAATTTTTATGATACATAAACCATCATTGCTAGGGCAGTAGTCTATTTGTACTATAGTAAACAGAGAAAGTTTGATGCATGGTATATTTTAAAGTAAAGATGCAATAATCTATACAAACAGAATTATGCAGAATAGTTGATTGTTTATTAACTGAAAAATCCAGTTATGCAAAAATCATAGTTTTATGTCCCCAAGGAAATACACAGGAAGTTAAATAAAAGATTGATATGAATTGTTTTCAAGGGCTTTTCACCTGAAACAGGTATCATTCTAACAACACTGCCATCTTGCTGTGGATGTTAAAAAGACATCCGATTATATACTTGGTAATTATTCTTATGAAGTAACAGTTACTGAATACTCGTGAATCTGTAGAAATTCACAATAATCATTCATAATAATGCAGTTTATTATGCACCATACAGTATGGTTACTTTTCATAGTTAGTTTGTTAATCATTCTTAATAGCACTTTAGCCCTTGTACTAAGCATCGGCCCATCTTTTAGCCATTAAATGGAGCTATTTTCACTTGCATGTCTAAATAATCTATCATCCCACAGTACAATCATTCAGTATTTGAAATTAATAGTCAAAATATTCAGCACAACTGTCTGCTGATGAAACTATATAGGTTTCAGACTCTTCAAGGACGATCGTGATGTTGGTCAGCTAAAATAATTTTTCATAGAACTTCTCAGCCCCTAAGCCTGCCCAACCTCACGCACCACAGAACAAGTTTGATCTTATATAGTATGTCTTTTTAGATTGAGTTATAGGTCTTTATTGGCGGTGTTTTCTTGACCTGAAAGGCCTATTTTACATTTTATACTGTATCAGAACTATTGAATTATTTTGTATCAGAATATCATAATATGCATTGTATGGGTTTGTGCTGGAGAAGTTGTGGCATTTTACAGACAGAAAATGAAAGTTAACTTATTCCTTCTCTGAGAATTCTTTATGAACAACACATTACATTTTGTGACTTTTACGTAAGTAATGAATTGCCTTTTTTAGAAACAGACAATTACTGTAGATGTCAAGATTCACACTGAGAGTTCAATTGTAGCATTTACTTAACT
>JAACJT020000016.1:14236762-14253780 GCA_009936485.2 Gymnarchus niloticus | reverse complement strand
TGCCTTTTTTAGAAACAGACAATTACTGTAGATGTCAAGATTCACACTGAGAGTTCAATTGTAGCATTTACTTAACTTAATTTACTTAACTATCCACACAAAGGTCATACTGAGAAACTGTGTTCTTTTAAATTCATTTTAAATGTCTTAATACTGCATGCCTCCGCACCTCCACAATAATGAATATGCATTAGGCTGAATAGCAACTGCATGGTATCCATGAGCAGTAGCAGATAGGATGGGTCTTTCAGTAAAATCAGAATAAAGACTTTGTACAGAAAAATGGAAAATGCAATAATGTTAGTTATAGTCAAATACATGTGTTAAAAGGAGGAAGATATTTCCCAAGACAGTTCTTCCAATGAATATAACATGCAGGAATTCAGGGTTCATTTAAAGGATACGTGAAACTGTTAGTGGTGAGGAACGCAAGGGGGAAATGCTCAGAAGACTACATGTGAGTCCTTTCCTAATGTCCGGCATAAAGTACGTCCTCCAGTATTTCAACCACTGAGAAAGGCTGGGATGTTTAAGAACCCCAGAGCTCCACCCGCTGGATATGAGATTGGCTAGGATGTTTAAGAACCCCAGAGCTCCACCCGCTGGATATGATTGGCTAGGATGTTTAAGAACCCCAGAGCTCCACCCGCTGGATATGATTGGCTAGGATGTTTAAGAACACCAGAGCGCCACCCACTGGACATGATTGGCTAGGAGGAAGAAAAAGTCAGGGAGCTTTGACATATGAAAGCTGTCAGTAGGTGCACTGTATGATTCCTGGTGCAAATGATGAAAATTACATAATATTCAGTGTCTGTTATGAAAACTGAAAGCATCATATAATTCTTGTTGTAAATTCATAACATGATTATCTGAGAAGGTAAACACTAGGAAACCGCAACAGTTCAATGGTATTACAAACGGAGAAACTTGTAGACCTGAAGGTGGTGCCCAGAATTACAGTTCTACATTTTATATTTATTAATGACACTACATCTTTTTAAAAGGAGACATTTTTGAGTTCATTTACCTTCAAGTTATTTTACTGGTGCTACTATGCTATGGTCCTCAAGGAGCGCAGTCAAAATTACAGTTTTCCTTAATCACAAATTTGCAAAATACCATTAACATCTCAAAAAGAGTCATCAATCCTGGCCCTCAACAAACCTATATTGATTTTTGTTCTCCCCAGTTCATATTAAGGTAGTGACCGGGAGAACAAGTGCAAATTAAAATATATTTTCGCGTACATAGTCTCGGGGACCTGCGTTAATACTTGTGACAGAGAAGTTTTAAAAAGAGCAGTTTGTGGCAGTTTTGAGAGAAACGGGTTTATTTACAGGACGTTGCTCCCTCTGCTGGACGTCATCGGAATGGCATTGCTTGTTTAAAAGTTTCCCTAAAACCGTCACGTTGAACCTAATAACTCACATTGGATTATAAAATGGATACAAAATTGTGAAAATTTCACTTGATCGTACTTGTATGTATTTTAGTCTAGGTTGCGACTAATGCCTTTTTCACAAAGTCTATGCTACAAAAGGAAAATGCTCTGTTTAATTAATTACAGCCAGATGTAATTTTTTGTCCAGTCAATTTTAACTGTTATGCTATTTATGTATTTTTTGACTATCAGCAACTCGTATTTTTACAATTATGTTTAGCATCTTTAAATATTTCGTTTTGTGTCGTAGTTCAATTTGCTATGAGTTGTTGTGTTTCACGGTTGCGCCTGTGCTGTCTACAGTCATAGTTTACGTAAACATTTATGAAGTATGATTGTGCTCTGGGTGTAGAACTGCTTACTAGTTGTGTATTATAACGTGTTTCCATGGTCTGTTCGCTCAGCGTTTCCCTCAGTCACTTCCAAAGGCAATTTTCAAAAGTAAGTTTTAATATTGCATTACTTTTTGTCCAGATCTTTATGGAAGCTGGAGAGAAATGTTAACATAGATAGTAAATCCCGAGGCCCCTCCAAATTCAGGAGACGAACTAGGCAGCCATTTTAGCTGGTGAAGAAAGATAAACAACATATTTTAATACATGTGCAGAAATGAAACGTGTTAAGGGTATTTCAGCCCCGGGCGGTATAGATGATTCAGCTGTATTCTAGGTATATCATCACCTGTATTCTAGGTATATCATTTAAGGCATCTATTCAGTAGCGGTATCTGAAGTCATAATAATAAACACGAATATTACTACCATGCATTGCGCATTTCCTGTCAAGTGTTCCACAATACAGTATATTTTTGCAAACTTAATTGCTTAGAAATTTTTCACGACATATGACTGTCAGCGGACATCTGTGCAGATAGTTGGACATACAGAGCAGAGAGAAGCAACAGCTGATGTTTAGCCCCAAGAAAACAAGGAACTAAATCATGAACCACGACGTGTATAAGTTTATTACAAACTTGCTTATACATTTTAAAATCAACATATCTGACTGTTGATGCCTATAGCAGATAACTGTGACGTTCAGATTAAAAATAACCAGATGACAAACAGCTTTTCTAAACACGCTGAGCCCGAAAATGGTTGTTTTTGAGGCTGGGAAAGGGGCGTGTGCTGTTTCGGATGTCATGGATCCTTTGTGAGGAGCTGGGATTTGAATACAAAGACCTTCTCTCTGTGCAGGAAGTAATATGGGGGCCCTTGCTGTGTCTTTGGCTTAAAGTTTGCTTAATGCTTGTGGTATGTAGAGATGACTTCAAATTCTGCCGAGCCGTACAATTTGGTTTAGGTGCCTACTTACATGGACCTTCTTATTTGTCAAATGATTGTGATCTGAGGCGACAATAACTTTATACGGGTTTACGTGCCTCTACTTTATCATGATGTTTAAAGTTTGATTAAAAATGTCAGATGTATAGTTTGTAATACAGTAACTGTATTGCTTGCTGATTTCTTCATGTTTTCGACGTATTACTGTTAGGCAAAAAGTGCAAACTGATGCTAGAGTTCGACAAGGTCGACAAGTTAAGAAAATAACGTGTCAGATATTATCGCTGCATGATCAGGCTTACATGTTTAATTATATCACACTTGCATAATCTCAAAATTGGTACACCGATTCTTACATAAATGCGAAATGTACTGGATTTATGTATGAAATATACCGTATATGGAAATGTTTTTATAGTGTCCGTTGTGTAGTTGTGTTTATGACAAGAAATTCAGTCAGTTTAATGTTTTCATGTGTTTTTTCTCGTGTGTTTTTTCAAAACATTCAGGGCACGTAGAACACAATACACCAAGTTTTGCAAGTTATCCATCCAGCATAACCGGTTTTACAAATTATGCTTGTGTTGTGATGTTTCTGATTTGGTTTTGTATTTAGCTTCTGGCAGATGCAAGTGTCTCCAAAAGACAGACCACACACTGAGGGCTAATTTTGGAAGTCTGTCTTACGTATTACTTGAGAAATGTTAATAAGCAGAGCTCACAGGAATGTATTATGTGTTTAGAAAGTATCCGCTTCTGTATTACCAGGGTAACGATGAGTGAGGACGTCTACGAAGTGAGAGATGGGGCAGAGTACCGCTACCTTGTCCAGGAAGAAGGCGATGAAGTGGAACACTACTGCAGGCGTAATTATGTGAGCCCATTTCTGGTTCTGTCTCGCAAATGGATATTCCTCATCTGCTGTGGAGTTCTCTCCCTCCTGGTCCTGGCTGGCTATTTGGCTTATCTGGCTGTAAGCCCCCTCCATGGCATTGCCGTTGTTAGCACTGACTGTGGAGATGTCAGGGGTCGTTGGAGCAACGGAGCCTACTCCTTCAAGGGCATCCCTTTTGCGGCGCCTCCAGTCGGAAGGCGAAGGTGGAGGCCCCCGGTAGACCTTCACGAAGCTGGCCTGTGCTGGAACAGAACCACCTACGAGGCCACCTACTTCCATAATGTGTGCGCGCAAGTGCAGCCCCTGGACACAAACGGCAAGGTCATGGGGGATGAGGACTGCCTCTACCTGAATGTTTGGACGCCTAGCTTACAGATGGATACCAGGCTGCCGGTGATGGTGTGGTTCCATGGTGGATACCTGCACATGCTCAGTGGATCAGAGCAAGGTTACTCACCCTCCGAGAGTCTGGCTGCTCAGACAGCGACCGTCTATGTCAGTTTCAATTACCGCCTCAATGCTTTTGGGTTCCTTGCCCTGGAGCTTCTGAGGATTGGCTCTCCGACTAACACTTCTGGTGAGTTTCAAATGTACAGGTTGTTGTTATTTGTCATTAACGTAACACTGAAAAGCCATTTAAAAATATACTGATAATTCTTGTGCCATACAGTAGGCCCTGCTCCATGAATTTATGCTGGGAAAATGTAAACCAGAGAATTTTTCTTAAATTGTAAATAAGAAGCGTGAAAGTTATTTTTTAAGATGAACTTTTTGAATTCTTATACTCAAACACTACTGCCTTCAGTCTCTCCAGAGAGTGCTGCGCCCCACCCTGCATCTTAGAGCTGGAGCCTGGCCAGTCATACAATATACTCTATGATTATTAAACGAGCATCCTATGCTGCATGCATTTATATTTCATTTGTTGGGTAAAATCTGGTATGTTCATGTTGTATAAAAACAGCAGATATTCTGCTGTTAATAAGAGAAATATTTTCTCACTATTTAATTGTACATTAACGGTTTCACATATTATTGTCTATCCTGACCGGTTTGCTGGCATCTGAGCCACCGAACGTGCTCTTCAACCCAATCACCTGACTGCCTCCTCCAGTAGGCTGCTGTCCATCTGACTGTTCTACAACATTGTTGTTTATATTATATTAATCAACTTCATGAACATGCCCTGCCTAGTGTTGGCCAGAGGGGGATGGGCTTCCCGCTTGAGTCTGGTTCCTCCCAAGGTTTCTTCAGTTTTTCCTTGCCACTGTCACCTTCAGCTTACTCTGTAGGGACCTTGGGCCCTGGGACTGTGTAAAGCACTTTGTGACGATCGTCCTTGCTAAAGGTGTTATATAAATAAAATTTAATTTAATTGATTTTTTGCATATTGGCAAAGATTTTCTTCCAGCAGCATTTTCAACCTCTAAATTCATCTTCTTGTGGACAAAAATATGAGTAACACTGCAGTTCTTGTAATGATTAGTTGAGCTTACGTAGAGAACAATGGGTCATTAAAAAAAACTTTGTTCAAGGTCAGCTAGGAGATACCATTGTTTCTAAGCTGCTGGAATATTTGTGCTGAGTGCCCTGTCTAGAGGAGCAAAGTCATACGTTATTCCATGGGTAAAGAGCTAGTTTAGCATATCATTTTGTGTATTTCTTTTTTTAATATTGTAGGAAATTATGGCTTCATGGATCAGATTGCAGCTCTGAAATGGGTACAGAGGAATATCCACCAGTTTGGTGGAGATCCAGGAAAAGTCACAATATTTGGGCAAAGTTCAGGTATCCTTATCTAAAACGATGGCTTTCTAAAATGATATCCACGCTTCTCAGGGTTCAGAAAGACACGTTTTAATTCTAGAATCTTAAGTATTTACGCATACAGTAATTCAATTTTCTTTGCAGTTTTAAATGACACGAATACATATTCTGCCACTTGTGAAACTGTAAGCCTCAAAGGGGATTATCACAATGAAATATGTTGCTTGCAGGCTTACTGCCTCCCACTGCTACTTATGGTGTCATGAACATAACAAATGCACATTAATTTCTACAAACCTGAATCTGTGTTTCCCCGTGAAATCAGGCTGTTCATTAAATATATTTGCCCATACGAACTGTGCGGTTCTATGAAGAAGTCATTTGGTTCTCTGTACAGGAGGAACATCTGTGTGGACCATGATGATGTCACCACTTGCCAAGGACCTTTTCCACAGGGCTATTGACATGAGTGGCTCATTCATCTACAACAGCTCCTTGGAGAAAGCGGAGAAGGACAACCTGGTATTCCTGAAG
The DNA here is from genome assembly GCA_009936485.2 of Gymnarchus niloticus. Classification (NCBI taxonomy): domain Eukaryota; kingdom Metazoa; phylum Chordata; class Actinopteri; order Osteoglossiformes; family Gymnarchidae; genus Gymnarchus; species Gymnarchus niloticus. The sequence continues at coordinate 14,247,857 of JAACJT020000016.1, read as the reverse complement.
AAATCAGGCTGCAGTAATTTGCAATGTCTCTACAATCTCTCCACAGCGAAAGTTCTCCAGGTCCAAAATCTGCCTTCCAGCTTTCACTCGTTATGTTGTTTAAAGCAGAATTAATTGTCTGGTTTTGATTTTTAAAATTTATTCATAATATTAAAGATGTAATAATACCTGAAAATTGCTCATGTTGTATCAACATGCAGTTTTCCTGCAGTGCTGCTAATTTCACAATTACCATATTCTATACTAGCTTGTGAATTATGGGGGTTTTCCAGACTATGGTGATGCATGTCAGTACAGCTACAGGCAGTGAAAGTATCTTTCATTTCTACTTGCAAGACACCGACTCGCTAAAAGCTCACAATCTCACTAAACACTAGGTTTAATACATGTGTTTGGGTTCAAAGATCACGATTGCTAAACACACACCCATTCTCAGTAAATTTATATAAGAAGTTATAACGAAACCCTTGGTTAACCTTGGTCAATGTTCACAAGAACATTCTTTAAAATTCTGTTTTTAGATCAGGCCTCCTGGATAGATCAAAAAAAAATTTTTTTTTTTTTTAGTTAAAGTGAACATTTTCTATGCGTTTTAGGCTATTCCATGGAAAGAATACCCTTCCTGGGCAGCTGATGACCTCACAGATATACCAACAAAGGGGCAGTTCAATGGACCAGTGGCTGTTGTGGATGGGCACGTTTTACCTGGCCCACCATTTGAGACCTGGGAGAAAGGCAGTGGATATAATGATGTTCCCTATGTAATAGGGACCACTGAACAGGAAGCTGACTTCAGGTGCCTGGACATCTTATTAAGTGCCTTTTTGTTCCAATTGCCAAGTATAATTTATAATTTTAAACACACATCATGGTCAGTTTCATGGGAGCCAGGTGTGCAGAGTTCCTTTCAATGGTTTATTGACTGAAAATGAAACACTTTTGTCCAGATATTGCCTTGTTCACTAGCGCTATGGATGCAGTGATAGCAGAAATATAACAATGGTCTAAGGGAATACATTTTGGACCAACAACAAAGCAAGCGATTTCATTCTGTTTACTCTCTTCCAGCCCACCATATAAGAATATTTCACTGTGGACGTGGGATGACTACGATTGGTTTGTGACAGGTAAATATAGGCTTTTTACTGTTTGTTCTGATTTTTCTGATATAGAAATGATTACATAAGATCTATATTCTAGCAGTAGACAACTAATTGATATCATGTTGCAAGGGACCAAGTAGGCAAGGCACAAAGAACACAGGGAGTTTTACATAAAACGACCTTTTTAATACTATTTTCTACTAAAAAAAGTAACAAACAAACATGGGGCCAACTCAAACAAAGCTTTAGTTGTGCCAGCATAACCAAACTCAAACAACAAAAAGGACTCCCTTTACAAAATAACCCAAGGAAATATACTGTATATATATACAGACAATGGCTGGCCAAATCAATAGATGACATTAAACAATTAACCCAAACAATCAAAATAAGCTCAAAACAAAATAATTCGCTTGTGTATACAACAAATGCATCTTCTAAACTGCTTATCCATCAGGGTTGTGGGAAAGCTGGAGCCAATCTCAGCTGACTTTGGATGAAAGGCAGGGTACACCCTGGGCAGGTTGCCAATCCACCACAGGGCCAACACAGAGATGAACACCCATACACACTCATGCCTATGGATAATTTAGAGTCACCAATTGGCCCATCCTGCATGTCTTTGGACTGTGGGAGGAAACCAGAGTACCCAGAAGAAACCCACACAGCCATGGGGAGAACAGGCAAGCTCCACACAGAAAGGCCTGTCAGCAGCAAAGACCAAACCCAGAACCTTCTTGCTGTCAGGCAGATGTGCTAACCACTCAGCCACTGTGCTGCCCCATATACAACACATCCAGAAGTAAATTAAAATAATCCAAAATCAAACAAATACAAATATTGAAGAAAAAGATTACTAAAATCCATCCCCCCTGCCATGACAGCTTTGTGGATCAGTTCAGTTTCCACCTTAATTGAATTGACTTTGCTCCTTTGAGACATCCTACTCAGAACAAGACTTCGTAGCAAACATAGTAACTCAAACCTTAAGTAAAATATATCAAATTAACACGGCAAAGAAATCCAAATGTGCATTTCTCATCTAGAAAACCATGCAGTCAATATATGGATACTAATAAGCAAGTGACATGAATAATTCAAATTAAATCCTGAAAATAAAACAACTGAAAGAGAAAATCCAAGCAATGAAAAGGAACTAGGTATATAGAATGTGCACACTACTTTAACCAGCCAGTAGACTGATTCACATTTCTCTGTTTCAGAAAAGCTGATGCCTTTTGGAGTGAACATCTCCAAAGAGGCCACTGAGCTGTACCCTAGCTCTGCCCCGTGCCCCATCAATGAGCGCTGCCCTGAGAGACTGTATACCACCTTGGTGTCAGACATGAGAGTCACCTGTCCCGGCCACGAGAAAGCCAGAAGAGCAGCACGTAAAGACTGACACTTTCAAAATAAACAAAAATCTCTTGTTCCTTCCCATTCTTCTGTAGACTAAAGCATGGTATCTCTCCATGTATCTATCAGAGATTGCATGTGTACTAGAAGTGTCTTTGGTTATATTCAGAAGCTCACCAGGCTGTGCTTCTCTAGTGCAGGGATGCACTAACCTACATCTTGATTTTTTTCAGAGGCTCTAAAAAGTCCTGTGTACCATTACATTGTGACCCACACACCATCCAGAGCGGGGAAGGTTTCCAACCTGCTGCCATTTCCCAGTCGCTTCTCCTTCCATATGTTAGATGCTCTGGCATTCTTTGATGGCCTTAAATTGGTACTGGGGGAGATGAGTCCAGAAGACCAAAGTTTTCAGGAGATCATACTCAAGTATTTGGTGCATTTTGCAAGAAAAGGTGAGAACAACTGAGCCTCCTCATTTGGTACAAAGTATTAGTCATGATAATTACATTGCTTCACCTCAGAAAATATCTTTTAAGTGTTCAAAGTCTTTAGAGTACAAGTCATTTCTTTTCAAAAATGAATTGAGACACACAATGAAAGGCCTTACATCCTGAGAGTCATAACAGGTTCTCATTAATAACTGAATAAAATCCACTCAACAAAAACAAGCATCTAACGTGTTCGCTGCCATCTCAGGCCCCAAGCTGCAGCAGTTACTTCCTGAATGTTATTGTATATTAATCTTCTTGATGTGCTCGGCCCCCAGGAGAGATGCCCAGCGAGTGGCCTGAGTTTCCTTCATCCATGGCATTGCTGTCACACAGCTTCTCCACCGTGCAGAATTTCTCTTCTGCACACTGTCACTTCTGGGAGAAGAACCAGTTTTATCCATATGCATGGATCAACTAAGAACCAGGGGCAAAAAATAAACATACTTGACTGGTGTGCTTTTCAAAATGCTTTATGTAAAATTGTTTCACTGTCCATTTGCACAAAGTTACCAACATCTAAGCAGCGCTTGAAGACACTAAGCTACTATACTGATGGAAAGGGGACTGTTTTAGCTTTATTCAGATTTCCTTTTTGAATGGGAAATATTTCACACAAAACTTGCCTTACAGTGCAGCCAATTGTGTTGTGTCCTTTAAACTTGCAGTTTAGCCTGTTATGTAAATACATCCTGCCATCCAGATTTATTTGCATGAAAGGTGATGACTTGTTTATGCGAATTCTGCATTTTGTGTCTGCTCCAACATTTCACCTGCCTCTGTATCATTTAACCTACATCAAATTCTAAGTATTAAATGTTTTGGTGTCAGGAAATAAAAATTTAAAGTTTGATATTCTTTATGTAATCCAGTTACAAGAGAAAAACAAGATTTTCATTTTTATTGATAATTCATTTGCATACAAGTATAGTATTTCACAGGAGGGGCCGAGTCATGTTTACGACAGGAAATCAGGAGACTAACAGACCACAGCTAAGACACAGACTTATCCCCATGATGCCAGTTAAAGTGCCCGTTACAATAGGGGAAACACTTCATTCCTATTTCCACATTTGCAGTACACAGGTATGAATTCTTTTGGGGTTTTAAAACTCCTACCTTCCAAGTTTTAGCAAATTAAATCTAAACCCAATGATCTAGAAAATGAGAATCACACCCATCCTCAGCTTTTAGAAATACTTTGGGGGGGGCTGCAATACATATTCATACTTAACACAATCCAAAAAACCGACCTGCGAAAGCAATTAAATCTTCATCTTGGCGTTTCATTCCTCATGTCTCAAATGTTCATTACTGAGTCTGACTTTGTTGGAAAGCCAGACAAGTAGTATTAACATCATGACTATGGAGGAAGCCATTTCTGCACATTTCAACCAAATCAGATTACGTTTGATCCTAACAACCATCAAAATAACGGACTAGACAGTCCTCAAGCAGTCCAGGACCTGTTGAAGGAGGAAAAAAAATAAAGCATACTTCTGGGCTGTACTGATTAATAAAAGAGGTGCAAGACTTTATAAATGTGTTTACTTCTAAGAGATACAATATGTACTTTTGTTGCGATGTTCATGACTTGTACGGTGGCAGTCCTGGACAATCATAACTGGGATTAAGGGGCAATATTAGTTACATGGGACTATTTTCCACTATTTTGTGCTTCTTGTAAACTCCAGACAATCAAGACGACATCCTAAGCCTAGAAAATCCATTTAAGTTAGAATTTTTTCCACTTGAACGTTCATCTTGAAGGAAACATTTTATAAACGCACTTCCTTCAGCTCAAAGAGATGGGTCCAAGCCCTAACTGTTAGAGGGAACTGGGTCACTGCTAAGAATAAAAAAAAAATTAAAAAAAAAAACACTACAGGAAGAATCTTCACCACTAAAACAGTCCTCCTGACCAGCACATCAGTTAAAGCTTGCAAACATGCAAATCAGTTTTACACATTCATTTGATGGGGCTTTAAAACAAAAGACCCAAGTGTGTGTGTGTGTGTGGACAATTTTATAAAGAGAACCAAGACTGAATACGTTTCAGGGTATAAAAGGAACTTCTAAAAATTCAATTTTCCACAACTTATGAAAAGGAATCAGGAGGGAAAATACCTGAAATACTGGATCCACTATCATTTTTAATGATGGGGGGGGGGGGGGTCTGTCTAATGCCATGGGCTCATCCCTTTTATCATTAAGGAATCGTCCATGTTTAAGAAAGCGATACCGCAGGCATAAATAAAAGTGTGTGCAGCTAGAATTAAAACTTGAAGTTCTGGTTATAAATATAAGTTAACACAGGAATTATGAAAATGTAGAGTGAATTAGAAGAGACACTTAAAAGAATGCACCATGACTCTGACAACAACTTTCTACACCTAACAGTGCCTTTTTTTCCTGAAAAAATACAACTGAAATGTCTCCTAATGAAAATACTGTTTCAGTCTCTTTATATTCTAGAAAAGTCTTGGTAGACAAACAAGAGTGGTATCGGTCACACCAGCCATGCCATTCTTTTTGTGACTTTCATCTCCAACTTGACACACCACAGGAGGAAAACTGCCCATTAGTCAGATGTCATCTGGATCCTCGCTTTGTTGTAATCAGTAAGCCCAGTTTTCAGTAGGAGCCATAGCGATCCTGAAGAGGATACAAAACACTAAATGAGTTGCATGTCTTTTGCATCACCTATTTAAAACACATGCAACTAGTTGCTTCAGCTGTCTTTGCAAGGGCGTAAAAAGCTGGCCAGTTTAACAAAAACTGGAGTCATTCCTATTGGCATCCAGTGTCTTTATTCCAAGACTACTTTAAGCTGCATCTAGCCAACGCAGTATAACATGATGTTACCTGACGGTACCGCGATGAGCATGCCACTGAACACTAACACGGGTTCAGTGACCTTACCTGGATTGTGTTCATAACTCCATTGGCCAAAACCGCCATCTTTCCCGCCACAGTCTTGACGCCTTGCTTGAACTGGGCGATGTCCGGCCCAGATGGGAGGACACTGTCAAAGCCAGAAGAGCCTGCAGACACAGAGGAGCGTTCAGGGTCACCGCTGTAGAACACTGGGACACGCATGCAGTTCCGCAGTCTGAGAGCCAGGGAAGCATGAACCTGTTGAACGCTCGCTGCTGTCCCCAAAGAGGTCCGCAGAGCTGATAGATGTGCTCCCCGACATGCTCTCCAGGCGGGCCTTCGCCTCATACTGCAGCACACAAACACACCAGTGTCATCAGCCATAATTACACCAGCCCACTAACAGCTCTTCAAAGGCTTTAAAAAGGAATGAACATCCATCCATCCGTCTTCTGCCACTTTATCCGGGTCTAGGTCACACAGGGAAAATAAGCAGAGATGCCCAGACCACACTCTCCCTGGCCACCTCCTCCATCTCCCCAGGGGGAGTCGTGAGGCGTTCCCATACCAGCTGAGAGATGTGATCCCTCCAGCATGCCCTAGGTCTGCCGCAGGGTCTCCTCCCAGTTGGACAGGCCCAAAAGACCTCCCATTGGAGGCATCCAGGACACACCCTAGTCAGATACCCAAACCACCTCAGCTGACTCCTTTCAATGCTTAGAGGCAGTAGCTCTACTCTGACCCCCTCCCAAATGTCCGAGCTCTAACCCTAAACCCTAAGGCTGAGCCCAGACACCCTGTGAAGGAAACTCATTTCCACTGCTTGTATCCACAATCACGTTCTTTTGGTCACAACTCATAGCCCTCACAGTGAGGGCAGGAAACACAGGTCGACTAGTAAACCGGCAACTTCACCTTTTAGTTCAGCTCTCTTCACCACGACAGACTGATACAATGTCCACTACCAGTGATGCTGCACCCATCCACCTGTCAATCTCCTATTCCATTCTTCCCTCACTCATGAGCAAGACTCCAGGATACTTAAACTCCTTCACTTAGGGTTGGATGAGCTGCCACCTCAAGAGGACAACCCACCCTTTTCCAGCCTCAGACTTGGAGGTGCTGATCCTCATCCCGGCCAGTTCACACTCAGCTGCAAACCTCCCTAGTGTAATCTGAAAGTCACAGCTCCAAGCCAACAGGACCACATCATCAGCAAAGACGTGATCCTAAGGCCACCAAACTGGACACCGTCCACCCCTTGGCTGTGCCTAGAAATTCTGTCCATAAAAGTTGTGAATAGAATCGGTGACAAAGGGCAGCCCTGGTGGAGTCCAACACTGACCAGGAACAAGCCTGACTTACTGCCCACAATGCGAATCAAGCTCTCACTCCAGTTATACAGGGCCCAAACGGCCCATAGCAGCAATCCTGGTACCCCACACACCCCCAAAAAGACACAGTCATGTCTTTTTCAAGTCCACAAAGTACATATAGATTAATTGTGCAAACTCCCACGAACCCTAGAGGTTTCCTTTTGAAGGTAAAGAGCTGGTCCAGTAGTCAACGACCAGAAAGAAAACTACATTGATCCTGTTGTATCCAAGGTTCAACTAATAGACACTCTTCCCCCATACCGTGGCACAGACCTTCTCAGGGAGGCTGAGAAGCATGATCCCCAGTAGTTGGACCACACCCTCCGGTCCCCTTTCTTAAAGATGGGAACCACCACCCCATTCCGCCAGTCCAGAGGCACTGTCCCAGACCTCCATGCACTGCTGAAGAGACGTGTCAGCCAAGACAGCCCAACATCATCCAGAAGCCTTAAGTAACTTAGGGTGAATCTCACGCACCCCTGGCCAGAGCTCTGCCACTGAGGAGTTTGACTACCTCAGTGACCTCGGCCCCAGTGATAGGCGAATTCTTCTAGAAAGTCCCTGGACTTGGCATCCTCCAGGAGAGGCCAGTCAATGGGATTCAGGAGATTCTCCGAGTATTCCTTCCACCGCCTAACTATATCCCCAGTTCAGGTGAACAGCAAACTTCAAGGCCAACCGAAACTCATCCCGACACCTGTCACTCAGGGCAACTCCAGAGTGGAGTAGTGTCCAATCCCAGAACCCATGCTGTGTGCTGAGGTGAGCACAAATCTAGCGCTATCTCTCAACTTCCCACACAAGCTCAGGCTCCTTTGTCTCCACGGAATGAACACAGAAGTTATTTTACCCAAAATACAGCACAGTTCCTTCTAAAAAAAAAAAAAGCATGGCACTACTAACCACTACTGTGCATTCACAGAAATGAGGGCGACAAAGGTGGCTTTTGAGTGAAAATTAAAACGGGCATTGAACTGGACATCTTGAGTGCAACTTTAGAAAATGTAGGTCAGGTGATGCCAGATCTCATTTACCTCAGCATCTCTCTCTTTGCCAAAGAACATGTCAGAGGAAATCGCTTTGGCATTTGCAAACTTCTGCCGTGCCTCATTAGACTCCGGGACAGTGGTGCTGATCTCCGCCTTCCGTCGGCTAGGCAGCCTACAGGAGAGGTACAATTGGTGCATAAAAATTGGGCCACGTGGCAAAAGAAACCGGGGATAAAAGACACAAATATCAAAAGCATCCAAAACAGAATTTCATTAAATCAGTTCATTCTGCATAATGTAAAACCAACCGACAGCTATAATCAACAAAGAACTGATCTTTTCTGCAAAACAGTAAAATAGGTTTATGGTCTCTGATCACGTCACAGTAATGATATCCTTCAACCGCAGTTTCGTTCTTGGCCTTCTTAAAAGTGATGCCACTGAAACCGCAGACCCTCGTATTCATTTAGTCACCCTAAAATGACCAGCTTAAGTAAAAAAAAAAAAAAAAAAAAAAAAAAAAAAAAAAAAAAAACAAAAAAAAAAAAAAAAAACTCAAAATAGATCAGACAATGCTTTGTGCCTGGTCTGCTACTCTCCAGAGATAATCTGGAAACATCACATTGTTTACCACTGCTATAATAACACCAGCCAACTCTGTATCTACCCAACTGTGGGATTTAATCACTCTATGCAGGATTCTGTAGGGGACATTAGGTACTGAATGACACGGAACTTCATCCCACTGGAGCTTTAATCAGACACTAGTCCCAAGCTGCCCAGACAGACATTCTCAGACTAAACTGTATTCACATGCATTTGAAGTATTTATAACACTAATCTTTGGAAGCATTTGATCACAAGAGGGAGGGAACAATTTCTAGCACTCCAAACACTGGCTCTTTTAATTAAAAATTTGGAAAAACTAGCAAAAAGGTACCAATAACGTGATACAATGGATGACTGATACACTGTTCTGACCATGACTCTAATGCTACATCTCTGGCACGCTAATCATTGCCATGGATCCACAACCATATTCTTTCAATGAAAACTCAAAAGGCCTTCAAATGATCCATGACCAGTGAAAACAGAAAGTGAAACTGGGAAATCAGACCTAATCACATTTCCTTTAAAGCACAGCCCCTAAAGGCCAAGAACTTGTAGTGCGGGATGTAAGAGCATACTAACCTCTCTCCGATAGGCTGGATACTAGAGATGGTGACTTCCGTATCTTTGGGTTCCTCTTTCTCCATGGCCCAGGAGGAGAAGGAGGAGCTACTGTCCGTGTCCCAGCGAGAAGCAAAGGTCTCCCCTGACATGAAAGGGTTGTCCTTGTACCTGTTTATATAAAATCACATGGGTCATCATCAGGTCCATTCTGGGCATGTACAACAGACAGAAACTTGTTTTCTTCTACTGAACCCATTCCTCAAGGTTCTGCCACACTATGTCTGGGCATAAACACCAGGTGCTTGTCAGAAGCAGTCAATTTCCTTTCGCTCATCAGTACACGATACGCTTCCTGACTTACTTTGGGGGCCCAGAGGTGAACCCAGGCTCATCAAACATATCCAGCTTGGAGCGGGTAGAGGACTTCACTCCAACAGGAGTCTCCTGCTCAATCAACTGCATCTCAGACATCACAGAATGGGACACAGCACTGCAGCATAGACAGAAAGATTACATTAGAAAAATCATAAAAACATTCAGAATCCCATGAATCATAATTAATGGGTAATGCCATTGTGGCTGATGACACACAAGCGAATAAAACCCTATTAACCCAGCTTACCTCCTGTTTCCAAAGCCCATCCCTAACCTCTCAGCTTGCTCTCTCTTCTTCCCCTCTAGGTTCAGTAGTTTCTTCTCCTCCATTTTCCTGTCGATCTGGAGTTCTTTATATGCCAAGCGCATGGTGGCGACACTGCACACAGGGTAGCAGAGTACGTTTTACAAATTCCGGTTCTGCCAGGTTTGTTAAACACCGCAGTCTGAGAGTGTACTGAGTTCAGACAAATTGACCAGGTTCCATTGGCTGGGAGAAATTCTCAACTGGTCTGCCAACTTAAAGTCATTAAGATGTATCCTCCAATACCAAGACCTCCTGCAGGAGCACGTCATATGCTTGACATCCACGGGGGTATACACGTGACCACTCACAAGGATTCCTCGGCCTGCTTCTTGTCTTTGGCCACCTGCTCCTGCCGCAGCTTCTCAGCAACTTGTGCCTGCTTCTCCACCTCAGAGAAGCTCTGGCTGCTGACTTTCTGGGCTCCAAGGCCTTTCTTAGCGCCAAGCTAAGGAGGAGGGAAAACAAACCAAAGGCCTTTCAGACAGGATTTGCTCACAGATATGCCAAGCAGCACACACACCTTAACTGGTTGTTTCAAGACTTCGTGGCAGATGTTCTAGTTGCTCTGAGACCAACAACAACATTGCAGATGAATAACTGAAAGGACTTCATATGAAATTATCTACTCATCAATGAGGGATTAAACAGCTGTCAGTTGATCGTCGACCTGCAACAGCTTTGAACTTTACAATGAAAGCTGTTTCTCAAATCGTACCCCTTTTTTGCCCATTGCAGGCTTCTTCTTCCCAATAATAGATGACTTCACATCTGAAATGAAAACACAAGACCGAGCATAAAATCACTGATCATGAATCCACGTGACAGTGACAATCTGGAATTTTACATCAGGACTTTGAACACCACAGCACTGTTGGCACTGCTTGATATGCCAGACCTTAGAACAATCAGATGCATACATATGGGAACTTAAGCTATAACGACTATTGGGGGGGGGGGGGGGGGGGAACAGCTGCCCCCAGAATTTTTGACATTTCATGCACAGGTGGTAGCCCCCCCCTTTGAAATGATTTTTTGTAACCTAAAGGCC
>JAACJT020000016.1:14203142-14227486 GCA_009936485.2 Gymnarchus niloticus | reverse complement strand
TGTTTTTCCAAAAACATAGGATGACTCAGGGTTTATATAGACTGACAGACAACGAATTCCATACAGATACAGAAGTGGGAGGTAAGTTACAAAACCTTTATCGGAAATAATTTCATATGAAAATATCAGACCAATCTCCTGTTATGTCATATTTTCATATGATAAATGATAAACTACAATTTGTATGTAGATAAATGGCAAGAGACAAGAATCAGTATTTAGCAAGTAGAACTTATCTGCAAAGCCAATTTTAAAAACAGTTTAAAAACCAATAAACATACCAAACCAATATGGTCTTTCCACTTAGGCACCAGTACATTAAGGCACATAGAGAACTTTTGATGTAAGGCCAAGCATGGTATTTGGATTGTACAGATACATGGAGAAACTGCTTAGAGGCATTTAACGTGGATGCTCAGCATTTCTAATATGAAAGATACACTTGCCGAGCAAACAGAAAGGTGTTCAGTCAGAGCAAACTTCTGCCTATATTAGTAGTGTCACCTACAGGGCTGTAAAATCCATCTATCATCCATCTTCTAGCCACTCATCCTGTTGAAGGTCATCTGGAAGTATGGAACCAATTCTAGGCAGCACAGAGCAAGGGTAAACATTTCTTACAACTTGCAACTAGACAAGTGCAAAACAAATTTGCCGAATATCAGATTATTTGATCAACTCAGGTTATGTCAACTGAGCGGTATTATCATTCAAATCCGCATACAGATATGCAGTAGCACAGGGTAACATTCCCTCAGGACCAGAGTGTAACATACAGACAACAAAGGCCCAAAGGACAAAAATCGAGGTTAACGATACTTTTAAATTGCGAAACACATAGGGATGAGGATGACAAGAGGGGGGTGGGTGGTTGTGAGGGGGAGAGTGAAAAAACGTTTAGTCTGTTGGGCAGCCTGGTGTGTGTAATACTTGTGGTGAGCTTGGTGTTCGAGTTTGGTTTTGGTGACAGACTACTGAAGTTCCCACCAAACTCAGGAGAACTCACGCACAAGCTCGGAAGGGGGAAAGTCTGTGAAATGCCACTGTTATCAGCTAACAGACGTGTTACACAAACTTGAAAAACACGGTTGAGAAGCAGATTGTGCAGTGATGACGCTCAAAAGGTGCTAATGCGGCTATTACCTTTTCTTTACACTTGATACTTCGCTCACTCAGTTTATATTTTATATACTGCCGCCCTGTCTTACATTTGATATTTTGTTTTCATTTTAAGCATACTTACTTAGACTTTATTTATCATCATGCTAATATTTAATTTTATTTTTAGACCTACCCTCTATCTAACTCTATCGTAGATTTTACTTAATCTTTAAGTATATGTTATTTCCCATTTACCCAAATAGCTACTGTACATTTTTGATTTGTACTATTGTCTTTGAAATTGTCCTTTTTCGTGCGTCTTCGGTGCTTGTTGATGCTTTTAGAAGTGAACCAGTGTTATGTCTTATGTACACCAGTGTCCAATGACAATAAAGCATTGCATTGCATTCCATTCCATTCTACGGTATATCACTATTGCTCTTATTTCCTCAGGAAATCCCCCAGGATGGTTTTTGAACTGAGAAGGTGAAGTAAACATATCTAACTGTACTGTAGATAATGACTTGGTTGATCCATTCCAAACTTGAGTTGCCTCCAACTACAAATCAAACGTACATGAATGGTCATACATACAACTGATTCTCCCTGAAATAAGTGTCTCCTCCCTGACTCCTGAGAGTAGGATAGGTGATATAGTGGAAATCCCCCACAACCCCAATTCAGTTATTCCCAGGAGATTTTCAGGGTAAGCCCAGCACTTTCAATTATTTATTCAAAATATTTCTTAGAGGAGTTATTCCCACACTCCTTCCACTTGGGAGATGCATCAGTTTTTACAAAGGTGGCATGTCTGCATTGTCTGGACACTGGATTACCTCCAAGTGAAAAGTAATACTAAGACTTTATAAGATTTTGACAATGTATTACAATGTTTTACATAAAGACACATAATTACAGTACGAAATATGTAATTCCTGTTTATTCACTCAGGCTATTGTGAAACTGTGTGTCGGCTCTCAACCCTTGGCTACAGTTTTGAAAGATATGCACTAACTTTTGCAACAGTTGATTACAAGGTTTTGCGTTCCAAGTAAATTTATACAAAAATAAAAATGGTACTAAATATGGTTCATAAATGTGTAAATTATCCATAAACAAGCCAAGAGCACACCTGTATGACATATTTAGTAGGCTACCAAAATAAGTTGTTGACATTGGCTTTTGTGATTTCAGTGTTCAGAAAAGCTCACTGCTGTCCAAAGTGTGTTACCATGAAATTCCCAGGAGGTGGTGTAACAACTCATTGGGTAATCCAAATTGGTATATTTTGAACTTGTGATGAAATATGTATAGTGCTCATTGTGTTCAATAAATGTATTTCAATAAATTACTCCTATAATCAACCTGTACGTGATTACTGCCACTTAGAAAGCAGGCAAAATTGCATCCAAAAAAGTGGTTGTAGCCCCAACAGTATAGAACAACTTGTGTTTCTTAATAGAAATGATTAAGGTTATACATGTGTACAGTCCAAGTACATCTGTCTAGTTCCACAAACACATAGTTTCCTATACCTCTCACTAGCACAACTGATACATTAATAGTAATAACATTGTCTGTTTTTGAACCCATTTTCTTAATAGAAGACAAGACATTTGGTACCACAAATGTCAAAAGCTATATTATGATTTTATAGAATTCTTAGTAGCCTGATAAAAGACAACAGTACACTTATTATTTACCTTAAATGTTTAACAATAAACATATAACAAATATAAAATATATAGCATTATTGACATAACTAAACAAATTCAGAATTGGAAATGGTATAAAATATTGAATTTATGTTGTAATGCCATGTGTAAAAACGCTCGTTTGACGAATCGGCGTGGACCGCCCAATGCATTTACGTTCCTGCTCTAAGCTCCTTTGACCAGCAGGTGACTCTAGTGAGCACTTGCAGCCTCGAGAGGTGAACCACTTGGGCTGGGAAATTTCAGTGCTTAAAGAAGCGTCATCTGGCCATCACTAGCTATAAGCTATCATCTTGCAAACGTACACAGATAAGGCGAGGGGCTGTGATGTTGGACAATTGCAGTACCACCGGAAGTGGAAAATTTCACGCAATTTGAGAAGTAACGCGAGAACATGAAAGGAACCGGAAAGAGAGGGAATACGTTTTGTCTGGAGTCTCTTGTAGTTGTGTTGTTTTATTATTGTTTTTAAAGCTTTATAGTTTCGTTATTGTGAGGAATTCTGTTATTTACTGAGTTTCCGCTATGCCGTATGCCAATCAGCCGACAGTAAAAATTACAGAGCTGACGGATGAGAATGTGAAATTTGTCATTGAGAATACCGATTTAGCGTGAGTATGAAGCAGAGGTTGCTTAGTGATTAGCTTGGAGGACTCAGAGCACCGGGGTTGCCGGTTTAATTGTCTCCTCTTCTTGTATTTATGTGGTTTGCTTGTTCTTTTCGTGTTGTACCAGTAAGTAGTCCCTTGCTTTACCATCTGTGATTCGTTGATAGGATGGAGGCTGACCTACAGGAACTTGCATTTGATGTTTCATGTCGTGGATAGTTAACTTTTGCTTTTCAAAAGATGTGTGAAGGGATCTACTGTTTTAACACCTGATTTTGCAGGGTGGCCAACTCCATAAGGCGTGTGTTTATGTCTGAAGTCGCAACAATTGGTAATTCTTGTAAAAAAAATTTTTAAATATTCCTTTGATCTTTCATAGAAGTATGGTGTTTTAAAGATATTTTTAAAATGACCTTATCTCCTTTTTGCAGCAATAGACTGGATTCAGATCGATGCAAATTCTTCAGTTCTACACGATGAATTCATTGCACACAGAGTGGGTGGGTATATACCTTGAGCCAAGCCTGCAATATTTATGAAAAAGTTAAGACATATAATTGAAGTTTTATTTAGAATTTTTCTTTTGTTGCATCCAGGGCCCAATATTGATGAAATTGTTGATAATGGTAATTTAACTTTTTAGGTCTTATCCCCCTGACAAGTGATGACATTGTTGATAAGATGCAGTATTCCCGGGTATGTACTTACAGAAAAATTAAATTCAGATTTGTTTTCATTCCCACCATCCCCCACCCCAGTTGTCTCTGGAGACCACTAAAGATCCAGCAGTACTGAACATCAAATCAAACATTTAATCTTTAATGTACAGTAAATTGGTTATGTGTCATATGTCTTGTACCATCTGCTCGAACAGTCTGTACCTCCTCAGGACTGCACATGTGATGATTTCTGTCCTGAGTGCTCAGTAGAGCTGACGCTGGACGTCCGATGCACTGAGGACCAGACCCGTCATGTGACCTCTCGAGACCTAATGTCCAACAATCCCCGTGTCATTCCTGTGAGTGAAGATACATGGACATCCCATTCACTTCTACTATTGTATTCAGAGAAGTTTGGTTCTACTAACTACTTAAATACTTTCTCTTACTGGTTTTGACATCCGAATACTCGTGTATAGATGAATTGGCAACTTCTTTGTCTGCTTTAACCAGGTGACCTCCAGGAGTCGGGACAATGACCCTAATGATTATGTTGAGCAGGATGGTAAGCTAAAAAAAAATTCCCCTAATCTTCTATCTTTTGGTTTCTTTTTCTCCACAATTACTCTCCTTCATTGAGCATGCCCCCTCCTATTCACTGAGAATGAAACGGGTACAAAACATGAAATCAGTAAAAAGGTGCTATATAATATTCAAATAAAGTTTCTTCTTTACTACTCATTTTCTTACTAGACATTTTACTAGTGAAGCTGCGAAAGGGCCAGGAGCTGCGTCTCAGAGCATATGCTAAGAAAGGGTTTGGCAAGGAGCACGCAAAATGGAACCCAACCGCAGGAGTGTCCTTTGAGTATGACCCAGATAATGCCCTGAGACACACAGTGTACCCACGTCCAGAGGAATGGTATGTAGCCTTCACACCAGCTCACACGGGATTCATAAAACATATACTGATTTTGTGGGATTTTCATCATTTTGTTATGATTTCCTTAAACAATTTTTTATTTACTTTGTATATGTTGCTTAGGTTTTGGCAGAAATTTCAGATCTTTTTTGCCAGTGAATTTTAAGAATTTAAATGGGATTACTGAGAAAGTACTATATTCTACTCTTCCTTTTGCACTTAATTATGCACCTTGTATGTTTAAAGCCTGGTTCTACTATACCTGAATTTACTAAGCACTTTGTATTTTTTCGTTTGTTTAGTGGAGGAGACTAGAGTTATAGGATTCGTTCATTTTTGCAATGACAACAAAAAATCCCCTAGGCTATCAAAGTTAATGAAGGTCATAAGTTTAATTACAAACGTATTCCAGTCAGAGTTACTAACTTCCTTCTATTTCAGGCCCAAGAGTGAGTATTCTGAGATCGAAGAGGAAGAGGTACAGGCAGCTTATGACCCCAATGGCAAACCAGAGAGGTAGGTTACTAGAGGTGTTGCTTGATTTTTACAGCTGTATAGATGTGAGCTTTGAATCCTCTGTGGCATTATCATAACTTGTTTAATATTTTGTCTATGCTTACGAAAAGCTTTTATTCAAAATAAGACACAGTTTAACTGCTACTTGAGTTCCTTTTAAGCAACCGTGATGATGAATACCAGTACTTACGTCTCACAGGTTCTACTACAACGTGGAGTCATGTGGCTCGTTACGGCCAGAGACCATAGTTTTGTCGGCACTGGCCGTGCTCAAGAAAAAATTGAGCGACCTGCAGACCCAGCTTAGCCACGAGATCCAGAGTGATGTGCTAACCATCAACTGAGAGCTACTTCAGATCTAATTCTTCCACACCATGACCTGCAGCAGAGGACTGATGTAATATGTACTATCATCGTGGGCCCAGTTAGCAGTGCAGTAGATGAACACTGTCTGCTGTGAAGGTAAACTAACACTGATGAAGAGCAGCAGCTTCTGCCCTGTAACCTATCTTGGGCTGCCAGCATGTCAACAGTGAAGGATGTAATCCTTTGTTGTGCAATGCATGGCATATGGATTCATTATTCTTGTCTTTGGGCTTAGTTTTGATGAATAAAGAGTTTGTTAATGAAATAAAGAAAGGATTCTGCGTATGAAAGAAGTAATCTTTTCCACAGTCCAAATGTTTGACTTGTTGGATGTATCAAGTGAAAAAGAAAAACCTTTTAGCAATTGCAAACACTGACATTTGTAATTTCATCTCATCTTTAAACCCATTTGTTCAAGTAAGGGTTGCAGTATTCATTTGTTTCCTATTCGTCATTCTATATTAATGTGATTAATCCAATAATGTATTTTTTAAGTTTGATTTAAAACATTACCTGTTTATTGACCAGCTGTTGTAGAAGATAATTTTGACTAAGCATACAATCATATTAGTGAACTCTGCATGTTTTAAGATAGGGAAATGTTTCAGTACAGCTGTTTTTTTTTTTTTAGGTTTATCAGCTAACCTGAAATTCTTTACCTTTTTATTTCAATTTTGGTTGAGTGGAAATTTATAGGACACGCTGAAGAAAAGTCACTTGTTCTATAATGTACTTGTATATATTGTTTAAACTAGAAAACGTGCTATCTCTAGGATTTATTAAAACTTCTACAACAGTAAGACTAACATTCAAGAGTGAACAGTAGAATGTGAATCATCCGAACTGACGTCGCTCAAGCGCCAACAAAAAATTTATAGTATCTTTTAGCGCACTGGTTCTGCAAAAATAGTATTCCTGCAACTTAATGCGTTCATTTGTGATTGTTTATTCGAAGATTTAAAATATGTAGCATAGAAACTTGTGTCGTTACAACGACGTCTGAGGCATATATGAACAGATTTATTGCTATTCTTTCACGTATCTTTAATACAGGGAACGATTCTAGCACTGAGGGCGCGTATGTCGCCATTCTTTCTTCTCTGGTTGTGAAGCCAGATTAATATTAGAACCCTCCCCGGCGAACTATTCCCAGCAATAGTAACAAGGAATGTCAAAAACATTATTCACGATACTACAGAAATAATCAACAAGTCATTGTGGGTGTGAAAAATCAGACGCTGCTTTTAGTTACCTATAGTGTACGTGTGGACCCTGATCTACGCATCATTGTTGGCTGAATGCGGGAGCATGGGCCGGCGTGGCGGTTAATTAGTTTTCACTCTTAGTTCAATTTGTTTCGTGTAATCTTGGTATTTCAATGCATGTTCAGTTATCCGAACTATTCTATTAACCGAAAATAGTTCGGTTAATCGACGCTCTCCGTCGAACACGCACAGACGTACGAACTGGTTTAAGTGTGGAAGAGTTAACATATTTTCAACTGAATCTTTATGTATAGTATATGATAATAAAACATGCAGTTAAGCGTATTGTTGCCTCTAAATTGTCCCGAGCATACGATCCTGTGAGTGCGTGTGCCACAGCTCCAGGACGTTACAGGGCGCATGGATGGATAAAAGAAACCATCGGCAGACGAGATAATATCCGCGACGTTTCTACCCCCCATCCCCACCATAAAAACCGAACAATATTTAAAAGAATCACTATTTCCATAAGAAATAGATCACTCTAAACAACAGCGAAGACCCTCGAGCAGACGGCGTTGCGTGTGACGTCACACGCACGCACGTACAGCGTAACGTGTGCTCCAGCGTGGTCCGTTTTTCGTGCTGCTGTGACAGATACTCCAAGGCTGAGCCGTCATACGGACCCCAAGCAGGGCACAGCCGAGACCGCAGCATGAATGGAAATCGCTGAAGTAAATTAGCCGGGGTGTATTTTTAAAAGCATCGTCGGGTATGTCTTCTTATACTTTTTGTTAATCATCATCATCATTATTATTGTTGTTATTGTTATTATTTTGGGAAACCGGTTGTACTGTCCTTTCGCTGGAGTCCTGGGCGGTGTAGTTTCCTTTATAGGAACGGTGCCAGCCTGCCACATGTTGGTAGGCAGAGGGCTGGCACAGATGCTTTCATGTGTTAATGCTACAGCCTTACAGTGTATGCTCTGCGGCTCATCTGTGATGAAATCTGTCAAGGGAGCCGATTTTTTTTTCAGCTTTTGCTCCGTATACAGGCGTAGTGGCGGAGGGCCGATCGAGAGGATGAGCGAGCTGGGAGAGGGGCTTTACACAAACGCTGGCTGCAGTTGCCTTGCACTCGTGCAAAAAAACGCAGTTTCTTATAATAAACTACTGAATGTACGACCGCTGCCTGTGCTTTTAATAAAATATCAAGACAACGTGTTCTTCTAACCTCTACACTGCTGTGCATCCTCCTTTGTGCATGAGTGTTGCTTTCTGATGTGATGTGAATTGAAATAAATTAAATTGTATTTTATTAATGTGTACATTTCCCGGCAAAATGTTTTAAATCAAACAGCTTTAAATCAAACATGAAGATTGAAAGGCTTATGCGCATTGTGTGTAATATGGAGCTTTAAGTATTATTTCAAGTAAGTAGCACATAGCTGTGTACCTGACTTTTAAAGGGTAGTTGATTAGTAGGTACCTTTACCACTAATTGCTCCCACTTTAATAAGCATACTGCATGAGACAGGGACAACCTTGGATGGGATTCAGTCTGTTACAGACCAGACTTTAACAGACTATTCCATTCATCCATCCATTCATTTTCCTGAAGATGGATGGAGGACATACATTCATCTCCCAACTGCTTTTCCTAGTTAGGGTCATGGGGGACTGGAGATTATCCTAGCTAACATAGGGTACAAAAATTAACATAAACTACAGGTGATTTTTAGGGATACAAGTCCCCTTGAACTAAACTTTTATGGAAGGTGGATGTATATGAGAGTACTTGGAGGAAAACAGTAGAAACATGGAGGGAATATGTAAACTTCACCATACACACAGCCACTCTCGTTCAACAGCAGTGTGATTGGTGGCTACTCATTTGGGATCATGGGGCTGTTGGGGTTACTAGTCATGCAATGTCCATTCGCCTAGGAATCCTCTTACAAACGTCTTCATTTCCTCTTTTCATCTTTACTAAACATTGCTCCCCAGATTGTTATCCTGTGCTTTTCTGGATTATTTTCATTCCCATCACATGCATGCTTAGTTTCTTTCATTCTTTTTGTAATCTTCTTCTTTCGTGCGGTTTGTCTCTGATTTCCTTGACTTGGTTTTCTCTATCTCTCATTGATATTGCCTATTCAGTGTGTCTGAAAGCCTCCATTGCTAAATATCTGTGCATGAATAGCCGTGTGTCTTTTACAAACGCGTTCTCATGTGAAAGCAGATCTTTCCTTGATGAGGTTTGGGCTGGTCATCAGGAAGTCTGCTTCTGCTTCAGTCATTAAATGCACTCGTGAGTAAATAACCAGTGATGTTCAGGCCATGTGAGAACCTTGCAGACATCTCACGTCAGCATAGGTGTGTATTTTTGTGTGGTGCTTGTATCATTGAGCGTTGTGACAAGATTTTCATAACTTTCTGGGAAAGATGAAGTTGTCACTTCCTCCTGTGAGTGTGTGAATCTCACGCTCTGATGAAAATGATAACATAAACACCCTTTCCATGTAACTCAGTTTCGCATTTGACTCACACCATACTGCTACATTTTATTAATTAATATTATTATTTTTGTAAAATTTGGCCTTTTGTTGTGAGTGTGAATGCTTCTGCAGTTGATATGAGGTTTACTTGTGAATTCTCTTGTCAGGTATGCTGAGTTGGAGCACATGAGATGATGGTGCTGGATCTCGGGGAAGGCTGTGGAGACAGGGTGGACCGGGAAGGCAGCATGGAGGTCATCCAGGATACCCTGGAGCCGGGACACAGGCCTGACGGGCACAAGGCGAGACCACGAGTCAGCAGTGCCACCAAGGGGGAACCTACATGCCGCAATGGACAGCGTTCCCAGGCCTACGCAGAACCGGGCTGCAGAGCCAGGGGGGTGGCCGGACCTGAGGGGGAGGGGCTGGTGACTCGGCGTGCTTCCACAGAGGCAGGGACTAGGGGGTCTCTCAGTCTGCAGGTGAAACTTCCGCGACAGCGGGGAGCAGAGGCAAAGGAACGGCGGCCTCCGTGGCGCACCTCCCAGGCCCCCTGCCCCCCCGCTCGTAGCCTTACTAGCCCCAGTTTGTCCCCTGGTGGGTGGATGAGGCGTAGCGAGAGCACGTTTGCCATGAACGGGGGCCTAGGCAGTTCAGCCAGCAGGGGGCGCATGCGTCCTGCCACCTCGCTGCCCCACATAGCCCGGGTGGGTGGACCCACCCTTTTGACCTCAGCTTCATCACCCAGGGGCTCCTGCCTCCTGGTGGCTTTACGGCCCATTAATATGGAAGAGGAACGCGAGGCCTTCTTCCGGGCCAGCTTCCAATACGAGCCCCAGTTCCAGTATGCCTCTCCAGAGCCCAGCACCGTCCTGGAGAAGTACAAAGAAGGTTCCGGCCTTTTTCTTTCACAGGTTGGCCTGCCTCTCTGTCTTGGTGCCTCTGCCCATCTTTCCAGATTTATTTTCAGTTCAGGTGATTGTGAGTGACGCTGTGTGTGTTTTTGCAGGCAGTGGGGATCATGGAATGCGTCCTGAGGAAGTTTGGCACTTACGAGAGCTTTGAGGAAGCCACAGGGGGGAGTGTGCTCCCAAAGAGCCGGGTGTGGGCAGCTGTGCGCAAATACCTGCAGAAGGAGAGCTGCGTCGGGGAGGTGAGAGTATAGGGAAGTCTGGGCAACTTCAGTCAAAATGACGTATTGGACTGTGGTCTCACTGGCCAGTCATGTGGAGAGGCTGTGATCTGACTGGACGGTGGTGTAATAGGCTGTTGTGCATTTCAACCCCAGGTGGTGGTCCGTCTCTCTGAGGAATTGCTGTCACAGGCTGTGATGATGGTGGAGAGCTGCAGGCCAACTCTCACTATCAATCTGTCAGGAGCTCGACAGCATTGGCTGGAGGGCATGCTCCGTCACGAGATCGGTAGGCCCGGCACCTAGCATGTGGCCAGAATGTGCCACAAAGCCCTGAGCTTGCTCACAACACAACCTCACAATCCTCTCATTGCACGTTACACTGCCCTCACAACTACCATTGCCATTATTTATAATACCTTCTTTTAAATGACAATTTGATCAACTTGATGTTCTGCAGCAGCCATTCTTGTATTTCTCTAAAGTCTACAACGTCATGGTGAATTCTGAGCCAGCAGACTTGTGGATACAAAGCTGTCATTGTTATGTTCTGAAAAAGTCTGTTCTGAAAAACCCAAAATAGAGTATCTATCTCCTCACAAACTGACCATCTCTGAAACCATGTTGTCCGCACCTTCGTCTTTCTGTCTGTCACTCTCTACATCTGTATCTCAGACCACCATCCTGATCACTCGTACGCCAACCTGGTCTCCCTTACCGATCACCATCCCCACAGTGACACACACCATACCCCTCCAATCACAGCCAAGCCCACGATAACACCCCCTCTCACCCCACTCCACCAGGCACGCACTACCTGCGTGGTGTTAACAATAGCCTGCAGCCCTGGGGCAGCACCGTGGGAAGGAAGCAGTTTGGTCTGAAGCCAGCCAACCCCACGGAGGAGGGCCTAGCCAGCCTGCACAGTGTGCTGCTCCGCCGGCAGCCCTTCCTGTGGCGTGCCGCCCTGCTCTACTACACAGTCTATCATGCCGCGCACATGAGTTTCAGCCAGCTGTTTGCCCACATCGCCCGCTTCGTCCAGAACCCCGACGTGCGCTGGGAGTACTGCCTCCGGGCCAAGAGGGGGCAGACGGACACCTCCCAACCAGGTAAGTCACCTCTGCCAGGAGGGAGTCGTCTGTTTCTCATTCACGTTCGTTGTCAGCCCAAAAAGACGGCAGCAACACGTGACAGGTCATTTCATAGAGGCCTCAGGGCAAACATCTGCTTGTCTGTGAACATGTTTCTGAGTGATTCTGAGGCTGTCTCAGTGACAAATTATTGATTTGATACATGCTCTACCTTTGGTTCTCTGTCTCTAAAGATACATTACTTTGTTTGGTAGGCTGCTTCAGTAAGCATCTGTTGATTTGTGACACTTTCTACCATTGGCTGTCTAAGGAGATGTCTCTGTGCATTTGATAGGCTGCTTCAGTAAGGACCAGGTTTACCTGGATGGAATCCTGAGGATCCTGCGTCACAGGAGAAACATTGACTTCAAAATGCTCGCCTGCCTGGGCAAAGTGAGTCTCCCCCTCTGAGTAACACGCTGACATCCTCTCTCACCCCCGCTCTGACCTGCCGTCCCAGCCACTCACCCATCCATTGTATGTATCTGGTTTCTGATTTGGACAGTTCCTTCATCTCCAACTCCCATCCTCACTCATTCTACGAAGCTTTCTTTTCTCTCCGTCATGTACGGAATGTCCTCCTGGCATTATCTAGGACACCGGCTTGTCGCTTCGCTGAAACAGAGCATCGTTGGGCCTAACATGAGGCCGTCGTTTCTAAAAGCTGCCTTGTCGTTCTGCGTACTGCTCGTTTCTCAGGGTCACCTCTCAAATCTGTCCAGAATCCAGAGCAGGCTCAGGAAAGATATTCACTGCGGCGATAGAAAGTCTTATGTTCAGAGCATCCCATAATGCACACTGCAGAAGATTTTATGAAACAACAGGCCAGTTAAACAAAGTCTTTCTGAAAATCAGAGACATCAAACTTTAGTATTTCACAATTTGACTTGTAGCATATTTTACAATATAATTAATCCCCAAATGGTCATTCTTGTAGTATCATATCACCTAGACAACACAGATGGTTATTATATATACTTTATTCCAGTATTATGAATGATATAATTCTAAAGCAAAGATACTGTAACTGCTAGTAGCTGTCAGTCTGAGCATTTAGCCATAATAAGGTGACAGAGTCATAACAAAGTAATGATGGCCAGTTTCAGTCCTTTCTAAAGTAATCTCGCAACATTGACATGTTAGGTGTCTTACGAGGATGTGGAACGGCTTCGGCGCCTGGCAGTCCTGCAGAAGACCAGAATCCCTCACTTCATGCAGGACCAGGAGCGATACCTGCAGCAGCTGGACCACATCGTCGCCATCAACGAGCTGGATGATGCACAGCTGCAGGAGCTCATCCCGTGAAGCCCGGCTTTGCCTGGGTGGACTCAGTGGTTGCCGGGAAACGAGCCGAGCTCCAGATAATGTCACATACAGTCGGTGATGGCCTGTACCCAGCAGTGTCAGTACTGTGTGCTCATCTGAACACCTGAGCTACTCCGTATGGTGAGAAGAGTGTCTTCACGTGTCACCTGACAGAGGATGGTCATTTACCTCAAACGTTGTACACACCGCACTGCGTCTCGACTCGACCATGTGGCATCACTGGTCACATGCACGTACATCCAGTGCGGTTGTATCAAACCCAAAAAGTGTAATTCCTGTTTGGGATTGAATTTTAATTTTTAACTGTCCATAACTATGATTGTATTTATGCAAGTATTTATTTTTATTTATTAATGTGGTTTGGTAAAAAAAAAATAGAACTGAAGACACTAACTTCATCCCTGCCCTTTCTGAAGTGGATTGCTTAAAAGCTTTCGATTATCTTGTAGTGTTAAAAACCAGTTTAAAAGCATGTGGGAACCCAACTTGTTTTCATGAGGGTACTTACTTAACCCTACTGTCCATTGTAGTTTGCTTTATGTTTGAATGTTTTATCGGTGCTTAACTTTATCAGTCCTGTTGGTCATTGTGTGGTATATGGTAGAACTGTGTGAGGTGTAAAACTTTATGCCTTAAAACCTCCTCTGCCAAGTGAAAGGAGAAGGGAGGGACATACATGGAGAATCAGAATAGAAGAAGGAGCGAGTATGCAGTAGAAGAGGACCTTCTAAAAGGTTAGACGGCTTGGCCATTGAAGGAGGAAGAAGGGGGTCACGGAGTCTGAAGGACACTCATTTAGCATAGCATGTAGACCTCGTAGAAGTAGACTGAACCACAGGCTTTGTCCAGAAAAGCATGCGTCGATTAGAAGCTGAGTAGATACAGTACTTGATGTATAACCCTATTCCAGTTTGTTTTCCCAAAGCCTATGGTTATATACTGAACTGAATTACTTTTCCCAGGGAAGTAAGGATATGTTAAGGACTTAAATGATGATTCCAGACAGTTTGATCAAGAGAGTTCTATAACCCCATCAGGAAGGGTGACATCCCAGCTGTTTTTTTTTCTTTTTTTTTCCGTTTCCTCTGAAATAACTCGTGAGGGAGGTTTAACATGTTACAGCAAGACTAGAATTACTTCGTTCACATGGTGCAAAGATGGCCTGGAGGAGAACCTGGCAGGAAATTGGGACGGTCCAGAGTGAGATTTGTCTACCTCCTGTTTTTGGCTAACCACTTTCTACCCCCATAGCAAGTCCAGGGCGTGTGCCTGTCCAGTACAGGGGTTTATTTATAATGATACATTTCTGGTGCTTTGTGCCGATCCTTCACTTCGTTCCTCTTTTCTGTTTCTCTCCCATCTGCTGTCAGCGTTCGTCTGTCTTGTTGTACAAACTTGCGGCCTGCAGGCCTGTTCTTTTAAGTGTCAGGATGGTGGTAGTTTACGTAATTCGGTGTGCAGGGGCTGTGATAAAATCAGCTCCAGCCGAAGAGACGTGGAGAGTGTGGCGTAAGTGTCGGGTGTGCCTTTCTAAGCAACAGCTACTAAAACAATTATTGGTAGCTATTTATATCCATATGTAGTATTCATATTCTGATGCACTTATATATTTCAGCCTGTCATGTCACTTGTATTGCATGAATGTTGCACATTTTATGTTACTTATTTAGTATTTCCTGTTTATAAAGCCTCATAATAAATGTTGTCATTTGTGACTCCTTTTTCAATTCCAAGGAACCTTCTGTTTTGCGAAACCATGAGTGATCTCCGGGTCTGCAGGCTAACATTGCACAGTATTGTGAACTGGGGTCAACATTACAGCATGTGACTTACAGGCAGTCCCTGACACTGCAACACTACCGCTCTGTTTGGCAGATAAGCCATATATTTAATATACAGTACATAAAATTAGATTACATTAAATACTCTTGAACCAATTAACCAATTTCCTAATTTGTTAACAAGGTAGACCTTAAAAATTAACGGTAGAATTAAATCTGCACAGCTTTCCATGTATGCTGTATGTTCACCATCAATAAATGGTCATCAGGCATGTCATACCCTAATAGGGGACAGTTTTTATAAGAAGACCATTATGCTGCAGCACTACCGTATTAGTATGATTGTACTATGACACTATAGTATTTCAATCACAATTAGCTTTACTATATTGGGTAGGTCTTCCATAGTATGTTCTTGGTGTATGTGTAATCGTTTCCAGATCCTCTTAAATAAAGATTCTCGACAAAAGTGAATCACTTAAGGAAGTAATTATTTTACATTGTGCTTAAGTGCTTAGGTAGAGTGAAGACTCTCATGCACACTGAAGAGCGAGGATCTGGACTGGGGACCCTGCAGACTACTCTTCTGATGATGTCACAAGTGACAGAAAGCTAGGCAATTGACATCATAATCTGCTGGCTCATAAAGCACCTCTCCCATGCTGAGCATTTCAGTCATAGTATGGGGCTGATTTGCTGCTCCAGGCTGTAAGATACAAAAATTGGGCATGGTTTGCTGATTTCAAGCTGATGAGTATTCCTGTCCTTGCTTGAATGCATCCCTTGCTAGTGCATTTTTTAGCCAATCAGAAGTGAGAAAACTCATATGGGCATTAGGAGTCCAGCTGACTCAGGACCTGCACATATGAGCGAGAGCTTTAAAGATGCAAGTGACATTGATTACAGGCACAAAGAGGGTTCTGGGGCCCCCTCCTCAGACCTGGAGACTCGGCTTGGTCCAAATCTCAGGAAAACTCAAGTTTGAGGCACTATAAACTAAGACAATTTGTCAATAGCACAAACCATCACACATTTCTGTGATCTGGGCCTGCAAGTCACTGTCGAACCTACAGGGAATGACCTATAGCCTAATTATGATGAATAGTAGTAAATAACAAAGTAAGAGTCAGATAACTGTAAATGTTAGTTTAATCACAATTCATCTCTAAGCTAGTCTAAGTAATAGTAAATCCCCAAATCATAACTGATTAGTGTGAAATTGTTATATAAAAAATTTAACATTACACACTATCACTGACACACTTTTGCAAATACTGTTTACAGGCCTGCCTTGTCTATCAGTCCCCCTTACTGTTTAAGATGCAGTGTGTAGCCTCCACACATTTCAGAATATGTATGGTACCACACTACTGTAGGTGTCTGTGCAGCTCAGCAGTTCCACTTAAATCTTTCTGGTCTCTAGCCCTATATTTAGAGCATTACACAGCACAGACCATGTGATTTTCTTTGGAATGAATGGCGTTTATTAAACCTCAGCAGCCCTTTATACATTGTGTGATTCTGCTATAGATTATGCAGATCAGAAATGCAACAGTTCACCAGTATAGCACAAAAACTCTCCTCACTTCTTCAGTCACTTTTTGAAATAGACGGTAAGTTATCTATTCACATACGCACACCAAGCTGCCCAGGCTTCTGTAATGCAGTGAATTTTGTTGAACTTATCTTGATGGTTATATAGAAACACAGGCGATATTCTAACTGATGTTTAACGGCACTCATTGTGCAGATGAATTGGGACTTTCTTCATAATCATAGGTTCACTAGGTATCATTGTGATTAACCTGCACCATTACCAGTATCCAGAATTAAGTCTGTGGTGTCCCATTTTAATTTTACCGATTGCTGCTGTAAATTGTTTTGTGGAGATCGTCACGGCGGGCTCAGGGGCTGGGCCCAAGCGAGGAGATGCAGGTACAGGACACGACTTGTTCAATGATCACAGAGAACTTTATTGTGCTAACAACACATGCAACACAGACCAGATGTGGAAGACAAGGCGAAGACAGGAACCGGGAGGAACACAGGGGCATCCATGGGGCAGAGATCTGGGACAGAGAGGCAGGGACTGGAGACTGGACCTAGATGAGGGGAGAGTGGTACAATGACGGAACAGGGGTAAGTAGCCTGGTCAGGGGTATATAGAGAGGAAAGCAACGGAAACAGGAGGTTCCCCCTGGAGGGAGGAGGAGGGAGCTGCAACAGAGATGGTTGTTAAATCAGTGTCAACGGTAAACTTTAAAATGAAAAAAAAAAACATTATATTCGTTATGCTAGTGTTGATGTAGTCTTGAGCAATGCGTGAAATATACTCCATCAAACCTAAGCATATTTTTAAAGGTATAAACCAACCTTAAAATAGCATATATCAAATCGAACGACTAAAGATTTTTTCTATAATAATAATCATACAGCTGGGATTTTAACTAATCGCTAACTGACCTGGAAAAGAAGTGGTTTCTCCGCCCAAGCTCAGTGAGCCAAGCAGGCGAAGATCAACAGACGTGGGGCGGACTTAACGGTCGCTGTTAGCGGCTATGCGCCGTTTTTAGCGGAGCCGCGTCTGATGGGGATGCTGAAGGAATCAATCAAAATCCGACTTATGTTAAACGCCAGTCAATAATTTTTTTAAAATCTATATTTTTTAAAGCTACTAAGCTATTACGAATAAAATGTTTGTTTGTTTGTTTTTTTCCGTGCAGCAACCCAGTTTAATATCTATCAATAGTTTTATACCGTAGGACAACAGGCAAGCTTTTAAAACAATGCCATTTTGACAGATCATATACGCGCTCTAACGTTCTAACAGCATACCCGACCGATCACAAGCGTTAGTGAGGCCGGGGTACCGCCGAGCAGCCGGGACCGGGTTGTCATGGCCACGCTTGCGGAGACAGGTAGGCTGTACAGTACGTGCGACACACTCATCAGAGATAATCTCACAGAAATGCGGGCCTTCCACTGTTACTGTGGTTTTTTTAGATGCAAAATTGGGTTAATGCACATCGCAAGTGGCACCTCACTGAAATTCCACCATAAGAATATGGATCGTATGATTAAGATAACTGTGCATTGGAAGTATGCATTATTATACATCTCAAGGTTAAGGACCATTTATGAGCAGCCGGCTTATATTAGGCTATTATATATTTAGGCAATGGTAACGTTTGCGATATAATACGTAAGCGATTCATGTATGTGTTATTATTATTGTTATTACATTATATATATATTATTGTTATTAATAATAATAATTTAATATTTTGTTTTGAAGTTAATCATATGCCAAATTTTAAGCACGTATTCTCCCAGTACCATTATGCGAGGAAACGAGGAAAAGTCCAGTTCGCTGAACGATGGCGATAATTAAAATACACTCCAAATGAAGGTTAAAAGAAAAAAAAAAATAGGAATTATAATAAAAATAAAACGGCAGACAGAGATGTTTATCCATATTTTATTAAAGGAGCTGCCATCTTCCATTTCCGACATGAATTCACTGAATCGTGGAACCTGACGTCTATATTTAGGCGTATTATTTTTAACTGCATCTGCTGTCTGTCTTTCAGTTAGTCGATGCGATGATAGTCTACAGCACTTTTCGTATTTCAGATACTGAAGCTGATTCAATGTCAAAGTATGTTCCAGATGTAGACAAGCCAGTAACAGGCTGTCTTCCACCGGATGGTGGGAAGAATGAACATCAACCCCGAGATGTCAGCAGAGACCACGGAAGACCAGACGCACGACCGCATCTCCATCCCCCCGCCTGCAGAAGCAGACCGGAGCGCCACGTGGGCTACCTCTGACCCTGGAAGTGAACATGACTCCGACGTGGATATGTTCTGGTATTCTGAGTTCATCAGATACGAACGTGGACAGACATGTATCATTTATTAAGAAGACACTATATTTTCCAGTGTATTCTAAATGCTGTTCTAATTTACAGTATTACGAAAATTAACATTAAACATTTTTATTGTATTTATCCTATTGTAGGCCTACATTGTAATATATAAAAGCTATATTTCAATTACTATGATATAAAACATAGAGAGCCAATCACCACGGTCTATCTGTTGTTTCTTTGCACGTCCACAGAAATAGACCTATGATACACACGTTCTGACTATCAGTAGAACTGTATCATTGATTGATTATTAATGGCTTACTGACTTTATTAAACACGTCGTTAACATGGCAGCTGTCACCGTGTCCAGGACTCTCTTTTGAGTTCCGCCAGTCGTTTCACAGATTACAGAGGGATCCTCAACTGGATCATCATTCTACTGGTGAGTCATCCTCCAAAATGAACCTCGTACATATACCCAGGATCTGTCTAGTTCTGTAACAACTACTAAAAACGGGGTGGTGTGTGGCTCTGTGGGTTAGCTGTCTGTGCCTGTAACTGGATGATCACCAGCAGAAAGTGTCCATATCACTGCAAGGCCCTTAACCCCAGAAGTGTTCCAGGGGTGCCAGACAAATGGGAGACAATACACTCTGACCCTAAGCTTGCCCTCACCCATGTGTGTGTGTTCTCATGGAGCACAAGATGTGATATGTGAAAAACACCTTCCAATGTAGTGTGAAATGGTGCAAATGAGGACTTTATTCTACTTTTCATCATTGGGTAGAAAACTGGTTGCTGTACCTGAAGTCTGACATTTTCTGTTGTGTTTCTGATTTGAGACACGTGTCGCTACACTCTGTTTGTTTGTGGTTTGGTCTTGGCGCTGGTTAGCTCATGATGTTGCTTGTCATCTTGTCCCTGTTGTCCTTGTTTTCTGCAGGTGCTTACTCATGCCCACCTGTTCCTTGAAAACTTCATCCAGTAAGTCCACACAGTTAGACTGATAAGTCATATATATAGGGGAATGATTACATCAGACATTTCTAACGTTACTTCTTCCACTTGCCGATAGACATGGTTTCTTGATTGACCTTTGGAAGGTTATAGAACACCTGATGGAGGACAACTACAACTGGCCATTTCTCTACATGATACTGGGTAGGGGTCTAAAATAGGAGTCTTTTAATGTGTAGTATCAGACTTGTAAGGGACCTAGTTTAATTACTTTATAATAGTTGAGCATAACAGAAAAAAACAGTATTTAGCATGGTAGGAACTTGCATCTTCTTCTCTCTGTGTTTATTTACCATGCAGCTGCAAATGTTTTTGCTGTTGTTGCCTTTCTACTGGAGAAGTTCCAAGACAAGGTCAAGTATTTCTTAATAAATCCATCCATCCATCCATCCATCCATCCATCCATCCATCATGTTTTCACTAAGATGAAGCTTATGCAAATGATGTGGAACTCATCAGGTTCATCAACTCATCAGAACTCATCAGGTTCCTCAGCAGCATAGGGCTAATATTTTACATTACCTATGTTTTCAGGATCTAACTGAAGTTAACTATCTTGGCCAATGTCTGTAATCATGAGTACTTGCTATTTAGAACTCCATGCCTAGTGGACCTCCCCGCTCTGTATTTAATGCACCAAATGACTATATTGGTAAAGGATGTATCTTAAGTTCATATTGATTATCATTTTTGCTTTTGTTGCAAAATTGAATTACTTAAGTTCAGTGCCACTGTGACTGGATAAGCAGTATGGAAAATGGATGGATGAATTAAATTCAGTGTACTTTGCTCATTTTCCCATGATATATAAATATGTACGTTTGCATAAATAATACTTCGGCTTAATATTTTTAATCATGAGGCTGGATTGAATGTTCATGTTTTTTCATCTGCCTTAGGGTATAGTTTCTTATAAAGCTGGGTGTTGCCTGCATATGGTGAACCTAATACTGCTGACAGTTTTCCCACCCTCAGTCATCCTGCATCATGACAAGTCCATCTCTACAGGTATGATAAAGCTGTCAGTGATGGGACAAATGTCATGATACTCCCAACCACCACGGGTTTCGAAGCATCATTTGTCCCATCACTAGCCATCACCACTGGCACTGGGCACGGTGAACATGCTCATGTTTAAGTATATGAAAATATTTTGGTATGGAAAGGCATCACAGCAGGATATGGGCAAATAATCACACAGCATTTTGTCTGTACCGTGTTTTATATTTTGTGTTGCAAAAGTAATTCAGTGTGCTGTACCCCTTCCAGGTGGTGCCCTTCTATCCCTCTGCATCTATACCATCTTAGGGCTCAAGATTTACTCTTATCAAGAGGCTAACTTTTGGTACAGAAAGGAAGAGGACAGGAGTGAAGGTATGATCACACTAAACCAGGATGTAACTAATGCCCAATAACAATTTACCTAATTTATTGTAATAGTGTTG
The DNA here is from genome assembly GCA_009936485.2 of Gymnarchus niloticus. Classification (NCBI taxonomy): domain Eukaryota; kingdom Metazoa; phylum Chordata; class Actinopteri; order Osteoglossiformes; family Gymnarchidae; genus Gymnarchus; species Gymnarchus niloticus. The sequence goes on along the minus strand of JAACJT020000016.1, from coordinate 14,206,192 downwards.
GGGGCTTCTGTCTGAATGCAGGGACATCGCAATATATTGTTAGAATAATGGTTTTGGAAAATTGATGGATGGATTTTGCAGTTTTGTTAGTATAGTTGTATCACATCTTTTAACATTTCGTACAGCATATCGATGCAGTTTGAGCAGCAGCTTCACCTGCTGAGTCTGAAGCTCAAGGACAAAGCTGTGTGTTTTCTGCAGGGGTGCGGAAACCTGCGTCACGGGAGGGAAAGGCAAGAACCAGTCATCTGAGTCTGAGAGGTACAGTTGGTGTGATGATTTTTCACTGCACAAAGACAAATCGGCAACAGTTGATTTTGGCTCCGTTTGGAAAAAAAAATCCACAACTTCCATTCCCGGGATATTGTTCTATGGTATTTCTTATTTGCAAACAATTTGCCAGGGAGACACATGATTTTTCTCAGTCGACTGAATGTATGATGTCTGATGTCTACCAGATTTGTACTATTTCCTTCTGGCCCCGACTCTCTGCTATCAGAGGCAATTCCCAAGGACCTCTAGCATCCGCGTCAACTTTCTGCTGCGATGGATGCTGGAGATGGTAAGTTCTGATAGTGTTCTCTGAAGTTGGTAAGTTACGATGCTCCGGACGAAGAAGCTTACCTCTCTGAATGTGTTATTTACGTTTTAGGGGAAGACACATTAACAATGTTAGCTTCAACCCTGAAACGTTTCGGCTGCTTTGTTTTGGTTTCATGTAGTTTTATTACAAGTGAGCCATTAAATAACTTGTCTAATAAGTAGTAAAATGGTTTCCAGCTAAAAATTATGCATGACAACAAAAGCACATTCATGGCAGTCAGGAAACGTTCTTGTTTCTGGATGATACTCAGCTTGCTAATTTAAGTTCTCCTATTCCCTAGGTGATGCTTACACAGCTTATGGTTGGGATCATTCAGCAGGTGAAATTGAATTCCTTTAACTCTTTGAGGGCTGGTAGCACCACCTATTCACTTCTATTTCTGCTTTTTCCTCAGTGGGTTGGTCCTATCTTTCAGAGGTCAGAGACTTCCTTTTCAGTAAGTGACATTGCACTTGTTTAATAACTTAGTATTTCCCTTGTACAATTATTGCCAAACTTTAAACTGAAATGTTACCATAGTAAAACTTCAGATTTATCCAAAACCATATCAGCTCTTAGACATATACAATCATCATTCAATTTCCCCTTTTCTTTGTAGAGGTAAAGATAAAGACAATTAGACACACAAACTTCTGAGTGCTGCCCATCATAACATAGCATATATCGAGTACACAAAAGCACAAAAGCCAACAACAAAACGGCTTCACTGCATCCACTGCAAAGACGGAGGATTTGATAAGATCACACAGTAGTGGAAATGACATCACCATCATTTTGAAGTCAGAGGTTTTATCTTATATGGATATATTTGCACTAGGACAACAGAAAGCACAGAAATAAATTCTCACTGTTTCCCTCATTGTTCAGAACATGGATGCCACTACAAGGATTGAGCACCTGGTCGAACTGGTGGTGAGTATCTCACACCGTGTTTCTGTGTAAGTACGTGTGTTAGTCTGTACAAAGCCAGAATCCTGTTAGAGAAACAAAAATGACAGGGTCAATCCCTTCCTTATAGGCGCCAAGCCACTTCCTGTGGCTCATCCACTTCTTCCTGTTCTCTCATTCCTGCCTCAACTTCAGCGGAGAGCTCCTGCGCTTTGGAGACCGGCAGTTCTATGGGGACTGGTGGTGAGTAACGCCATGCCACAGCACTCCTGCCCCCTGTTTGTTGGATGGCTGAAGCTCTGAAGCACCTCTATTATTGTTATGGAGAAATTCACTGAGCGGTACTTGAATGAGTTGCTTGACCTATCTATAGGAATGCAGAGACACTGAAAAGTTTCTGGAGAAAATGGAATATCCCATTTCATAAGTGGACTTACAGGTAAGTTACCATATCTCTACCTGCTTCCCACTCCTCCATGCATCTCTTCCTCTCATCAAACAACTGTGGAATCTCCCTGAATCTTCACACTCATCTCACTTTTATAGACATCTATACAAACCTCTGTTAAGGAGGAAAGTACCACCCCGGCAAGCTGACTTGCTGATCTTCCTGCTGTCCGCAGCCCTATGTGAGGTAAAATCTGTGTGATTTACCTCAAATATCTGCCCTTGCAAATGAGAGGAGAACCCAAAATTGCATATGCTGATGGGCCAAAAACACAAATCACTGAAACTGACATGCAACAGAAGCCTTGCTATAATCTCTCTCCACACCAACCAGTAAGTTAATTTAGCAAATGCTTTTTCTTAAACACTTTCAAATATAACTACGCTGAATCTATATTATAAAATATACATTAGTAGATTTAATAAATTCTAATAAATCAGGGTCCAAGGGCTATATACAAAATTTTTAATGCCACAAGTGAAGTGTATAATTAGAAGGCAATCAAAGAAAAGTGCTATTCAAAGGATTTTTACACATAATAAAAAATATATGTGGAATTTAAGTAAGATATTAATATAAGCATATTAGAATTCTTGGCAGTGGTGAAAAAGTCAAGGAAGGTCTTTGTGGAGGAAGTCAATGACAAACACAGTTAGCAGCAATGGAAGGACTATAATGCAGCTGCTACCTTGCACTATAATTCTATAGACAGCTTGATTATTCAGGCACTCAGCACAATAAACAGTAAACACACTAAAGTTTGGAACGTCACTCAAGTAAAAACATAGATCACATAATTCATTTCCAGATGCTGTAGTTCATTAATACGGAGTCTCTGATGGGACCCGTGCAAAAAAATTAAAATACATTGGCGTGCACACCACTTACTGTCACGTATGCACCCAAAACTTTCAAGTGCGCACCACTTACTGTTACGTATGCACCCAAAACTTTCAAGTGCGCACCACTTACTGTCACGTATGCACCCAAAACTTTCAAGTGCGCACCACTTACTGTCACGTATGCACCCAAGACTTTCAAGTGCGCACCACTTACTGTCACGTATGCACCCAAGACTTTCAAGTGCGCACCACTTACTGTCACGTATGC
>JAACJT020000016.1:14187017-14203042 GCA_009936485.2 Gymnarchus niloticus | reverse complement strand
ACCCAAGACTTTCAAGTGCGCACCACTTACTTTTGCAAGTGTTGCGCAAAAGTATGACCATTTTTATTTTTTGCACAGGTCCCTTCAGGGGCTCTGTACATTAAGTTAAATCTGCAAAAAATAAAACATTGGTTTGGGACAGTGGTGAGTATTTGTTTCTTATCACTTGTTTAAACACTTAAGACCTGTTTTTGGCTTCTTCTTCACAGTATGTCATTGCTATGTCCCTGGGTACCTGTCGCCTTTGGATATTCTTCCTCATGATTTTGGAGGTGGGGCCCTATTTCTAGTGATGGAACAAATGAGGCTTCAAAACACATGGTGGGTGGGAGTATCCTGAAATAACCAATCAATGTTGGTGTTAGATGAGACTTCAAAACCTGTGGTAGGTAGGAGTATTCTGGACTACCAGCCGCTAGAATTGATTGGTATTTCGGGATACTCACACTAACCATGAGTTTTGAAGCCTCATTTGTCCCAGTACAGCCTTTCATCACTACAGCAATACCCATAGATAACTCTGAAGGACCTTGTAGACGTTTTCAGTATTGAACTGAGGGCTGGCTAAATATGTTGGTAAAAGACAGTGTCCATTGCTAATAAAATATAACCATTTCCCTCCCATTCAGCTTCTAGTGGCTGAATTCCTTGGACACCATCTCACTGGTAACTATGGCAATGGCGTTGTGTGGCTCTGTCTTCTGCTGGGCCCACCACTGGTAGTGATGATGTACTTCCATGACTACTACATGAGACATCGTGTCCAGCCCCATTGGACCCTCCTGTAATCAAACTTACCTAAACTGCCCCCCCGAGCCCAATACCACACTGACCTTGCTACAACACCCTCGAGTAGTGTTATGAAATCAGCCTGTAGAGCCCTATACTCCAGTGTTATTACGATGAAAAGACTTTCAAGGATGTCCCAATTCAGTGTAAACATTTTCAGAAATTCAAATGTTCATATTCAGCGTGTGTAGGAATGTCAGTGTATATTTGAGTGTGAATGGTTTGGTTTTGTTTGCATCTTAAAATGCATTCACAAGGAAATATGCCATCAGCTGTCATTTATGTTCTGTAATAAACAGCATGTCTTCTGACAAAAGCCTTTTGACTTGTGTTATGACATTTTCTTAAAAATCAGTTGTACACACCATAATTTTAGAGGCACAATGTGAAAGGAAACTAAATAAGGGCGTTTCTTACTAAAGTCTGATTTGTATAAAACAACCTAGTAAATAATTCACAGCTGAACTCCACTAGAAAGATGAAAACATTTGCAAGAAACTGTTACAGTGGGCCCACCTGAGCCCATAAACGATGTCAGATTTCGGTATGTGTTCATCTGATTTTAGTCCCAGCTTTTGCAGAGTTTTGGGGATCTAGATTTGACCTTATCGTGTAAGATTCATGGGACACGCACACCAAAAGAAATCTAGACTTACCAGTTCAGCTTAATAATAAGCATTTTGAACATGCACAGTAATCTGCACAGGCATGAGTAGCACATGCATTTTGGAATTAGATTTTTAAATAGTTTTGATTCCCATTAATAACTTCAAAGCCATTTCCTTTTTTCTTTTTAACTTGTCATTTATGTATAGCCACTTCATCAATGCCAGTATATTTATTGTATTTATGTATATAACGATCTCATTTCACAGGAAGAGCGCAGGTTAAATATGTTTAAAGATATTTCAGCTAAGCCTCTGTAGGAATTATCCACCTTTGTACTGCAATTCTACATCCCTATACATGACAAAGATCTGCGATTAAAGCCATGAGACTGTTGACGTATTCTGTTTAACAGTTTTTTTGTCAGTTTTTGTGAACAAACTTATATTTCTGTTGTCTTATTTAAAGGAAGAACTAGCAAATTGCATTAATGATATTCTTTAACTCAAAGCAATATACAATTTAGTTAAAAGTATGAGAATTTAGAACATAAAGGCTTAGCAGAAAAAAACACCTGTGCTTATTTACCTGTCTCGAGGACAAAAACTACAAGTAAAAAAAAAAACAAAAAAAAACTAGAACGTACTTTCGGTATCGAAACGTTGCTACCCACAATGCACTACGACGCCGGCGGCCACGTCACGTGATCATGACAGAGAGGCGGAAATGAAAGTTAGCTAGAGCTTGTGGACTTCGCTGAAGATAAGGTATGGAAGAATAAAAATCCATAATTATAAATGTCGGGCTTGCGTTAGGGCTTTTATTTAGAGGAAACACTCCAGCTGTCTCGTCTGTTTGGAGTCGTACGCGTGTTTTGGACTGTGTTGATACGTAGCGTCACAAGCTGAATATTGTTTTCCTGTTATTGTTTTTGTGCCCTTCCTTAATGGCCAAGATGCGAAACTGAGCTGTGATGCTCGCATGTTGTCGACAGGCTCTGAATTGAATAAACCGATGCCTGACAGGCCACCCGAATATATTTAACGTTCGTGGGAAACGTAGATTTGGGTGCTTATGTCGCTGGGTTCAGGCTTTACTTGTTGTTGTTGTTGTTGGGCTGTCATTATAATGTGCCTAAGTCATGGAGTGCATGGACTGCCCTGGAAGATTAAATCGAGGTAAAATAACTGTTTATCTAGTGCGAGTAAACCGGTTTTATACATAGAACCAGAGCGTCAGAGAAAGTGAAACTAATCTAAGTTAACAGTGACCTTAAACTGGCTGGAATGGTGGATGTACCATGGTCTCATAACTTGTGTTTATGATGATATTGGCTACCTGTTGTTAAGTTGTGTCAGTCATTAACTAAAACGGTTTTGCTTTCCTTTAAAATATCTTACATTTTCATAATTACCGAAGGGGAGGTACAGTAACTGCTGAAGTTGATTGAACCCAATAATTATGCGATTTAAATCTCTGCGTGAGTGACAGACTCCAGTGTTTACTGTTGTTTTTACCGGGACTGTCGTAATTATCTGCCTATTTTAAGAATTATCTAACACAGTGTTGTGGTGTGTAATCATGGTCATTATTAACGTCGGGCCGTTTCGGTGCTGCGTGGGGGCTGTAATAAGCGGGTATCACTGGTGAATTGTTCTGTAGAAGCGGCGTGGGGATCTGTGTGTGTCGGGACAGTAACCATACTGCGTGTCTCAGGGCACCGATGTCATGGCAGCGGCCAGCGTGAGCAGACCTGGTGTTGCCCAGACCGCAGAAAAGTCACAGTTAACTTTGAAAGGTAAAAAACACACACACACCCTCCTCCTGATTAAATTTTTTTTTTTTTAATTTCCTGAGTACAGTGACTTTCTGTTGTCCCTATCTGCTTTTCAATATCTTATTCTTAGCTATAGTTTTTGTTCTAGACCGTGTAGCTGTGATTTTCTGTCTGTGTCCCCCTCACCCGCTGTAAATCAGTTACATTTGGGGCTTAGAGGTATATTCTCCTCCTCATATTTAGCAACAGGTTTAGCCCTATAATATTTTTATAAAAGCTGACAGTAATTGATATTGGAACTGTAGCTGATGCGGGCTGCAGTTTAATGACTGGTATTATTGCTTTGGAAACTGAATAAATTCCATTTCTCATACTGCATTCCTCAGAGGCTTCACTAGAGGGAGCTGTGTATCCACGTGTATGCATCGTCACTATGGTGCTACATTCAGTTCCTAGTGTTTCTGCTTCACACTGTGCTCATGTTATTCCCTTCCTGCTAAAACGCCTCTCCGACCATAGTGACAGACGTGTAACACAAATGATGGCAAAATAACACAGATGTGAGGATTGGTAAAAGATATACGGTTTTCATAGCCTGGAAATATCTGGTGAGACACGGCTAAATAGGCTCCTGCTTTTGGTAGGTGCTTAGCTGTTCTCACCCACAGTGTTGGCATGAGCTGTGTTCCCTCTCCCCATGACACCCCCCCCCCCCCCCCCCCCCCCCTCCCGCCGCCCCCCCCCCCCCCCCGCCCCCCCGCCCCCCCCCCCCCCCCCCCCAGTTCCCTGGGCTAGGCCTCAGTCCCCCAAGTTGCCGAGCCGTCACTCTCGCCTCAGCTCTTTTGTGGAGGTGACCGCTGACGGGCTGACCTGTGAGACCAAGAAAACTGGTAAATGCAGCGGCCATCCCGATCTGCAGTGGAACGAGGACCTCACCCTGTGAGTTTCCCAAGATGACCTCCCTCTCCAGGCCAGCACCCTGTCATACACTCCTACCGAGGCATATAGCTAGGAATTCTGGGTCCCCTTAGAGAATATTGCTCAGGACTCCCGAGTATGTAAAGCAGTGTGCAGCATACTATGGCACATATTCACGGGTCCGCCACAACCAGCACCATCTTTAACCCCTCCCAGCCTAACGTTATCTCTCTGTAGTATCACTTGTGTGAGTCTATACCTAGTTTTTTTTTCCTTATTAGTATATCTTTACATGTTGCCTTTTAGTCAAACAATTTAGTTTATCTTGTGCTTCTCCGCCCAACATATATGTTGTACCTGCTTTGTGTTTTTTTTTGTTTTTTTTGCCGGGGGAAGGTGGTGAGCCATTTGGAGATGACGAATGTGTGCCGGCATGATAGTAAAAGCTAGGCTTTCCTTTGAGATTCTCCACGACGTCCCCCGTTCTTCCTCTGCTGATTGCTCACATGCGTGTGTCGTGTAGGAATGTGACTCCTCAAAGCCGGCTGGACTTGAAGGTGTGGAGCTGCCACACATTGAGGAAGGAGCTGCTGGGGAGCGCCACCATCGACCTGCTGGACACGCTGCTCTCGCATGATGGCAAGAGTCAGTACGCATGCGCCGGAGCACCGCGAACACACGCGGTCTCTGTGGATGTGTCGCATTCACAATCAGTTTGATGCAGTTTATAATTCCTAACTCCTTTTCAGCAAAACCTAATCGGTTGACAACTGACGTCTAACAAAGGGGGTGGGTTGTTACTGTTTCTGGTGAGACATTTTCTCAGAATTTACGAGGATGGCAAAATCCACAAACATGCACACATTTTTTCTCACTCAGAAATTCCCTGCGATTTTCAACATTCAGTCATGATAAGAAAATGGTTGTGTGAATGTATTGTGTGGGTTTGTTCTCTTGAGAGCTAATTACAGAGATGCTAAAGTACTTTTGGTACCATTCCAGAGACAGCCAATGTATTAATATGGAGCCTTTTAATAAAAACCTTTTGTATTATGATTGTTTGTGTATGATATTATAAAATGAAAGTCTTTGAAAAATAGTTTTGACAGGTGCTGGTGTTTTTCAGGCAAAATTTGTGTAAAACATTCTAGATTGTAAACATTAGCCTCTTGATCTTGACACATGTGTTTTTAAAAGAAAGCTGCCACAAGTAGTGTGGGCACTTGACCTCGGCTCTGTAAGTGTGACTTCTCTCTCTCTCTCTCAGTGGAGAATCTGCAGCTTAGTCTGGTCCTACAGACAGAGAACAAAGGCTCAGTTGTAGCGGGAGGAGAGCTGACCGTCTGTCTGGATGGCCTGGCTGTTGATCTGGGATCCTTGCCCAATGGCAGCGCAGCAACAGGCAGTGAGACCCGCCTTCCCACACACTATGAGTGCACACACTGCCACTCTCAAATGGACCCTATGCACTCATGAGCAGAAAAAAAATACATTTTGACATGCACTCTTCTGACCGCCTCCATGTTTAGTTAGCTTCTGTCACACATCCTGTCTCACAGTCTGGCACACGCTGTCCCTGTCTTCCCACATCATTATATTTGGATGTCCAGAGTCTACCATGATGAGCAGTGTAAAAGGAGAGAATGTTTTTGCTGTGATGTTTTAGGGAAGATTTGCAAGCAGCTGGTGTCCTTTGGACTTTTATGTTCCAGTATACCTTCTGGAGTGAGTGAGGCTGAATTTGAATGAAAATTCAAGAGACTTTTTTTTTTCTTCTTTTTTCTTTTTTGGGGTCAGAGTGCTTTAGTATTATCCATCCATGTTCAAACCACTTATCCTGCTGAGGGGTATGGAACCCATCCCAGGAAGCATAGGACTGGGGTACACCCTTGATGAGATGCCAGTGAGTTACAGGGCACATGCACACACTATAGGTAATATAGAGATCCCATTAGTCCATCTGCATGTCTTTGGACTGTAAAAGGAAACCCGTGTAACCCTGGGAGGACATGCAAACTCCACACACATATTGCAGATGTGGGAATCGAACCACAGTTTTGGATTTAAAAAGCAACACTGAGAAACTGAGCCACCCCTGTTTTGGATATTGAGTTATGTCATTTTGGAGAAAAAAACAGTAGTGTATAAATGTGTAGCGTATTTTGTTTTGGTGTTAGGAAAATACAGAGAAGAGTTCCAGTGAACGCTGAAACACCACAGCTGTCAGGCAAAGTCTTCACTGACTTGTACCTTTATAATAGCATGTTTCAGAGGTGTATTAAACAGTATAGAGCAAAATGAAAAATAAAGTACAGCCTAGTTACTTAAGAATGTATTTGAAAGGCAAGATAATGATGCTGAAATACAAAGAAAAAAGCAGAATTTAACAGCCTATAAATTCAGATTTTGATGTAAAGTCAGGTTTCTTGTGAAAATGGAAAATGTATTGGATAACGTTAAACTATTTTTTTTTTTTGGCTGCAGATCTAATCAGCCAGGCACAATCATGTACATATAACCATGTGTAAGTGCTCACCTTTGAATGTGACATGTTGTGAGGGTCGACACAGTGGCCCTTTAACACGTTTGCGTATAAATCTGTTGGTGCGGCTCTCTAAGAGCATGAAGGTTAATATTGTTCATTCAGGAGTGAACAGACGTCTTCACAATTCCTGTTTCCATTTTGAAATGTTTCGTTTTCTTTTGCCCCACACACACGCACACACATAGAGACGCCTTCTCGTTCGGGAGAGACGCAGAGGTATAATTTGTTTTTGAGAATTGCATAATTGAGTCGTGCTGTCGGGTCCGGGGGACAATCGGGGCCTGTGACGGGGCCTGTCTTGCGGACGGAACGGGGGCAGAGCGGTGTTCAGAGGCCCTGAATGTGAGCTTTCTAAGGGCAGCTGTGTTGGTTTAGTGTTTTTTCCCCTATCATTTCCCCCCAGCGGTTTCTCTGACACACTGACACCCGCTACTCCCCATAAACAGGCCTTTGTGTTTCGGCCGAAAAGCAGAGGAGGGGTTGGCTACTGCCGCGCTGGTCACACGGACACACAAGCGCTTACCCCGTATGTCCGCACGCACAAACATGCAAAATTGGAAAAATATGCATACACACATGCACACGCCACTACTGCTAACGTAGCAGTTATTTAGCGAGTACTCTCTGTACCAGGCACACACACGCATGCCAGCACCGAGACACTCAGCCACAAATGGGCATCGTAAACCATACTGTAAGATATTTCATAGGCCGCTGGATATATGCATGTTCTGAAGTAAGTTAAGGGTATAGTGCCCTAAACGTGGAGCTCATTGATCCAGAGCTGAACTAGAAGTTCGGTCTGGGCTCATCTGGGGGCCCCCTTTGTTATCCCCTGAGTTTGCCTGAGTGGAGTCGAAAAGCCCCAGGCATCATAAGAAGTATAGCAACAAGTGACTAGGAACCGTCCCCTCATGTGGTGAGCAGAGATCATTGGAACGACTCGCAGGAATAAAAAAAAAAAAAAAAGTGTTTAAAGCAGTGTTTCATGAGGGGTGTAATTCCAATCGGCCACTCTTCATGCTCCACTTTGCATTCCTGTCCAGTAACATCAGTTTCCCCACCCTAACGCATCCAGTGATCTTAGGCCTGCCAGCCACCGGAGCGATTTAATACTTCACCCAACTTCGCTGCGCTGCAGGACATGAAACAAGCAGTCCCTCCTCTGAGATGCCAAATTCATATGCATGCTTTCATCTTTTGTATAACTTGCAGTTTTTTTTTTGTTTTTTTTTGTAATGAGATATTGTCCTGCCGTTTGGCCAGTAACTTGTCTGTGATTCACATTCGCGAAGGCTCTGTTTTGATAGCTTCGTCTCATACAGCAATGGGAGTACTGAGCACCCCTCCATCATGCAAAGCCTATTTTGGACTGTGGTTTGGATTAGTCACAGACTTCTGTTGGGCTAAGGATCTTGACTGAATGTGTTCAGTGACGGTCCAGGGTTGTTCTCAGTTTGCTGTAAGACAGTAAGAGTATATTAAAGGGTTATGTACAAGCAGGACTCTCCGTCTATACCAGGCTAATTTGGGACACAGCTGTCAAAGAAAGGCTGTTTAATCTCCTCCTTTTCTCATGTGGTTCCACTGTTGCCAATACGTTTAATCTTTTTGTGAATGCGGTTATAGACACTACCTTGTTTTTATCAAAAGCCCAGTTGTTCTTTTAAAATGAGCTTGCACTTATGTATTGCTGGAGGAACACTCGGACATTGAATGATCTCTTTGAGCAAGGTCAGACAAGAGGAACTCACTGGTTAATGTGTCAGGACTTAAGAAGAACTCAGAACGAGAAGGAAGGAAGAGGTAATCTTGTAATCTCTGGTTGGGTAATCTCTAGTTGTATAACTTTTGAAATCTGTAGTTGGTAGAGCTTTAGTACATCAGGCCATGCTTGTAAAATCATGTGGTGATTTCACTTGATAAATGTAGGGGTAGGGTGCTTTATTGCCCCCATTGGCACGTTCCTGCAATCATGGATGCCTCATGAATATGGAATTTTTCTTTTTTGAGGAATGAATACATTCTTGCACATTTTGGGAAGATTTAAAAATATGAAACACGGTCTATAAACCAACAAGAGATGTCTCTCTGTAACACAAACATTTAGTAGGCATCACAAGACAGAAGACCTGTTGTTTGTCCCATATGGTATCTTTAGGGTACAGAGAAACTGGCAGATGGGAGAATGAACTGAAATTTGTTCATGGTGATTCTTCCTGAGATGAGTAATTAGTAACAGGTGGGTGGCCTCATTTGGTCTCTCCCATCCTCTCCTGTGTGTTTAGAGACGCTCCAGGCTGACAGACAGAGCCCGCCGTGGAGTGCAGAACCATCAGGCACGAGCAGCCCCCACAGCAGGTGAGCTCACTGCTCTTCCCATTTGTCTCCAATCTGTTTCAGCTGCGTGTGAGGTGTCTGGTGGCCTCACTGGAGTTAAAATACCCCACAATTCCATATTGAGTAAGTGGTAGGAAGATGGGTAGATCTCTGGATTTGTACAGAAAAATTGGCACACTAACACACTGCAACAACATACACAAAAATGTGTGTTATATATATATATATCCAGTACCTGCACCAATGGTAAATTCACTGCATCCATCCATTTTCCAGCTGCTTATCCAGTACAGGGTTACTGTCAAACATGAAAGGAGAAGGCTGGGGACACCTTGCATGGCATGCCAGTGCACCACAGGGCAAAAACATATGTTATAATAGGAATTATTATTGCCTGTCCCTTATTTTGTGATGTTCACTGGAGTTCTGACCTGAGGTCTTGCAGGCCATGTCCTCGCCAAGGAACACTGCTCATAATCGGCTGTGATAGCTTGAAACTAGGTGATCGGTGTCACCTTTGGGTGGAAGACGGTATTGTCACACTTCACACACACACACACACACACACACACACACACACACACACTGACTCGCTCTTTCGCTTTGACGCTTCTTCACACACACACTCAGGAAAACATGTTGGTCATGTTTACGGCTGGTCACAGGATGTGGCGACATCAGAGACAGGAGGAGCTTGTGAGGGGATTGGTGAGGTGAAAACATTAATGGATACTGACATTAAGTGGTTTTTACCAATATGGATGAAATACTAACCCCCCTTTTAAGCTGAAATTGAAATATTCCTAGTAAAAGTTTTCATTGATTTGTGTCCAAACTTTTTGCACAACAGTCTGATGTTGGGGGGAGGGGGTTAAATAAATGTTTTTTCATTGTATGAATGTCTGTGCTGCAGGGGAAAAATGTTCATTTTAGCCAAAGCGAGAAAAAAAAAACAGTTTCTGGGTAAAAAAAGAGACATTCAGATTCTGCTGAAAGGAGTAGACCAACAGTATCACACTTGTATGGAGAATGAGGTCCACATGGCCATGTGTGTGTGCTGGTTTGGTGGCTTGTGAACGGTAGCATACGATTACGCTAAATGCACGTAGGCCGATACACAGACACACTGCGGGTGGTGTGATGCGACGACATGCGTGCCTAAGTGTGTGTTCCCCCCTCCTCCCCAATTTCTGTAGAACACAGAGGCAGTCCGTGGGGAGCCCTTTGACCAACGGAGAGGTGGTGCAGAATGGCGAACTGGGCCCAGGAGGCCGCAGTCAGCAGCACCGTACCAAGAATACCCACAACAGTCCGGGGAATGCAGGCGAGACCCCCCCCGCCACCTCTTCTGAGCCCCGCCCCCAGCAGTAACCCACAAAATCCTTTATTTTCATACAGCCACATCCTCATGAACCACATCCTCAAATGTATGCATGCAAGCACACTTTATAAATGTGTGCGGTAAATACAAGGTTATTGGGTACTGAGCCTGGTGCCCACCTCCCATCCTCATCACAGGTAAATGCGAACCCACCTCTAATGGGGTGGAGAATGAACACGGCAGCCTAGTTCCCCACACGCCCCCCCTGACCAGGACGACAGCCCTTCCGGCAAACCCCATTGCAGCAGTGGGCACCCCCAGCTCAGAGAGTGGAGCCCCACCCCCACCTGAGGAGTCTCCACCCCCTGTCTTAGAGCAGGCCAGCAACAGTGGGGAGTCAGTCTTGGAGTCCTTACCTGCTGGGTAAGCATCTCAACTGCCAGGACGGAATCAACTGGGTGACACACACGACTGTGCGGGGTGGTCCACCACTGGCTATCCTAACAGAGATCAGAACATTAGACCATTAGTTCGGCTTTAGTCCTAACTCTACTTACACACTTATTTCTGACCTGTATAGGATTAGCATGCCCCGCCTTAGAAAGCCAGATGACCTTTGACCTTTGCCTCAAAGGATTTTTTTTTCTTGTCTTCTAGATGTTTTCTCCTCTCGGATTTTTACTAGCTTATTGAATTGCTTGTTATATGAGTCTATTACTCTGTTCTTGTAAAGCTTGAGTTGTGCACTTTTGGGCAGTTATGTTGGAAATGGTGCAGCATAAAAATAAATTGAATATATACAATACACCTGGGATTGAGCAAAACACATGCCTCTGACAATCTGAACCTGAAGGTCGGGAAGGTCAACTTCCTGCAATAAAAATTCAATAGGATCTCTAATCGCATTCAGAAGAAATGTGTGCATTAGCTTTACTGCCTAAGGTTGGCATTGTGCATAGGCATGTTTGTAGCAGCGTGTGGGCACTGTGTGTTTTTTGGAATAAGGAGAGGAGCGCGTATTTGATGTCATTAACTTTGCATCTTACTCACACCCACCCACCACTGATGCCCACTGTGACATAATTATGATTCCTAACCAACTCATTCAGATAGATGAAACTACATTTCATCTTACCCTTGTATTTCAGAATTTTTACGTTAGTAGGTTGTTGTTTATAAAATGTATTTGTCGTGTGTAGACATTCTCCACAATTTTATTCTATTCTGTTTTTAGTGACTTACTGAGGCAGATGTACCCCCTGACAAACAGCCAAATCCTGTTCTTACTCCCTGCTCGCTCTCTGCCCTGTGGAGCATGCAGTCTGCCAGTGCGGGCCACATAGAGATTGTGTGTGAGTGTGCGTGCATGTCTAAGGGGGCTTCTGCACAAAGCCAGTCTGTTTCTACAGGAAGCTGGGTGGGACGCTGGCAGGCCCAGAACACCTTTTCAGTGTCAGAGGAAAGAGGGCAGCTTTCAGAGCCCTGAGCCTGCTGCATTATAACACACAAGTCATTGACTTCCAGTGTTGGATCATTCAAGATTCCTGCCTGCTGGTTAAGAGGATTGTGTGTGTGCGTGTGTGCGTGCGTGGTGGTGGGGGGCAGAGCGTATATACACTTGCATAGGGCCATTTGTATGTCTGTGCTGAGACTCATTGGTGCATGATAAGTTACCGTGGAGATTTTGCCAGCTTTTACTTCTCTGGAGGGTCTGGTACCAATTACAGCTCCAACATGCGGAAATCAGCCTGCAGCGTTTCAGAGATCCACACGCGTCGCCTGGTATACACACACTTTCACTACTTAATGTGCCTGGCATTCAGTTGAAAATGTTCACTAGATGCCCTTACAGCCTGGCTGGTACTTCCATACTAAAGGTAAAACCGACTATAAGAATGTGCTGAAAATGGATGGATATATCAGAGAGACTGCGCAGTTTAGCCATCAAAGCACTAGTTGGATTTTCTCTGGTATTGTTGGTATGTGAGAAGTCACCAGTCCTTCTCGAAATAAGACACTGCACAGATCCGGGAGGATTTCATCCTCATTCAGGTGCTGAGCGTCGGTATTAGTGTGAAACACGGCTGTGGGACTGGCACCCACGATGCCCACCTGGGCCGGTAGCTGTGTAACTCTTCCATTTACCAGCTGGGTTTCCTCTCTCTCCGCACAGCTGGGAGCAGCGTGTCCTGCCAAATGGGAGGGTCTACTATGTGGACCACAACACCAAGACCACAACCTGGGAGAGACCCCTGCCTCCTGGGTCAGTCCATTCCTCTCTTTTTCTGTCCTCTCCCTCTCTCTCATTAGCACCCCTGCCTCCTCACCCCCTATCTCATGCCTCTTCTCTCATTACACAACCAGTTGGACGTGAAGAGCCACAAAGGTGAGGTCCCGATAGACATAAGGCAAGGGGAGGGGGCGCTGGCAAGAAGATCATGCAGGCGAGTCGGGGGTGGGAATGCTGAGGAGGAAACTGTGTGCCCAGGTGGTTCGGCTCCTGTTTTTTCTTTTCCAGTCATGGTGTAGGAGAGCCTCAAAAGTATGCCCAGAGGGCTGCATGCGCCTCGCGGGCTTCTTGTTGGCCACCCCTGCCCTGTTCTGGACCCCCCGGCCTCTGTGTCCTATCCAGAGGAGCATGACACCATCTCACAAAGTCACTACACTGTTTTAAAGTAGCCAGGCAGAAAGGAGGCTCTGTCCTTAGAGATGGGGTCCCTGCTCGCTTGTGAAGATTCCCTGCATTTGGTCCCCTGTTCCAGCTGCTGTCCATCTCAGAACATGCAGCCAGGAGGTTCAGGCCAGGGCCCACGGTGGGAAGGTAGCAGAAAGGGAGTGGGCAGGGGCTCAAAACAACATGACAGAAGAGAACGTGAGGTAGTGAAATGGGAGGTGTGGAATCCCCTCGTTGTAGAAACGGGGCCTGGGAGCCCATCCCTGCAGTGAAGTCCAAATTAGCGTTTGGCTGCTAACCCCAACACTGGATGCTTTGTCCGGCGATCACAGAGGTCCCGCAGATGCCGCCACCCACTACCACCGCAGGAATAGAATTCTTTTGTGCGAGTGTGGCATGTGTGTACACGTATGTGTCAGCACTGTACGTGTGCCCTACATGTACCATCTGTGTCCTGTACGTGTATCCTGGCATACAAGGATGGGTGAGGAATCTGCCCGAAGCGTCGATGAGCCTGTATGCATCTCTCCTTAATTCACGCGGCATCACGTTCTGTGTTGGTTGCGTCCGTGATTAAGAAAATAAGAAATTCGTCCATTTCTGTAATTTCCTCCCTTCCACATCACTTTTTCCAGTGATGGGGGACAAAGAACAAAAGGGCATTTTCCACAGGTACATGAGCACAGGGCCTGCCCCGTGCCATATGAGTATCCACATGCTAGTCCTGTTTCGTGTTAGCTACATGGCTGCAAACTATCTGTGACACTCTGTCATCACTGCCCCCAACCATAGGAACCTTGTGTGTCTGTCAGTTGACAACTTAGTGATCATTACCAGACCAGTGAGCTTTGGTAAATTTTGGCCTGTGTGTAGGTGTGTATGTGTGGGTCAGGAGCGAGTGCTCTTTGTCCCTCCAGAAGCCTTCCGGGGGAATAGCTTGTTTTCACTCCCACATTCTCCACGGTGTGAGTCAGAGCTCTGAGAATAGCGGCTGGGACAGCGGAGGCCCGAACTGTGCCTGGACCAAAACGGATCGAGTGGGACGCAGGCCTTTCTTGGAGATGGCTGTCGAGGCGGTCTGAGCACAGGCTACCGCTTTCGCCCCAGGCATGCCGTGGTCGGGAAAGTGAGCCAGCCAGAGGAGCCAATGGCCTGAGGGTAGAGGACTGGAGGCTGAACCAGCTCCAGAACTTACCTCCGCAAGCAGTGGATGGGAAGGATGGACACTTGGGGTGTGTGTGTTTGTGTGAGTGTGAGAGCCTGACGAAGTTGCCCATGTTCCTCAGTCTGTCATCGTCCCCTTATCTTTCTCTCTGTCTCCAGCTGGGAGAAGCGACTGGACCAGCGTGGGCGCTTCTACTATGTTGACCACAACACCCGCACCACCACCTGGCAGCGGCCCACACCAGAGTCGGTGCGCAACTACGAGCAGTGGCAGTCCCAGCGCAGCCAGCTGCAGGGAGCCATGCAGCAGTTTAGCCAGAGGTTCCTCTACCAGGTACCCTGGGGGTGGGTGGGCAAAATAATCTGTGTGTCTTTCAGGGGGTTCTCTTATACACCTTTCAGAAAATGCCCTCGCAGCTCAGTGTGGAAGAGTTTCAACAGGTATTTTTGAAAGTATGAAATCTGAAGCGAGCAGTTTTATTCAACAAGAGATGGACAGAATGGCCTTGACCTTCCGATCCTCACGTGAGGTGGATGTGGTTCTTCCTTGGCCCACTTTCTACACTTTTTTTTTTTTTTTTTGGTTCAGGCCATGGGGAGAAATTTTCCACTCTAAGCCACTGGGTCATGGTCCCCCTCAAAACGGCACACTGAGTTACCAGCAGGGCGGTGACAGATTTAAAAAAAAAAAAAAAAAAAAACGGGTTGCTGGTGCCTGAAAAATGAGGCTCAAAATACACAGGAAAGGGCATGGTGACAATTTTATGATGCTGACCCAGTCACCCACAATCCCACAGTGAGCATTACTAACTTTTTATTTCTCATATGCAGAATTCCTCGTGCCGTGAAATCCACCATTGGCTGTTTGGATTACCACCATTTATTCGTGTTTAACTTTTTACTGGGAAATGCACGTGCTTCAGTTCCATTTAACCATGAATTAGTGAGTTCGGCTGTTTGGAGCCACAGAGAGAGATGCGTTCTTGTCCATTGTCACCATGTCCCACGCAGATCTGAAATGGGACAGTCCCACCACACATCAGGGTGCTATAAATACACCCTCTCAGCTCAAGGCTGCAAGTTTAGGTTTCAGGCTCATAAACAGCTCGTAAAAATAGCCGAAATGTAGCTAATTAGACATTGGCTAATTACCTGATGTCCTCGGCACTCGCCCTGTCCACCCACTGCTGGCAGAGAATTTCGAGTGTCCTCCCAAAACAGCATTCACCCGCTCGGAGATCAGGGACAGGGACAGCCAGCTATGAGGCCAATAGGATGCGTAGGGACATCGCTGTGAGACGCGATGCTGCTGCTGGGTGCTCACCCCCGTCCTCCAAAAACACACATAAAGAGTGTTCTGAAGTTCACAGAGCATATATGAAGCATGCTCTGTCTTCACACACACACACACACACACACACACACACACACACACACACACACACACACACACACACACACACACACACACTGCATATGGGCTGCTTCTGTGTAATCTGTATACAGGGGGATGTGTCCCCCACAATATTTGATTATACTTTAATTAGGCTTCATTCACCGCTGCCACCACCCCCCTAGAACATAGTCCATTGCATTTAAATAATTCATAAGCACAAAATAATTTTTTTTGGTACACGTCATCAGCTTATGTGGCAAAATGCATTTAACATGCAGCAATTTTGAAAAAACGTGGTGGGAGGGGTGTAGGACCTGGGGGGACAGGGAACACACGTCCCTTCTAATATTTCAGTTAGCTGTTATTATTCCCCCCAAAAATAGGCATGTGATATTAAAACTAATCTCTGACATAATTGCGCCCCCCCCCCCCCCCCCCCTCGCCGCCCCCCCCCCACCCCGCCCTCCCCCCAACCCACCCCCACCCCCCCCCCCC
>JAACJT020000016.1:14172007-14187007 GCA_009936485.2 Gymnarchus niloticus | reverse complement strand
TTATTTACGGTGACGTTTTTTAATCCCCCCAAAAACAGGCATCTGGAATTAAAACAAACCTCCGCCAAACTTCCCCCCCCCCCCCCCCCCAATGTTGAACTCCCCCCTATACCCTTGCCCACACACACGCAACATCTTAGGCCTTCTCTGTCACCTACTCACATTGCCTTTTCAGACATACCTCTATACCAGACTGAAAATGTTTGTGTCTTTGTGTTTTCTCTTGGTATAAGTAGTAATTGTATGTAAGGTAGTGCAAACTGGAGGGTGTGCAAGTGTGAATGAATGAGAGAAAACAATGTGAGCGTAATTGAGTGTCATTGGAAGCGGCTATGTATCTTTGACTGTTGCTGTAGTTACTGAAAGTGTAAAAATATTAGTAAAGGGTGTGCGTGCGTGCGTGTGAGAGAGAGAGAGAGAAAGAGAGTCTGGTCTTTGAGCACATGCAGTAATTGCACCTCATTAGCCTCCTGGGAGTTCTGTGCTGTAGTCATTAACTGCCCTTTCCGGTTCTCCCCCAAACACCCTGGCCCCCAGGAGGGCATGATGGAGCCCTTCCACCTTGTGCAGGGGGGCCTGTGCGCGGGTCTGACTCTGGTCCTGCTCACCAAACTTTTCCTTCTTTTTGATTTTTTTTGACTCTCATACCTTTTTCAGTCCTGCCTTTCCTGGGGAGTGTGTGTGCTAGGCCTATGCTAAGGGATGCCATTGGGCCCTCTGCCTGATTTGGGAGGGGGGCTTGTGTCCTGCTAACTCCCCGTACTTTGCCTGTCTTCCTGCACTCATCCCTCAGTGTTTCCGCGCAGCTCTTGCCGTTTCAAACACTTTGTTACACCCCCCCCACGCACCCACCCCCGGGGCTAGCACTGCGTCTTTGCCGGCGCCACAGACTCTGCCAAGAGCCGTGAGCCACTCCGGCACTGGCCACTCCCACAGGCACGCCGAGTGATGTCATGTCTTTATTTCATTATTTTTGTTAACCTTTTTTAGTTGCATGAGCACCGGAGGGTGGGTGGTTAGGCAGCCAGAGTGACACAGTCTGAAGGGGTGGACATGGGGGGGACTGGAAGGAAAATGAGTGACTGCTGGAGTCTTCTTGTCTATCTCGGCCTCAGTGCCTCTTCCTGGGAATTGACTATTAGCATGTTATTAGCGTGTCTGTTAGCATTTTTGGTAGCATCTTAGCTTTTTTTGTCTGCAGAGTGAGAACGGAATGTGCTGACTGACATGCCGGGCGGCCCTGCTGACCCATGGCACACATGTGCCTTTGTTCACTTGGGCAGCTGTGTGATTTGCTGTTGGTCATGAGACACGTATTGAACGTGCGTGTTTAGAGTGTAACTGACTCCAGCAGCTCGTGTCGGGCAGAATTTGTGCGTCCATGCATGTAGCTGACAAGGTCCGCGAAACAAGCAGGATCTGAAGCTGACGCACACGTACACACAGACGTTGCTCACATCCCTTATGCGCATTCAGCCCCCCCCCCCCGAAACAGAGCACACACTCATATATACCTCTGTGCGTGACGGCACAGACTGCTTTCAGAGCTCACCGAATAAAGGTGCTTTTGTCAAGAGGGGTATTAAGGGTGGGGGGGGTTCGGCGTTTGAATGTTCCTTTAGTTTGCTTCAACATTGCGCCTCCCTGCTTACTTTCACAGCACATTTAGAAGGGGAGGGCTTTTTACGAGGTGGGCGGGGGTGGGTCAACCACAGGAAGACGGGGCGGGCCTCAAGCGCAGCCTGTCATCTTATTGGAACGGGCGATCCACTTTCTTTTCTTTTAAGCGTGTAGTTTTTGGAAAGGAGTGCGAGGCACATCTCTGCACCCGTGTCAGTTGAGTGCGCCGGCCGTCTTCGCAGGGTCCGTCTCCTGCGGGGTGCTCGGGAAGCCCTCTGGGGTCGCGCAGCCTACCGTGGGATGGGGCACTTTGCTTCTCACATTGCCCGGTGCGTCTTCTCGTTCTTGACATCCGTCAAATCGTTTTCTTTTCTTTCATTTCACGTGCACTCAAGGTGGGACTCTGGCAGCCGTCACCAGGCACGAGAGCGGCGATAGACACAGGAATAATAATAATAATCTTTAACTTTTGTCTTTCCTCACAGTCGTCTGGTGTTCCGGTGGAAAATGACCCGCTGGGTCCATTGCCTTCTGGATGGGGTAAGAGTTTTTCTGTCTCCTGGTGCCAAGAACTTCCCGTGTCTCCAGCACATCTCTGTCAGTACCGGTCCTGCATTACCGCTGGCCTTACCGCTATGTATGATCAGTGCCACTCTTGCCAGAAATGATCCTTATGGCTAATGTTGCCTCGTTTTACTGCTCCTGCTAGTACTTACCAGTGCGCCTGCCAACCACGTCGCGAGTGACCACCACTGTGGTGACGGTAGGGATGCGTGACGATTCTCAGGGCACGAGGAGTATATGTGAGCCCCGTTTGTTGGCACACACTGTCCGCCATGATCAGGTGCTTCATTGGGTACAGAGGGACCCCCTTTTCCCATAGGGCTTCTGTCTTCTACCTTATGTTACCTTCTAGCATGTTTATAGGGCTGATGGGTAAAGACTTGAAAAGGGAGCCATTCAGACACACTAATGCAGTTTTCATCGTTTAAAAGTTACTAATAACAGAATTAGTTATTTTCTTCACAACCTTAAGGCATCAAAGCAATGATGAAGGCGATACTGATTACAGCAATGTTAAATATTCTGTAACTCTGCAGTCATTTTGTAATGTGCGTGTAATGGCGACCACCTTTTCCTCAGGCGGTAACGTGAAATGGACGCGCTTGAGTGTCTCGAAAGTGTCACGAATGAGGCTGTTACATGCCATGGGTCTCTGCCATTGGGACCCCATCCCTCAGTGTCCCCCGTCTGTCTGTCAGCCCTCTGAGCAGTCTGCAGTGGTCCTCAGTCTGTGCCGAATCCTTCAGGAGACGGGTGGAGAGTTAGCGTGGACAGCTAAAGTGAGAGGTTAAAAAAAAAAAAGTGGGAAAGACAGTGCAGAGACAGAGTGGGTGGCGGTGTAACAGCTTGAAGGCAGTAGGAGAGGAACAGAACCCAGAGTGTCTTTATCCATATCAGTTAATTTTTCATTATTGTTTTGTTTTTATTCAATTACAATTTGGTGCAGGGGAGGGACATATGTATATGGTATATATAACATGTATGTATAGTGCATCATCCGTTTGCACACGAGTGCCACAGAAGCTGAGATGTAAATTCATATACATGGATACAGTAATTCTGTATACATCCACATTTCTTCCCACCGTAATTTATTTCGAGAGAGCTGTGGTTAAGCCTCAACTATGCGATACCCTTTTCATCTGCTCCTGAATTTATCCCATGGCCAGTTTGCCTTTCAGGGGGCTGATTAGACGGGTCATTGGGGACAGAGAGGAAGGCAGGAGGAGACAGGGGATGCAGGCACGTAAGGAGAGGCCAGCGTAGGAAGAGCAGCTCCTGTCTGCAGGGCGACGACTGGCGTCTGAGTGCTACTGTTCCCGTGCTGTCTGCTACGCTAACCCACTAACGAGAACAAGATGGGGGGACGGGGAGAAGGCGGGAGGGCAAGCAATACAGGGAGGGGTATAGGAGAGGTGGGCGGAGTCACTCCCCCCACCCTCAAACAAAAAAAAATCCCTAAAATAAATACAGTCAGCATGCTGTCATCCTATTTCTCTTATAACCCCATCTTTCACTCTCTTACTCCACCCACCCCCTCCACAGTGGAGAGAATAGCTGGGGTGGATTTATACAGAAGAAAGTCATTCCTGAACAGCAGTGAGCGAAATGCCTCACGGACGTGTCGGTTTTCGAGCAGCGCCACTAAATTCACCAGCACCCCCCCCTTCCCCCGCAGAATTTCAGTTCTAGTCAATTTGCTTTGTTTGTTTGACAAATGTGAGTTCACATCACCAGAGACAGAAAAGAAAATAAACAGAGTTGTGGAAAGAGGGCCGTTCTTCATGAGGGGACGGCCTTCTGTTTTTCAGTCTGTGGTCTGAAAACTTCTGAGAAATTATGCACTATTACAAAATATTTAGTTTTTTAGAACAGGTTTAATTGCTTTTTTGCACACATTTTGTTAAATTTAGTTGTATAAAATTGCAAACTTGTTCCATAATGTGCCGAAATCTCCATACGTCGACAAAAAGCATTCCACATGTTAATGATGTTCCGGAAGCTTCAGCTAGATGTTAAGCGCTCTTTGTTAAGTGAGAATTCTCCGCACCGCAGTCCGCGGCTGGCTGGCAGTGAGAGGCCCTCTTTCCCCGTGAGATCCTCTCTGCCTGGTGGTTCTGGCCTGGATGAACACCATCGCCTCTGTCTGGTTTTGGCCCCTGTGTCAGCCGGCTGGCCCGGATGTGCTCGCTAAATGTCGGCTTAACCACAGCCTCTTCCATCCACAGATGTTTCAGTTTTTCACCAATGCGCTTGCAGGGAGCCAGTATATGAGGCACTAATATGGTGTAATATGCTCGGTTCGCCCACCCGTACGAGTTTAAGATAGGGAGATGGTACAAAATATTACTTGCATTATTGACAAATGCAAGGCCCATGACACTCTCCTCTTCCTCTTGCCACCTCCAGAAAAGCGCCAGGACAATGGCAGGGTGTACTTTGTCAACCACAATACACGGACCACCCAGTGGGAAGACCCCCGGACCCAGGGGTGAGTTTGCACTCGGTGGTGGCGAGGCTCTTTCCTAAAAGCTGGATCTGGTTGCCCATAGTTTTTAGGCTCAACGTACTGAGTTTTTTTTGTGTAGTTAACATTTGGACAACTGGAATAATCATTGACAAACTTAGTTTTAATTATTTAATTGGATGATTTATGCCCTGTCTGTGATCTGGGGTGGATGTGCATGTGTGTTTGCGTGTGTGTATGTGTGCATGGACATGATCGTTATCACGTTATGGGACACAGCGTCCCCTGGAGGAATGAAAACCTGTTACTTTTTACTTTGTGGGGACACTTTTTGTGTCTCCACAAGGTAAAACTCAATTTTATAAAAATCTGAATGCAATCAAAAAACCAAAATAGCCAAAAGTCTTGTATTTTATTGAATTACTTAAGGTTAAGGTTAGGGCTTGGTAAGGGTTAAAGTTAGTTTAGGGTAGGATTAGGTCAATAGAAATGGATGGAACGTGCCGGCAATGTTATAAAGACACAGCTGCGTCTGTGTGTGTGTCCGTGCATATGAGTGGAACGGTCTGGTCATTTCCCTGGACAGGGCGGTCTGTGTGAACGGGGGAGTGTCGTGCTGCGGTCTTGTCAAAGACAAAACGAGCTTTCAGCCGTAAGGCCCAGCTAGTTTACTGACCCAGCCGGGCCCTCAGCTGCTGGTTTGTGCTCCCGAGCGGATTCTGTTTTTTCTTTTTTTTTTTTTAAATGGGGTTTAAACCGATATGTCAAAAGAAAGCCAGCAGGGAGGCTCTGAAGATGGCACCGAATCCGAGTCACACAGATACGTGACTCACAGGGAGTCTGCACACAGACTGGAGGATACTGAGGGTCTGAGTCACTGCTTTCTCCAATCCCCCCCCCAAGGATGATCCAGGAGCCCCCCCTACCCCCTGGTTGGGAAATGAAATACACAGCAGAGGGGGTCCGCTATTTTGTAGACCACAACTGCCGCACTACCACCTTCAAAGACCCACGACCGGGGTTTGAGTCTGGGTGAGTCTTTCTCTTTGTGTTTTTACTTTGGGTGAAACCTGCCCCATCCTGCTTAAATAGCAATTCATCATATACCTTCTGTCAGCCTCACTTTATTGCCAGTGAGAGTAAGGTCACACCTGCACATCTGATGATCCCCTGCTGAGGCTTTTCATCCATCCATCCATCCATCCATCCATCCATCCTCCAGCCACTCACCCTGGACATAGGGCTTTACAGGAAGGCAGGATGTAGGCCAAGCATTTCTATCCCTAATCGCCGTGCCGATTCAGCGCTCCAGAAATCCCGGCTAAGATGGTGCCACTTTCCAGCTGGAACTGCCGCCAGTTGTTAGTGGTTGCCCCCCCCCACCGTTCGCATCTCTGAACGCCGTCCTGCTGACGAGGCACATGTGGTCCTACCGCCCAGCTCCACCACAGGACTCACAAGTCCTCAGGTCACAGCTGCGTGCCGGGACTTCACCTCCATATCTGGGCCCACGCTTGTTCCTCACTGCACAGCTGTGCACTGGCACTCATTATTACCAGGCCACGATCCAGTCCTCTTCGCACATCTCCAGACCAGAACCAGCAGCAGCAACTCAGGCTAAACCCAGCCTCATGTTGTGCAATTGCTCTGTTTAATGTCTATTAATTCCTGATCTGTTTGCATCAGTTCTCAGTTGGCCTTTATGTGTAGAGTTTGAAATGAATCATAGCAGTGTGAAAGGATGGCTTTTTGGCAACTAGGTACGAATCACGCTGCTCTGGTCATGTCACATGCCTCTGCACGGTGGCCAGGCTGTGCCTTGTTCCTGAATGATGTCCTCCATCCATCCATCCATCCACCTTTCATAGCCACTTAACTAGTACACCAGAATGTTCTTCATACATTTCACTCAGGTCTCCTTCTCCCAGCATTGTTGTGTATACCTGTTGTTCATTTAAGGGACTTGGCCCTGTCTTCAGAGGCCTTGTGACAGCTGGGTACAGATGTCGCCATTATAGACGGGACCAGAGAGTTTGGTCCAGTTTTCCCTGAGTAGTGTGTGTGTGTGTGTGTGTGTGTGTGTGTGTGTGTGTGTGTGTGTGTGTTTTTTTTTTTTTTTTTCTGTTGGCTTATCTCTGGTTAACCAAATCTGATATAACAGCTTAATTCTAGTGTTTATTTTTAATTTCCTCCGCAGGTCCAGACAGGGCGGCTCTCCAGGGGCCTACGATCGCAGCTTCAGATGGAAGTATCATCAGTTCCGCTTCCTGTGCCACGTAGGTCACACGTGTTGCATGTGGTGAAAAGCAGACTTTTTCAGAGTGAGCATCTCAGTGTGACCGCACTGCCCTGTCCTGTCCCCTTCCTGCAGTCTAACGCCCTGCCCAGCCATGTGAAGATTAGCGTGTCCCGGCAGACACTCTTCGAGGACTCCTTTCAGCAGGTAGGCTTGGCTGGCTAGCAGACCTGCTCTTCTTTAAGGGGCTTGGCTGCTGTCTGCAGCAGCTCTCAGGTGTTTGTGTCAGCCTCTTCTTCTGTGTTCCTAGATCATGAACATGAAGCCTTATGATCTTCGGAGGAGACTCTACATCATCATGAGAGGGGAGGAGGGTCTGGACTACGGAGGCATTGCCAGGTAAGGAGTGGCCCATTCCTGTATGTCTCATCTCTGCTGCCTCTGCCTCACCTTCTCCCATCCACCTAAACCCCACCTGCCCTCTGCTGTTTCCTCTTCGCCTTTCCCCATCTACCCAAACCCCACCTGCCATCTGCTGTCTCCCCCTCACCTTTCCCCATCCACCCACTCTTATCTTTCCACTTGTCTTTTGATTACTGTAAAGTTTGTTTCCCAGAGGTGCTGTCTGTGATTTTTTTTTTTTTTTGCCTCCACCGTGCCGTCAGCTGGTCTTCCTCCTCCCTTCCCGTGGAGGCTCCCCCCCCATGTCCCTCTGTGTCTCTGTCTCCAGCGTTGTGTCAGTGGTTTTACCCTATGGTAGGTGACGTCATGCTGTTCTACCACAGGGTAGAACCACGGACATGATGTTGGGAGGTGTCTGCGTAACCCTGGACTGGCTGCATTGTGCTGGGGAGGGGGCAGGGGGCAGGACCAAACTTCTTGGCAGGTGGTGGGAGAAGCTTGACTGTGTTCACGCTTTTCTGGTGTCGTGTGTTTTTCATGTCTGGCGGTGGCTGTGATTCTGTCTGTCTGCAGATATATTTCCCTGTATTATACCTGTCTGCATGTCATGTGTGTCTCTGTCTGTTGGATCCCTTTAGGTGGCGTGTGAGTCTGCGTGTGTCTGTTTTGGTCTCCATTTTACTCACTTGCCTTTCTGCCCATAATATTTCGTCCAGGGTGTCATTTTATCACTTTTTACCATCAACATGAATACTACTTAAAATGTATAAATAACAGTGTAATCAAAATTTGTATTTAATTTGTTTGTAGCTAGTAATGACTAATACTGGTGCTGTGTCAGTATGTGTGTTCTGTGGTGCTGTGTCAGTATGTGTGTTCTGTGTGTTCTGTGGTGCTGTGTCAGTATGTGTGTTCTGTGGTGCTGTGTCAGTATGTGTGTTCTGTGTGTTCTGTGTCAGTATGTGTGTTCTGTGGTGCTGTGTCAGTATGTGTGTTCTGTGGTGCTGTGTCAGTATGTGTGTTCTGTGTCAGTATGTGTGTTCTGTGGTGTTGTGTCAGTTTGTGTTCTGTGTGTTCTGTGTCAGTTTGTGTTCTGTGTGTTCTGTGTCAGTTTGTGTGTTCTGTGTGTTCTGTGTCAGTATGTGTGTTCTGTGGTGTTGTGTCAGTATGTGTGTTCTGTGTCAGTGTGTGTTCTGTGGTGTTGTGTCAGTGTGTGTTCTGTGGTGCTGTGTCAGTGTGTGTTCTGTGGTGCTGTGTCAGTATGTGTGTTCTGTGTCAGTATGTGTGTTCTGTGGTGTTGTGTCAGTTTGTGTTCTGTGTGTTCTGTGTCAGTTTGTGTTCTGTGTCAGTTTGTGTTCTGTGGTGTTCTGTGTCAGTGTGTGTTCTGTGGTGTTGTGTCAGTGTGTGTTCTGTGGTGTTGTGTCAGTGTGTGTTCTGTGGTGCTGTGTCAGTGTGTGTTCTGTGTCAGCATGTGTGTTCTGTGGTGCTGTGTCAGCATGTGTGTTCTGTGGTGTTGTGTCAGTATGTGTGTTCTGTGTCAGTGTGTGTTCTGTGGTGCTGTGTCAGTATGTGTGTTCTGTGTCAGTATGTGTGTTCTGTGGTGCTGTCACATATACTCACTGGCTAATTTATTATGCACACCAGCATAATGCCATTTATGGCCCCCTTTTATCTCCTGAACCACTTTGAGCATTGACTAGTTTTGCATTCACAAATGCCTCTCTTAACCCTTTATACTGTCATTTTTGCACTTGTGGCCTTCCTGTTGTCTGTAATACATTCAGCCACTCTCCTCTAGCCGTTCTCTCATTTACAAGGTGTTTTCAGCTACAGAACTGTCGTTTTTTTATCACATTGTTCTCTGTAAAATCTAGGCATTCTAGTGTGTGAAAATCCCAAGATGTTTCTGAGATGCTGGTGTCTGGCAGTAATCACAGCATATTTAAAATCTCATAGATCACACATCTTACCTACTCTAATGCTCCTCCACACAGTAAATGAACCTCTTGAGCAGGTCTGGATGAATACATATTCAGTTTAAGTCACGGTTCACTGTTCGTAGAATCAGACCGCTTACATTAACAAGCAGGTATACCTAATAATGTGGCCACTGAGTATATGTGACGAGTTTGGCCTTAGTTTTCTTGTTTTATCAGTGATTTAATTTTTCAAGCTTGTTAAATTGTTTTGTGAACTCGTGTTTGGTTCATTTTTTCAGTCATTCAGTTGTGTTATTCATCACTTGCTTGTGACAAAAATCATATTCCATGTGTCTTTTCCCCACATGGTCTTTGTGGAGCTGCGTGTCACTCTGTGCCGCTGTACATGTCCCCTGCGGAGTCTGCTGTTGTTCCTTCACACTCACTTTAGAATTAATCTTTGGTCACCACCTCCAATGAGAAAATGGTTCTGCCCTGTAGATCACTGTCAAGTTATAGTAACGTCTTAATGTAAAGCTTGCTTAAAGCTTCCTAACCCGGATGGTACGCCTTGTCTCCCTTCCTCTCTCCGCGTAGAGAATGGTTCTTCCTGCTTTCTCATGAGGTGTTGAACCCAATGTACTGCCTGTTTGAGTACGCTGGAAAGAACAACTACTGCCTGCAGATCAACCCCGCCTCCTCCATCAATCCAGACCACCTGACCTACTTCCGCTTCATTGGCCGGTTTATCGCCATGGTGAGCCCCACTAAGGCCAGACGTCAGCTTCTACACTCATGCACCCTGCTGCAAACATCCTCACAATTGCACTTTTGTATCAATCTGATTGGTCATGCCAGATAGTGCTGTTTTTTTTTACCTTTTATTGATGTCTTTCACTGTTAAATATGATCCAAGTTTATACTGTTTCCCATCATTATTGCTGAAATTTTGAATGCTAAATGACGGAAAAAGTTGTTTCCAGACTTATGGAGGTTGACTTTTTCCACTGGACTTCGGGGGGAGTGTTTTCTGAAAGTTTGGCAGTTTACGTAAAAATGGTCTGTGTTTGTGTGTGTTTGCCTGGAGAACAGATAAGGTCAGTGTGTGTGTGTGTGTGTGTGTGTGTGTGTGTGTGTGTGTGTGTGTGTGTGTGTGTCAGTCGACTGAAAAATGTACTTGTATCAGCCTGACGGACATTTGAAATCTCTTTGGGCCCCTGTCCAAAAACTGCAGACCCCAAAACAAACCCCACCCCAGCCATAATTTGTCTCCCATGCCCAAGTCGGCAAAGCATGACTTCACCACCCCACCCAGCCCACACCCTTAAGATGGTTGCTATATTTAGGCTGCTAAATTACTGTGTGTAAGGCGCCCTTTCCTTGTCCTAAGCTAGTAAAGTTTTCATACGGTACAGAGCCTGATTTTGTACTCCTGTTAAAATCTTCAGGTCTATTTGTTGCATACATCTCCACTTACCTACCACTCAGTTGAACGCCAGCGTACCTACTGAGACGACGTGGCACACCTGCCGTGGTGTTTCCCATAATGCACCTCTGCGTCTCCTGCTGCCCCTTACACCTCCCATACATCTCAGCCTCTTCCAAGACATGACTGTCACAAGCCTCCTGGCTTCCCATCCTCCCCTGTAGCCACGTTTCTCTCCTTGATGCCTCACTCTTTTTCTCTATGTTGCATTTTGCCCCCCCCCCCCCCATCTGTTCTCGAGTCTGAGAGCAGACTGTGAGTCACTCTTGAGGGTGTCTGTGTTGTTCTTGGACGTTCTTACACTGGGTCTCTGTAGAACTTCTGTTCTTGAAGTCCCTCTCCCCCCAGCCAGTTGATTTGTGCCTATGCACTATTTCTCACTTTTCATGGTTTTTTTTTTTGTGTATTAAGGAATGGGAAAGTGGACTGGACTGAATGTTTGCATTTATGACTTTTCATGATGAGCCTGTATAAAAGAAATCTCAAAAACACTTATTTATGGCTTAAAAAACAGATATAATTTCTTCACTTATACCTGTGCTTACTTCATAACTGTGCCCCCCTCCCCCACAGGCCTTGTATCATGGGAAGTTCATAGACACAGGTTTCACCTTGCCTTTCTATAAACGCATGCTCAACAAGAAACCCACCCTGAAAGACCTGGAGTCCATTGACCCCGAGTTCTACAACTCCATCATGTGGGTCAAGTAAGTACTCTCTCTCTGTCTCCTGCGAGAGTAGCCTGATCTTCACAGTATAACCAGTATGAGGAGTTTGTTTACTGATACCAGAAATGAAAGGATCATCGTTCCAGACATGGATGAGCAATCATATGACGTTGCTCATGCAAATGGCTTAAAGGGTTCTGCAGAATTTAGCCAATGTGACCCTTTAAGTTACCCATGAGTCCACATCTAGAATCAGCTGGGTTTACCATTTTTTAAGGTTCGCCAAGAAGTAAATGTAACCATTTGACACACATCTCAGTATCGTCATGGTCACATGGGGCACTGGTAGTCATTGGCCTATTATTGAGAAGGAGGTGATCCTAATTATACAAACTCCATGCTTCTACTTCTTTTTGCTCACTTGTGACAAGTGCCGCCTCGGCATGCAACGCCCATGCATCAGTGCCACTGCGTGAAACCTCGCAAACGACGTGTCCCTGCTTTTGACACGGCGACACCTCCATTAAACATTTCCACACCGTGTTTTCTTTCCAGTGGTTTGCTGCCTCAGCAGAAGCTCATCTCTGCCAAGCTCTAATAAGTGTGATTATTTTTACGCAGGTTACAGTTGTCTTTGTTATTTAACAAGAATTAAGGGGTGGTATCCCTGTAATTAGCTATATTGTAGCTGATTCTCTAGTACTTTTCCTAAGTGAAAGTCAAGCACACAAAAGCACATTTAAAGCTGACAGTCTGTTGTCTTGACAGTATATCTTATTGTTTTTTACGTCATGTCATTAGTTGCAGCCCTACTGTATGTAATGGGATAAAGTGTGTGTGTGTGTGTGTGTGTGTGTGTGTGTGTGTAATTATGATCACCACTTAATTTATGTAGAGAGAACAGCCTTGAAGAGTGTGGCGTTGAGCTGTATTTTGCCCAAGATATGGAGATCCTGGGGAAGGTCTCCACCCATCAGCTCAAGGACAATGGAGAGAATGAGCTGGTCACCGAGGACAACAAGGAGGAATACATCAGGTCAGGCAGTCGGTTTTCACTTGTGGTCAGTGCCCTAGACATGGTCATGTTTTTCGTGCAGTTTCAGTGGTCATTAGTTCATCTTTTAATACTGTCTGGGTTGGGGGTCTTCAAATCACCCTTGTAAGTTGCTCATCGAGTCTGGGTACAGCCCATTGTGATACCCTGAGGCTGTGACGGCCTCCCCTGCCTTTCTTCTCAGCTTGCTGACAGACTGGCGCTTCACACGTGGTGTGGAAGAGCAGACCAAGGCCTTCCTGGATGGCTTCAATGAGGTCGTACCCCTGGAGTGGCTGCGCTACTTCGATGAGAAGGAGCTGGAGGTGTGATTGGGTGGGGGACGGGGGCATTTGTCTTAGGATCTAAACCAGGGTATTTGTGATGGTCTATCAGAAACCGCTATTGACATCTGTTATTGACTTGTTGGGTTTGATTAAGTACACAGTGTTATGAACTCACGATGCAAGCATGTCCTCTTAAATGACGTTATCACACATCTCTCTCTTTCTCTTTTCCACCTCTCCCTCTCACAATCCATGTCCCCATCAGCTCATGCTGTGTGGTATGCAGGAGGTGGATCTCAGTGACTGGCAGAAAAACACCATCTATCGCCACTACACCAAGAACAGCAAGCAGATTCACTGGTTCTGGCAGGTAAGGCCTCTTAGACTCTCCTCCATACTACATCTACCTGTGCCCCTTTCACCCTCATTCGTCCCACATGGCAGTGTTAGCCCTGTAGGTCTGCATGTGATCAGTCTTGACGTGTATACATGTACACCCAAACCATCTTAGTTTATACAGCCACAGTATGATGAAAACTCAAACTGTAGATGCCAGTTTAAGTACAATTTTCTTAATGAATGTTTTAACACAAATAATCAGTGTAATATTGTGTGTACATATTATGAACATGGCTCCTTACACCCTGTCAGAGTTAGCTGTAAATAGTACACAGCGTTAACTTGTAATAGAACTGCATGGGCCACCTTATCAGACTCAATGAACCGGTACCCAATTCTCTGTGTGATGGGTTTACACCCCCGGTGTCCCGGCAGGTTGTGAAAGAGATGGACAACGAGAAACGGATCCGCCTACTACAGTTCGTCACGGGAACCTGCCGGCTGCCAGTCGGGGGCTTCTCTGAACTCATAGGTGGGAGTCAGATACACCCGATGGCTGACCTTTTGTAGGTGTGTCTGTACTGGGTTGACCATCCTGTGTTACCCCCCCAGGGAGTAATGGGCCTCAGAAGTTCTGCATTGACAAGGTGGGAAAGGAGACCTGGCTACCAAGAAGCCATACATGGTGAGTTCAGACATATACAGGTTATCAGTCAGGGGGCAGTATCAGGGATCTGTGTGTGTGTGTGTGTGTGTGTGTGTGTTCTTCACAAGTGGATGGATGGTTGGATGATCAATATTAATAGAGTAATTAATTGCCACAGCTGTTTTTAATGTGCTTCTCTGTATTGATGTGTATTGTCTCTTATGGAAATTTATGCTGCCTCACCCATCTCTCGCTCTCTTTCTCTGTCCCCCATCTCTCTCTTCATCAGTTTCAATCGTCTGGACCTGCCGCCCTACAGGAGTCTAGAGCAGCTGAGAGAAAAACTACTGTTTGCCATTGAGGAAACGGAGGGATTTGGGCAGGAGTGAGGGTTAGGGTTAGAATGGAGATGGGAATGGGAGAGGTAGAGGGGTGCCAGGGAAGCAGAATACACACGTGCAGCTCACACATGGCCTCACACTGAAAAGCCATACCTCCTCTTTCAGGGGATTGGGACCCCTGTAATGACCTCCCGAAAGCCAGGGCGTGCCGCCAAAACAGGGCTGATAACAGGGCACTGAGTGTGGGCTGTCTCTGTAAGTCTCATCCACCCCCTGTCCAGCCACAATCTCTCCAACCCTCTGCACATATGAAATACACAGCAGAGTGCCCACAAATGAAAGACAGTATGGAGAGCAAATAGCGAGCCAGCTTCAGCTCACGCATCACGCCTGTACATGTTGGAAACACAGCATATAGAAGACAGTCCTGCAGAAGTGTGAGGAGAAGGTGAGGCATCTTGGCTCTGTGTGACTTCATCTCTTTGTTATATTCCCACCTTGTAATGCAAGATGTCACACTGTAAATGAAATTAAATAAAATGGACAAAGAACAAAATTTCATTTTAATATGGAAGTGGTGTTGTCTAGTTTTCTGGAAGACCTCACTGAGTGTGGGTGTAATCTCCCGTCTAAAGACTACAGTCTTTCTCTGAGTGTCCTAGAGTAGCTACCCTGGTTTTGTCTCACCACAGGCCCAGTCTGGCATGTATATTTTGCCATGTGCCTTCCACAGAGGAAAAAGACCCGGATAATTCTGTGACTGCAGGCTATACTGCGTTTTATGTTACGGGTTGTGATGATCATTTAGACATGGTCTCCTGCAAAAGGTTTTCTGTCCTATTTTGAGGAAATGCATAAGTTTCATATAAGATCGAATTATATATATATATTGATCATAGGCGATTGGAATGCTAGAGTAGGAAATCAAAAGGTAACTGGAATAACTGGCAAATATGGCCTTGGAGAACAAAATAAAGCAGGGCAGAGACTAA
>JAACJT020000016.1:14137848-14171907 GCA_009936485.2 Gymnarchus niloticus | reverse complement strand
TCCTTCAGAATAACCCCTACCCCATTTCTCCTCCCATCCACACCATGGTAGAACAATTTAAACCCACCTCTGATACACCTGGCCTTACTCACCTTTCATCTGGTTTCTTGCACGCACAGTATATCTCTCCATCATATCAGCTAGCTTTCTCCCTTTACCAATCATACTGCCAACTTTCAATGTTCCTACCCTCACTTCCACTCTCCTAATTAATGTCATAGTCTGGTATTCAAAAGTTCTTGGTAAAAACAGCCATCTTAATGAATGAATATTGAGAAATGCCAGGTATACTTAGTAATATTGAGCAAATTACATAGCCTGATTAGCATGTTCTATGGTCTGCTTTCAGATATAAATCAGGATATTTATTTGATGTATTATTTAATGTTTTTTTGGAATATTAAATGGCTGTAGGCTGCATATGCAAAACACACTACAAAATCACATTACAAAATCATTACAAAACACTCAAGGATAAATGATTGAATTTATGTGTATAATCAACCAAAGATGGCCAATTATATTAGTGATGGCACAAATGAGCCTTCAAAACCCGTGGTTTGTGGGAGTATCCTGAAATCACTAATCAATGCTGCAGATAGCCAGCATTGATTGGGAGTTCAGGATGCTCTCACCCAAAATGGGTTTTGAACCGGTCAATGCCAGCATTGATTAGTTAGTTTAGGATTCTCCCAGCCAACTTGAAGCCTCATTAGTCCCATTGCTGAATTATATACTTTAAAAATGCAACGGATGTGCATCTCTTAGAATTACCTACATTACATTTTGTATTACGTATAATTATTGGTATTTGAACCAAAGAGATTGTGAAATATTATACTACACTATTAATAGAACTCTGGCCTATAGACTGTATGCATTATCATTTTAATTATTTTTGCACAAATGTATTTTGGATATTAGTTGTTTAATGTGTAAGAAACTGTCACTTTAAAAGAAGTTTCTTAGGTTAATGAATCATGGTGTTTTAATATTATGTTGGAAATCAATTACAATGCCTTTCAGGGATATATTAAGAAGACAATGGTAGTGTATATAGTATTACTTCATGCCATTTTTGCCCTAAGTTAAGGGAAACCAAATGCAAGTCAAAAGAAAAAATACTGTACATCCCAGATATGTAATTGCATATACAGTGCTAGTGCCGGAAAAGCACATGGCTTTAACTAGCAACAGTGTTACTATACATGCAATATTGTGCCCTGTGCTGCCCAGACCAGTGTCTTTAGGGCAGGAGTAATTTTTCTAGTTGGTGGACAACAAAGCTGCTATGTTTGACCTACATCCTGTAATGAAACAAGAAGTTGTGAAAGTGTGTAGTTCAATAGGCCTGATGGTTTAACGTTCTGCAGCTTTGGAATGGCTGCGAGTCATAGATTACTGTTTGGCTCATTTTCTGTGTCAAATGATATGATCCCCACCTGACCCTGGGGAATCTTTCTGACTGTTCAGCCACTCGTGCCAGGCTAACAGCAGCGTTGGAAGCGATGTCATTACTAAAACCACCTTTCACCTCACAAGACCAGTGGAAAATGGGGCTTCTCAAGGTATAAACATGAGTTACCATCCCTGACCTTCTGTGCTATGATTGCTTTTTTTGTATACAAAAGGGTAAACTTCGTCTTGCCATGAGAGTTTGTTTTTATTGAAAAATAATAACATCTCACAATGCTTGAACAGATAGTACACCCGCATGACTTTTTGTAATGGGCTAAAACATTGTCGTATACAATATCAAGAAACAATACAAAAAGGGCCCAGCCTGAATAAATGTGAGAAGGTATGCCTAAGGTGAGTAACAAGTACAAAATCCATCCATATATTCATCAATTCATCTTCCACATGATTATCCATTATAGGGTGGTGGGGTGTGTGGCTACAAGGCAGGAAAAGACCCTGGATGGAATGTTATTGTGATATTGTGATGATTCAATTCATTTTATAGTGCCTTTCACAACACAGTTGCGCCAAGGCACTTCAGAGGTCATTGTGTTGTAATTTCAATATACATTGATGAATAAGGAAAATGCCAAAAGACAATTGAGGTGAGGAATGAAAAACTCTAGAACCTTTGGTCTAACTGTTTTTGGGCTTTGTGATTAAAGCTGTATAGCACAGGGAGAACACGGAGACACCGGACTAGGGGCAGCCCACAAGCTGAGAGGGCTGCAACAGTGGTGTTACATGTCGAGTATTTATTAACAAAATGCAATAAATACATTCTTTCTAAAGCACGCTAAAAATGTTGAGATTTCTATACAGTATGTGAGTAACAGAATATTAATTTTTGAAATTTATATTTCAAAATTGATTTAAATTACATTGAATCATGTTATATTATGTGTAGCGGAGATCGCTTGTAGATCCGGCTCGAAGGACCAAATGTAGCGGAGACCGCTCTTCGTTCCCGTTCTGCGGGAACCGCTGATAGCTCAAAGGACTGTAAGTACAGTGTAGATCACTGTCGGGAATACTATCCCGGCGCTGCTCGTAGATTTCAGCCGTCCGTATGTGGATCAACCAGAGGTGACATTCTAATCCGCTGATATCACCCAGACTGGAGATCCTTTCGACTTTCCCATCCAAAGAAGATGAGGACAACTCTACACCTTCTGACCAATGAGACTTCGGTCCTTTTATGGATAGTAAATGTATTTTATACACCAACTGGGTCTGTCCCGGAATAGTCAAAGGTGGGCTCGAAAAGCTCCGGACGAGCCAAGGGAAGGGCTGTCCTCTTACATAAGGCAGGCACCTCCCGCTCTGGATTCCTGGTCCTAGGAATGGTGACCCCCTGGGTTGGCTGCCCCATGCAACTCCTCCGTAACCCGCAACTGTTCCTTGTGCGAAACCGAAGGGTTCCATGCGGGGGAAGTAATGCCACTGATAGCTACCTTGCAGATCTCTAACTTGGCTTCCCATTAATCCACCACTGGGTCCTCTGGCTATGACTCTTGGCTTCTTAGGAGGAAGGGTGGTCAATGTCTCCAACTTCTGGGCTCCATCGGACACCTCTCCATCCCGCCTCAGAGGATGTTGGCAGCTGGGTTTCTTCCGAGCTGCTTTATTTCTTGCTCGATGGTTGACTCTAGGTTTCCGATGGAGTGGGGGGTTAACCTGTCGATGAGTACCGTCCCTTTTCACGCAAGTGGTCTTGCCTTCGGAGCTGATGGCCTCATTATCCTTCTTAGGATGGGTCACCAATTTCTCACTTTTGGATGAAGTGGTGTGTAACTGCCATAACCTTTTTATAGACTTTGTCATCTCTCTCCCTGGGGGATTAACTGAGGTTAGAAGACACTGTTGTGCCTGTATGACTGGGCTGACTAGCTTTTCAGGTCCCTGTAGAGTCCATCCCAATTTGGTGTGGATGGCTACAGGACCTCCAGTTGATCCTATCCTAGCAGGTTCATTCGAAGTTATAAGGTGTGAATGATCGCTCCCGATCAACAAAAACGGTTGGACATTCCTGAATGGCTGCATTGGTAAGCCACGCAGGTGCCCGTAACTCTTCTGGAGTTGTTCCATAGGGTAGGTGCACTCCGCCAAGTTAATGCAGTTTGCAGTGAAAGCTCCTTTGATGGAGAATTTGGTCTTGGGGTTTGCAACAGGAGAAATTGAGAATGACACTGAGGTGCCACTGATGGTCTGCAAATCCTGCCGAATGGTCCTTAGGAGTAGATCTTCTGGCGTTCCCTGAAGTCCAAGTTTCTGGGCGGCGGCAGGTAGCAACATCGTTCTCTCTGAACCATTATCCAATACGGTGTAGGTGTCCAATGTTAGATCACCGCTGTGGAGTAGGACTCTGACGACTTTCAGCAATACATGACTGTCGTCGGTTGTCCTGTCCACATAAAGAACATCTGTGGGTGGACTCTCTGCCCGAGTTCGCTCGACGAGAGGCTTCAATACTTCCGTTGAGGCTCTGTCGTTCACCTTGTGCAGAACCTGCAGATGTCGTCCTTGACACAGACCACACAGTTTCTTGAGATTACACTGGGCGGCCTGGTGAGACTGGGCGCAGCGCCAGCATCTCCTTTCCATCTTTATCCATGAGCTTAGTTGTTCCTTCGTTAACTTGCAGATCTTCCCACATTGGTTAATGTAATGCCCTGACTTGTTGCAATATACGCAGTAAGGCTGACTTTGATTTTTCTTAACGGCATCCCTCAGGGTCTTGGTCCCTTTGTCCCCATGACTGTCCTCAGTACCATGCAGGACGGTGGCGAACCGCTTGTCGGTTTGTCGGTTGAATTTATGCGTAGGCTGGTCACCTGGTCCCTTTGTGGGTGCTTGACCATCTGTGTCTAGACACTGTGACTCACTCTCCAGCCAATCAGCAAAGTCATTCAACGTGTAGTCCTCCACTACCCGCCTTTGCATACAATGCCTAAATTCGACTCTCATTTCTGGGGGCAGTTTCCTGAGGAGACGGGCAACATGTGAACCACACTGCAGCTCTGCCTCTCCCTTTGAACCTAACGTCTGCAGCATTCCTACCAGGGATTGGACCTGGAGTGAGAACCTTCTAAAGGCTCTAGCATCACCGCGTCTAACGTCGGGAGATTCCATCACTTGATCAGTCCTTCTTAGGGCAATTTGGTGTGGATGACCGTACTGATGGTTCAGAGCTGCCATGGTAGCAGTATAGGGCGTAGGAGAATGAATATACGCATCCGCTATTAATCTAGCCTCCTCAAACTTCAGGTGGTCAGTCAAGATTTGGTATTTAAATAGCTCGGTTTCATCATTAGTCAAGATGTTCTCCAGGGCGACCTTCATGCGAGCGAACTCGCTGGGATCCGGAGTCGTAAAATCAGGGATCTTAGGCCGTGGTCCATGGTATGCTGTTTCAGCCTTTTTAGGTGCACCGGAAGGTCATCTCATAGCTGGCGGCGACCGTGGACTGTGTGCTGAATACCGTGGAATCACGTGCGTTGTAACGGGCAGCG
The DNA here is from genome assembly GCA_009936485.2 of Gymnarchus niloticus. Lineage (NCBI taxonomy): Eukaryota > Metazoa > Chordata > Actinopteri > Osteoglossiformes > Gymnarchidae > Gymnarchus > Gymnarchus niloticus. Next base: position 14,166,934 of record JAACJT020000016.1, on the reverse strand, counting down.
GGGCAAATGCGTCTTTTGGGACGTGTAGCTTGATCCCTACTTGCTGGTCCAGGTTCCATCTTCTGAGGTACACACGGCTTCTATCCGGCTCGAAGGACCAAATGTAGCGGAGACCGCTCTTCGTTCCCGTTCTGTGGGAACCGCTGATAGCTCAAAGGACTGTAAGTACAGTGTAGATCACTGTTGGGAATACTATCCCGGCGCTGCTCGTAGATTTCAGCCGTCCGTACTTCAGAACACCACTGTTAGGATCCTGGTTGATCTTTATTAAGGTTCAAGCAAGTGACACATCCACGTGAACACTGAACACGAAGTAAGGCCTTCCAAGTCTTTATGTGTATGATGAACACATTAAACAACAAAAATGTGCTGCACAAAACAGTGATAAATCAGTCTGGAACTGAGCTACTCGGCTTGATGATGATGTAAGCTTTGGTTTACACATTTCCTGTTGTCTTTGGTAGTCCTAGAGGTATGACACAACAGACACTGTAAGTCTACATATTTAGGTTATTGTTTCCCAACAGACATGCTGATAAATATGATGACATGTTGTATAACAGTTTGCCTTTTTTTTAATGCTCATTTTCCATAATGCCTCTCTTCTTGTCTCTCTTCCCTGTCGATATCCTGTGTCCCAGCGATGCTTCGCTGCCGGCTGATCCCATCAACACTGATGACCCTAGTCTTGCTGCAGGGGGTCGCCGTGCTCTTGCTCTTTGGGTGGTATGGGCATCTCCTGCCGTCGTTCTCGACACCCACGCAGGGAAAAGTGCATGTGCTCCTGCTGTCCTCCTGGCGGTCGGGTTCGTCGTTCCTCGGGCAGGTGTTCAGCCAACACCCGAACGTGTTCTACCTGATGGAGCCAGGGTGGCATGTGTGGATGACACTGCGGCAGCCCGGGGCGCGTGCCTTGCGCATGGCGGTACGTGACCTCGTACGCAGCATCTTCCAGTGCGACCTGTCGGTGTTGGAGTCCTACACACCGGCCCAGCCCAACATCTCCAGCCTCTTCATGTGGAGCCAGAGCCGTGCCCTCTGCTCCCCGCCAGCCTGCTCCCTCACGCCTCGTTACTCCTTCAGCAATGAAACCGAATGCTCGCGACGCTGTGACTCACGAGGCTTCCAGAGGGCAGAGGAGGCCTGCCGTAGCTACAGCCACGTGGTGCTGAAGGAGGTCCGCTTCTTCGAGCTGGAGTCCCTCTACCCACTGCTGCGTGACCCCACCATTGACCTGCGCGTTATCCACCTGATCCGGGATCCCCGGGCCGTGAGCACATCCCGTGAGCAGGCAGTCAATTCACTGCTGAAAGACAACGCACTTGTGATGGAGCTAGGTGACACCCAGTTGGTCGACACGAATTACCGCGTCATGCGGGAGGTGTGCCGCAGCCATGTGCGCATATACGAGACGGCTACACTGAAGCCGCCGGACTTCCTGCGCGGGCGCTACAGAATGGTACGCTACGAGGATGTAGTCCGTGATCCACTGGCGGAAATTGAAGACATGTACAACTTTGTCGGGCTGGAGATGACTCCGCAGCTCCAGGACTGGATCTACAAGGTCACCCATGGCAAGGGCAAGGGCACGAAGATGGACGCCTTTAAGATTACCTCGCGGAACGCGATGGACGTGTCTCAGGCCTGGCGCACCACCCTGCCTTATGACAAAGTTCAGCGCATACAGGAAGTCTGCAAGGGTGCCATGTCACTGCTGGGCTACCAGCTCGTGGACAGCGAGAAGGAGCAGAAGGACCTAGATCTGGATCTGGTGTCTTTGCGCAAGCACTACCGGTTTAGCTGGCTGCCTTCAAAAACAACTCCACCAGCTAAGGGGTGAGGATCCATGCCTCTCGGAGGCGCATGCTCTGTAACCTCGAGGACTTTGTCTTGCATATAAGTGGGAGGAAAATGCATTACGGAAATATATTCCTTTAATGACCTCTCTTGAACCACTCACATACTGTACTCCTGCTTACATCGTTCTGCAATGTCCCGCCCTCTTGTGGAGATTTATGGATCTGCACATTTTTACCTATGTACAGATGTACAGACTACACAGGAAATGCTGAATACACTTGTGTTTTATGGGTTTATAAAGGAGGAGAAGGGTGCTGCTTAACTTAACTGACCCTCAGATACTAAAAGTTCTCACTTTGCACTCCTTTTGTTTTTTGTTACCCCAGAGGTAGACAATTAGAAACTTAAGAATTTCTATGATTGTGGCTTGATATAAATTGCCTGGGTTATGTATGAGTTGAATGGTGTTCTACAGGGATGAGGGAATATGTTGATTTAGATTTTTTGATGTCTTGTTTAATATTTAACTTTTAGCTTAATCTGCAGGTATCTGTGGTGATGAGGGAGGAAATAGGACATCTGGCAAATAATTTTTGTCTCAGCCAACACGGAGTGTGCAATCTCAGTCATAGTTTGACACAATAGGGAAAGAGACAAATGTATATATGTACACAAAACTGACATCACACTTGGTTTGAAGTTATTGGAAATACAGTATGTCCTCTGACAAATATCTTTCTATCATAAGAAATTATTGAATATTAAAATATATAGAAATGTGCTTTGATGCATATTAATACCTTCCATGATGTGCTACTGGAAAGTATGATTTTTTAGCATCCCATGGTGAAAGTGCAAAAAATTCCCGCTTTAGTATTATAATGACTTACAGTACATGTCAAACATTGCCTTGATGTAAAAACAATGTAGAATGTCTAAACGGGTAGAATGCAGTCTACTTTTGCATTTTAGACACATTCGTGCACTTGTTATATGGTTGAAACCAGTTGGTTTGCAGCAGTATCCTATACTGTAGGGAGTATAACCTGCATTGGTCATTGAATTGGTTTTGCCAACTAAATAGAATCAACATGTCAGCTGTGGACTGCAGATTGTTTGCATAAATACATTCGTTTGTGCTGTTTTATTGATAGTGCAAATGAAGTATTTAAATACTGTGAAAAATCAGTATTGAGCTCACTGTTCACATAAGGTTAAATTTAAAAATGCTATACTTTGCAGTCATTCAGTTCAACATTCATCGGCTAAATTCAGCCACTTAATAAAGATCTTTGCTCCAAACATGACTAGTTGTTCAACCTAACAATCAATGTTTTTTAGGCCTCAGAACCATTGAGTAATGTTAGGCTATAATACATTTCCAGTTTTCATTTGTGGTTTTTGATTTTTGAATCACAAGGGTAGAAATCTCTGTGTGTAATCTTGAAAAAAATCACAAGTATGATTTGCAATAAATATTTTGATTTGCATTCCAATTTTTGAAATGAGATGCATTAAAATGTTGATTTCTGCATTTGATCGCCGTCATATTTATTTGTCCATTATTCAGAAATATGTAACAAAATTGTCGTGCTTCCTTTTCTTGCCAAGCCTTTGACAAAGAACATTCTAGAAAAAAACATTCTCAAAAAATGCAGCATATTACAAAGTTCTGAAAAAAGAATTGATGAATGTATGGCAGTTGTGATATAAAATTCCTGGAGACCAGAACAGCCTTTGTGTATATTTCATACTCTACAGTATGACGTTATTTACTATGCAAATATTGGCATTTTATAGATTATGTATTTTCTGTTAGTCCAGATCCTGATGCCTGGTGTTTTACAAAGCTTGTGTTCTAATACACACCTTCATCACACTAGGATGTGGCATTTTTGCTGGTCAGAAACAGTGAGCATATTCATCCAGAAATACAAGATCAATATTCCTTGGGTTTCTTCAAGATTTATGAGTACATCTTAAGCCTCTTGAAAGGGGTTGTAAAGTCCCAGCTACTGCAGTAAAAGGACAGTATGCAATACTTTAAAAAATATACACTTTAGCGAAATGGAACTGGCAGACTTACGGTACTTCTGAACTGTCATGAAAACCCAGGAAACAGTGCCTGGTTGTCCCACTAAAGTTTACCGCATGCAGTAGAGAGACAACATTTATTTAAAATATCACATTTCTCTTTGCTTGTGTACCCTTTTGTAGAATTTCTCCTTCGTGCGGTTGATCCGTCTGGAAAAGGCATAGGAGAGAGTTGACTATTTAGGGGGCCACAACTACATCAGAAGTTAATTTTAATATTACAGGTCAATTTTATGGGGGGTGGATAGCTTACTGAAATATTGGAGGAGACGTGCAAACCCCCGACAACCTGGTTCTTACGCCCCTGGTCTATACCCTTGATGTTCTTTTAGTAAGGACTGATCAGGAAAATAAGAAAATATATTAAACAGCTAATTAGTAATACTAATTCGGCGAAAGGTAACACCAAATCTAAACCAATCACAAAGAGCTAATTCTATAATACTTAGCACTGCGTATTTGTGAAAAATATATCTCGTGAAAAAAATCGAAATTGACATCTTTTTTTTAACTCTTCGGAGTGACGTAGGACAAGTATTATAAAATGTGTTTTTATTTTTCACCGTTGGGAATTTTTTCTAGTGTTTCACCTATTTGGTTTGTCAGAATGTTGTGTATATGCCCAGGAACTTTGATTCCGACGCTAAGAATTTAGAGAGGGAGAAGTCTTTAAAGGTAAACTTTAACCTGTCTGTCTTAAAGCGGAAATCTTCAAACATGTAGCCTGTAAATATAGTTAGAAAGGAATTATCAGACACTCAACGTGACGTGTAAAATAGTTAAAAGCAAATATGCGCTCAGCGCAGTCCGAGCATTAATACCCCCTCCCCCAACACCACCAGATCCCCTTTGTTGTCAATGTAGCAAAGCAAGATCTTAAGAAATGCCAGCGTCCTGCTGCTGGTTAAACGGATTGAGTCTAAACGACGGTATCGCAACTGCTTTATTTACAAGCAATACGTGGGCGTGGATGCGGTAGCGCGAGACCAGGCGGAAGACTGTTGTGCTGCGGGGCGCGCGCAGACCCGCGAGCTGCTCGTCTCCCCCGTTGACGCGAAGCCCGTCTCGTCCTTCTTCGCCTTCGTCCTTTCCTCCTCTTGCCACAGGGACCCTTCGTGTTAAGTTGTCATCCTCCCACGGGCAGCCGCCGGCAGACAGCGTCTTTGTCTCGCAGGGAGCAAGCGTCCTTTATCTCCGCCCTCCTTCCCGCAGCTTCCGATTGACATTCCTGGGGATCAGAAGATCGCGGTCATTCGTGGTTATGGAAACCCGGAGCCGTGACAGGCACGCCGGGCGAAAGTGAGCTCACGTCATGGCTCTGCCGCTGTCGGCTTGAAGGATGGAGACGCCGATGCCGCAGCCATGGCCAGATCAGCAAGCATTGGCACCGGCGACGGTGACTCCAAGGTATCGGCCCCGCAGGACCGGCCGGAGGTTCGGGATCTGTCCGACCCGCGGGAACTGTCTCTGGAAGAAGTGCTGAAATCCTACGAGCAGCCCATCAACGAGGAGCAGGCTTGGGCGGTGTGTCACCAGTGCTGCGGCGGACTCATCCGGCCGCCGGCTGGAGTGGGCTTCAGAGCGCCAGCCCGGGTCAAGGATCCATCCTCGATTCTCCTGCACAGAGACGGAACCGTATCCCTGCAGGTGGACTCCTGCGACAGCCACGGTAGGCAGCCGATTGTTTTCTTATGGATTTATTTAAAAAAAAACAAAAAACTTCCTCCTTCTGATCCCACGACAATGCTCTACTTCGCAACCAGCTTAATAATAAACTTATCAAACAAACAATAAAGCAATGCGTCAATTAATGATATAAACATAACTGCGGCTCGCAATATGACAAAATGCATTTGGTGATTGCTGAATAAAGAATGTATCTGCGATATTGTCTCCCCGTAGGAGCACACGGCTGGAATATGACGGTAAATGATCAATTATTCATACGGCGCAGTCGCTGGCAGCTGGCAGATAGGGTAACGCGGTGCATCTACTTTATTTTGGCCAGACGGCTGTCTTAGTTCTCTGTAAGATATCTGAGAGGGCCACCGTGGGCCAATGCCAGTGAATGATCTCAGTGTAATCTAGCTAACCTCTCAATAAAAATGCATGCACGCTGGACTGCGGACCCCCGAGGTTGGCCAAGTTTGTACGGTGAGTTCATGCGGATCCCCCCGCCTCTCATGAACAGGGAAAAGCAGCCTTTGGCTATTCAATGACATATGGCCAAAAAAATGTAAAAAAGATTTGAAAACGTATCCTGTATTTGTAACCTTTAGTTTAATCCTTTTATTAAAGAAATCTTAATTCCAAAGTGGTATTGCAATATACTGGACAGACTCAATACTCCCTTTGGAGTTATTATTACTAACAATGTTTTAAGGCATGCATATATACACTAATGACATTATGCAAGAGAAGCTTATAACTATGTCTTGTTTAAATGATTCCTCTTATTGAGGGCAATGAGTCTAGTAACAACATTGTGACAATAATATGAAACGCTTTTTATGCAATGCAGGTTAGATTCACAAGCATACCGCATCTGCATTTAATTCACAGAGAATCAGGTTTCAAAAGCATGACGGGTTATTTTAATGTTTTTCCCGTGTCCTCGCAGTGAAAGCCGTTCCGGTTGTTCTGTCGAGTCTGTCTTAAGAGACTGCTGTCGGAATGACCTTGCCCTCCATGCACCACTTTGAGCTTTCAGAAGAACTGAGCCAAGCGGGTTCACAGGCGTTCGGCGTCACTGTGCTCTACAGATTTCAAAGCTACACGCAAGCTTATCTGCTTTGGTCATGTCTGCAGGAACCTGACCTGCTGTATGTACTGTTATTCGGGTAAAACCCATACAGAGACAAACATCACCATCCATTCACACTACGTGTCAAGTCTTGAAGCACTGGCTGGATTGGCGGAATTTTCTTTCTTTCTTTTTTACCAAAAGATTACATTGTGAGCAGCCCCTAAAAAGTACTTTTGTGTTGTTGTATTTTAAGGTCAATCTAGTATTGAGGACAATGAAGTGAGAGAAAGTCCAATTTACAAGCAGAAGCCTCTGTTTAGCATATATATATATGCTATATAGCCTATGTTATGAGGGCATGCTTATTCTTGTTCTAAGGATATTAAACCTTTAACATGATGAAAGTTAATATTAAGTGTTTTGTTAAAGGTGTTACTGCATCCTGCCTATGCTAGACCTTCCACAGAAAGGGAGGATATTTTAGAAATTTTTTGTGAAGGGGAGATACCTGGAAGAATGGACTATCTTGCACTAGTTCAGCTGACATGGTAGCGGGTGAGAATTGCATGTATATCACATGAACCACCCATGCCTTATCTGGGTTGAGTGATTTCAGAGCTGATTGTATACCATGAGCCTTAGAGGAAATCATCTTTCCTGCTTTGTCTCAGTTTATGACAAACCATTCAAAGCAAGAGGAAGGTGATTTTAAAAGGCCACATGCCGCCCGCCTGTCTTTCACCCAATCAGATACCTTCCATTGCGAAGCTTTTTGCTAATGATGGGACAAATGAGTTTTCAGAACTCGTCGTCGCTGGGAGTTGCCTGCATTGATTCATTAGTTCAGGATACTCCCAACCACCATGGGGTTTGAAGCTTTATTTAGTGCCAGGTTTGATCAGGATACTCCCACCCACCATGGGGTTTGAAGCCTTATTTAGTTCCAGCTTTGATTGGTTTGATCAGGATACTTCCACCCACCATGGGGTTTGAAGCCTTATTTAGTGCCAGCTTTGATTGGTTTGATCAGGATACTCCCATCCACCATGGGGTTTGAAGCCTTATTTAGTGCCAGCTTTGATTGGTTTGATCAGGATACTTCCACCCACCATGGGGTTTGAAGCCTTATTTAGTGCCAGCTTTGATTGGTTTGATCAGGATACTCCCATCCACCATGGGGTTTGAAGCCTTATTTAGTGCCAACTTTGATTGGTTTAATCAGGATACTCCCATCCACCATGGGGTTTGAAGCCTTATTTAGTGCCAGCTTTGATTGGTTTGATCAGGATACTTCCACCCACCATGGGGTTTGAAGCTTCATTAGTCCCATCACTACTCTTTGCTAATTGGTGGTACCTTCAATCATTAAACAGTAATTTGTGGAATACCTTGTATCCATCCATCCCTCTTCTGACCACTGATCCTTCTCATGGTGAAGGAAGGCTGGAATACTCCCAGGAGAGGATGCCAGCCTTCCTGGGTGTGCATATATACAGTATGTCCGACAAAGGCCCCATGCAAATCATTGATAATAAGACGTTGTGGAGTCGAACCCTCTGTAGATAACATGATCTTATTTATATATTCACCAGTATCAATATGCACTCCTTTCGTTTAAAATTGTCAGATCAGCTTCTTCTCTGCCATTTAACTTTTGACATTATAAAATAATATTTTATGGAAGCTCTCCAACTGCTACATCAGCAGGTCGATAGTGCATCATCTTGCTAATATTTTTCAATATATAAGTATATATTAGTATAGCTTTTTTGTTGCTATTTTAGGTTTGTGTACATTGTGTACAATTATTGTTATTAACTGCTGGTAGGTGTTTTTCTTGGTAGAAACTTTCTTTAATTGGTCCCTGGCAAACACAGGCAGAAACACTATGGTGAAGGAATAATATTCAGTGGTCTCTCTCTTGGCTGGTCTCTCCCAGTTTGTTTTCATCCAGGCGGTTCTTTTGTCGTTTCAGCAACACGGACGAATAGGGCTGCAATGGAAACTCTGCCAATCCGTGCTGAGATACTGATCTCAGATTAGTGCAGTTTGACATAAACTGATACTGGTTCGGAAATGCAGTAATTCTGAATCCTGAATTTGTAAAAAAAAAAAAAAAAAAAAAAAGACATACCTATCAGCATGGTGGGTGCTGATGGGACATTAATTTTACTTTCTTCCAAAACAAATTGGACACCTAAATGTAAAAGGTACTTATTTGTCCACTCTTGACGATTGCTTCAGTTCAGTCTTTATAGACTGTATGCTGAGTATTTTTCCATCTTACCTTCTGTGGAAATTCGTAATTCTTTATACCACAATTACAAGCTTCACACAGTATTGTTTCAGTCGCCAGGTTCAAAGACATTGAATGCTATTTGATTACCCCACATACAAGAGAAATGGCTTATTCGCTATATAATTGACCATTGCAGAAATCACTTGTCAATTTCTGAACTTCACAAAGAAAGGAAGAGCTGCAAACATTTTCTGTGCTGTCAAAGAGTAATAGTATTGCACAGGTAGATGAGGGCGATAACGTTGATGTTTATGTTTATGGAATGTGCTCTTCTCTCATCCCCAGATGGCAACCTTCCTCTCAAGTCAATCTCACAGCGTCAGGTGAGTAAACGCTCCATTGAAGCTCCCCTCATTTAGCCTGAAAATGAGGGGCCTAATGGTCTAAATTGCTTTTGGGAACAGGATTGTGTATTTTTGGTTGAAGTCAACATTTTATGCCCCCTCCCCCTCCCCCCACCTCTGCAGATGGTTCAGTCTCTGGGAGTGGCCATTTACCGGGCCCTGGACTGGGGATTGGATGAGAGTGAGGAGCGGGAGTTGAGCCCGCAGCTGGAACGCCTCATTGAACGGATGGTCGGGGGGGATGAGGGTGGTGAGTCAATGGGTGGCAACACAGCAGACGAGGGCTACAGCGGCCAAGAGGACGAAGAGGAGGAGGAGGAGGAGGAAGAAGGGACGCTGCGTGCAGTATGCTCCTTTCGCCAGGTGATGGTGCTGTGTGCCTCTCGGTTGGCCAACCCCACCCAAGCCCCGGCGCATTACCAAGCAGTGTGCCGTGCCCTCTTCGTGGAGACCCTGGAGCTGCAAACCTTCCTCACGAAGATACGAGATGCCAAAGAGGTTGGAGTAGAGCACTGACCTGAGGGGAGATTTGTCAGTGTGTTGTTTGCACGAACAAATGGTGTGAGGTGACCTGACTGGACTCATTAGGATCATAACTAGATTAATGACATATGAGAAGAAGGTGGCATTTCAGTTAAGGACACGGCATGGGCTCTATTCATGTCCACTGATTAAGGAATTAAGAGCTCCTGAAAAGTATCCATATGGATAAATGGGTAAATGGTGTGATCAAAAGGATTAATGTGAAGAAAATGTGGTGGTAAATTAGCAGGAACTGACATAAATGGCATAGTCATTTTCTGAAAACAGTCTGGCATGTCTAAAACTCCATAGCTGATCTGGGTATTTATAAGACAGCTGGGTAAGATATTAGACACATTAAAGCTATTAGGTGACTGAATGAGCCGGATGGACCAAATGCAATCCCCTCCCCGTTACCATTATCAAGATTGTGTGAGACGATAAGTGGTACATATTCATTTACGCTGTGCACAATTCACTTCGCTTACCAACTTACACATTCAAGAGTCGTTTATCCCTCAGTTATGGATGCACAACCTCTCATTCACTAAGATCTTCCATAGTATCACAAGTGACAGAGGAGCTTAACCAACAGAAGATATTCTCCATAATGTAATCCTACTACAATGGCTTATGAGAGGCCACTGTCTAAGGATTCGGGTCTCTCTACAAAGCACCTGCCATCATACGGAGAGCTGCACTCTTGTCTCGGTATCTGACCACGAGCAGATCAGTGAAAGGTGTCCGCTAGGCCCTGGTGTTCCTATGCACGAGTTGAACTGCAAGGTGAGGGTGGAGCTTTCTCACGCTTCTTAGAGGAGGGGGCATTTGGAATGGGGTGATGTGCTCAGCAAGAAACTTTCCCAGGCCCAGTCGGACCTGGAGGAAGAGAGACGAGCAACCCGAAACCGGGGAAAAGTGTCTCTGTGGTTAGAGAGACATGAGAGAGGACAGGTGAGCTGAAAGTCAGCCACTCAGTCTATTGTACTGGGCTTTTCCCTGCACTGTTTACCCACACAGCTTGTAATATCATCACCAAGGCTCTGGAACGATACATCAGTTATGTAGCCGTATGTGGAAGAATCTTGATAACATTTTATTGACTGGACAGCACCTCATCCAAACTGCAGTGCATGCTTGCCTCGTACTTTGTGTGCTTTCCTGAAAGAACTAATTACGAAATACCAGGGGTGTCAATTTCAGGTTTTCAGAAGAGGCTGATTTCGCATTTTAGCAAGTGGTGTAGGAAACAGTAAGCTCGATAGATGCACTGTCAGTGTCCAAGCTGAAATTGTGAAGATTTTGGCCAAGGTGGAGGTTTACCCATAATGCCTTGTTCTTCGAACCTCATCCTTGTGCAAAGCTGTGACACTCAGTAGTGGTTGCAGAGGTGGAGGGGGCCATAACGATCTTGGGAAGGGTGCCTCTTTCTTGACAATACGTCCTGTTAAACCAGCCCCCAGTTCGATGTCTGATTGCTTCTTTAGCCCCTTTGATACGTCAATCTCATTACTTTCTCTCATGAAACTGATGTTTACGTTTATGCCGTGTTTACATAGACACCCCCCGTCCCACACTAACAGGTAAACAGAAAACATTAATGACAGGACAAATGAGGCTTCAAAACTCATGGTGGGTCGGAGTATTCCAAAGTACCAGATTGATAGTTTAGGATACTCCCACCCATCACAGGAGTTGAAGTCTTATTTAGTCCCAGCATTGATTGGTCAGTTCAGGATGCTCCCACCCACCATGGATTTTGAAGCCTCATTTATCCCATCGCTAAAACGTATCAACAATGAGCCTTTTTCACTGCACACTGTCCAAGACACTCATTTTTTTTGACATGTACTTTTGACATCCTGACAGAAGACATTTTAATTCTCTTAAATCATTATCCTTTTGTTAGCCATTGTTAAACAATGTGGAATGTCAGGTCAAGTGTTATTTTTCAGTGCACCTCTGTTGATAATGCTAAAGTTATTCAGTCAGTGATTGTTGATAAGCAGTCTTTGTATTTTCCAGAGTGCATTGATTCTCAATAAGAGTTATTTGTAATAGCTAGTATTTCTGTATAGATGCTGAAGAAGATTCGGTCTGAAGAGCCAGAAGAGGACAGTTCCACAGCAGAGCTCGATGCTCTCAAACACAGGGACTGGGTAGGATACTGGGAGTACTTGGAAATTTTCATGGAAACACTGTTCAAATCTGGGATACCTGTCAAAACATGATGGAGGTGTGGTTAGATGTGTTTGTGTGTGTGTGTGTGTTTGTGTGCGCGCCATCGCAGGCTCGCCTCTGGGTGCAGCTGATGAAGGAGCTCCGGCAGGGTGTAAAGCTGAAGAAAGTCCAGGAGCAGCAGTTTGACCCCCTGCCCACGGAGTTCCGGCTCACCCCATTCGAGATGCTGATGCAGGACATCCGCGCCCGCAAGTACCAGCTGCGCAAGGTTATGGTGAGCTCAGTCAGGGCATTGGTGGCCAGTGATGACAAACAGAGGTAAAGAGCAGTCCTGTGCTCAAACAGCTCTGTTAGAGAGAGGAAGTTCATGTCTATTTCTAGTTACCTGCTTCTGATGGAAAGTGGTACCCGGCTCTTGGTATGCTCATGTCCTCTAAATACCAAATGAAGTTTAGTTCATTCACACGCAGTGGCCCCTTTATTATGTAAACCTCGCTAGTTTTCCTAAGGACCCACTTTTGTTTCCACAACCACTTCAAGGGTTAATGAGTTGTGGGTTCAGAGAAGCCATTCTGGACACCACTGTTGTACTGAGCTGTTACATTTGCATTTGTGGCCTTCCTGTTAGCTTTAACGAGTCTGGCAAGCCTCCTCTCACCTCTCCCGTTACCAAGGTGTTTCCTTGGCCATAGAAATACCACTGACTGGATGTTTTTTGTTCATCACACCATTCTCTGAACACTTCGGACACCGTAGTATGTGAAAATCCCAGGAGGGTAGCTGTTTCTGAGAGGCTGCGACCGCCATTTCTGGCAGCAACAACCACATCGCCTTCAAGATCACTTAGATCAGGCACTTTAGCCATCTGAATGCTTACTCAAACAGCAAGTGAACCTCTTGTCCCTGTCTGGGGGCCGTATGTTTTCAGCTGCAGCATTCTCTCTGTAGGAGCCTAAAAACGCTTAATTGACCATGGTTGAGCATATTCTCGATTCTGTACCACCTTGGTGGCGTAATGGATAAGCTGTGAATTAATATTGTGGCATTCCTCGTCATCTCGATGATGGAACCATAACTTTATAACTTTAGTGGTTTAAAGTCATTCAAGACCGCCTAAGACAATTGCAGTCTGATCTGTACTTGTGATACAAACGACCTACAAGAAAGGGAGTCACACGGTCTTTTGACCTTCACCTCTCGTGTATTCCGAGTAAAGATCCTTAATAAAACCTAAGTGTTCTCCTGGATTACTTCCGAGCGGAGGGAAGAGAGTGAAGCATCAACCATACGACTTCCTCACAGAAGGACCTCTCTTTGGAGGCTGTTTGCATCGTCAAGAAGGTGAACCTAATAAACATGCCACTGAGTGAATAAAATCAGGAGGATTTCATAAAGTCGGCGCATTGGTTCTGTGCCTCACGCTGTTGTTTTGGGACAGCCCCTGTGGATTGTGTCAACAGGGGGACAGACCCAGACCCAGCACATGCCTCTCAATCCCCCTTCCAGGTGGATGGTGACATTCCCACACGGGTGAAGAGAGATGCCCATGAGCTGATCCTCGACTTCATCAGGTCACGGCCCCCCCTGAAACCTGTAAGCCTGGTCCTGTCTCTTTCTCACTCAGTCACACACACACGTAGCAACCTCCATTTCACACTCATTAAATAGCCTTGCTTTATTATTAATGACTAACAAAAGATAAGTGATGGTGATTGCTAATGTAAGAACGAGGTGTGGGAAGCTGTTCTTCAATGTATCAGCATACCCCTACCCCCCCCCCCTTAGGTATCAGAGCGGAGTTTGCCCCCCCCTCCACAGGAGCACCAGTCCCTGCATGACCAGATCCTTGCTGAGATCAGACAGGAGCGCAAACTCAAGCCTGTGGACCTGCCCACTTCTAAGAGGCGTACGTCTGTCCCTGCCCCCTCTCTCTGTCACAGCCTCTGTCAAGCTGTCTGTTTGTAGTGAATGCATCACGACTGGTAAAGAACATAAACACAGACAACTGCACCCCTGATCGCTAAAACAATTTCTTGCATAAGCCCAGCTCATACAAATGTCTGTTACACTTGAATAGTGTTAGGGAAATTTAACCCGTGGGGGGCTGTCAATCATGGCCTCAGTTAAGCCTCCAAAAGCCAGTAAAGTAACCAATAGGGAGCAATTTCTCGCCCATCACTCGCTGATACCCCGTTTCCTCCAGTGCACATTTAGTGCTGATGCTTGGCCCTCTCTGGACTAGGGAATCAGCAAGTCTAACTGCAAACCGGCCTGTGTTTCCACAGCCTTTAGGGCCAAATTTGAGGCGACGGCGTAGCGAATGCGTTACTAACCTGCTCCTTTGGCAACACAAAACACGTACAGCGGACCTCATCCTCTGTCTACATGCATTACCTCCGGCTTTAAGAGTATACTTTCACATCCAGAGACAACTCATTCAGCATATTTACGCGCTTCAAAAGAGATCGTCATAAGCCATGATAGTCTTTAATCACTTTTATGTATTTTGGGTTGACAGTACTTGGAGTAGCTCAAATGTTAATGGGAGCTAAGAATGTTTCGATTAATTGGATTTGTGCAGTTCATTCATAATTTCCAAATCTCAAAGCAATATTTTGAGTTTATCTGTTGCCATCTCCCTGCATTGGGGAAAAGGAGCACAAATTGCCATTTGTGTGTGCCAAATTACTGTTTGTGTGTTTGCAGATGGAGAACCTAGCACAGTTGCAATTGTCATGCCCATCAGCAGTTAACGTCACGAGTTCCTGGTTGCAGACCAGCAAGGTTTGGGTGCTGGTTTGAAACCGATTTTGCGAAATGGGCACCAGTTGTTTTTTGTTGGAAACACACGTAACACTTTGAGTCTGGGCACGGAGATGAAAGTGTGTCGTATCTTCTCTACACTCCAAAGACACGTAGCATGTACATAGTTCAGCTCTAAAATTGACTGTAAAACTGACCTGCGATGAACTGGCATCCTGTCCAGGGTGTCTCCTGAGCTGAGTTCTGTGCTTCCAGACAGTGACTTGGTCCTGGGTCAGTTTTTATCGAAGATGAATGCTGTGTACCTGAAGGAGGTCTAACGTTTGACAGTGGTGCTCTTCCACGCCACTGTGCTGACACACTGCTGTCACTGTATTCTGGCCCGCAGCATTCGGCTCGTTACCCTGCCTGCTCCAAGCCTGTCCATATGATGTCAAATCCACTTCCTGTATTGACCTGTCAGTACCGGAGATGGGGGCCCGCCCTGTTCCTCGTCCTCGTGTGTTGTTGAAGGCCCCCACCCTCGCAGAGATGGAGGAGATGAACATTTTTGAGGTGAGGGAGAGGTCAGGGGTCAGAAGTTATAAGCCAGACCACAAGATTGTCAAATTTGGTGTGAATGATGTGAAAGTAAATTCAACTGAAGTTAATTAAGGGTGGTACAATGGCCGCACACCTCCAGGGTTGGGGGTTCGAATCCAGGCTTTGCTCTGTGCATATGGAGCTTACTTCTTCTTCCTGTGTCTTGCAGGTATCCTCCAGGTGCTTCATTTTTCTCCAGTTAGGCTAGTTGGCATTTCTGGCATCTCGTAGTGTATGATTGTGTGGGTGTAAACGTGTGTGTGTCCTGTTGCTATGTGGCATCCCGTCCAGGCTGTACACCATCCTTATGTCCAGTGCTGCATTGTTGCTTAGGCCTGTCACCCTCCCCCATCACCGTGACCAGAATAAGCAGTTAAGAAGACGGATGGATGCAATTAATTCCATTCATAAATTTGTTTTTCCCATAGAATTTCACATGTACACATTGCCACACATACATTTTTAGACTTTTAGGCATGTGAAATCTTGAGCTTAAAATCAAAGGTAAACTGTTTCATTTCAGCTCCTCAAATGTTTGTATATGAGAGTATCAAAGATCCATATTGAGGTACATACTGTCTGTACTGTCTGTAGTCTTAATAATTCATGTCTGTACTGTACTCTTAATCCATGTCTGTAGTCTATACTGCAATTTTAATAATCTGTCTTAAGATAATAGACCTTACATTAAGGCAGATTATGGCAGCTTCCTCAGGTGACATTGGGCAATGTGAAAAACATGTATGCTTGTAAAGTTGTTTATGTACTGCTTAACTTCATGCCTGGGCTTACATAGAAAGGCAGCCATTTGTTTAAATGCCTCCAAGTGTTTTGTTCTATTTTAAAACCATAAATGATATCATCTCCAGAGTCTAGACGTCTAAATGAGAGCATAAATTTGTTTCCTTGGCAATAGTTTTTCCACTCTGGCTTTGATGATGGTATTAGAACTGTGGACACGTTGTTATGGAAACATCTCCATTGTATTGGACTGGATTGTTAATCTTCTGTTCAAAGATGCAGAATCCGGATGGATTCCTGAGCTGACTGGCATCTTCATAGGTGAAGTATGCTTGTCTGGAGCGTAGTGAGGTTCTCCTCCTCATTCTTTTACCTCATGGCGGCTCCTTGCAGGAGGAAGAGTCCCCAGGTAGCGGCGAGCTCCGCCGGGCGGAGAGCTCGCCCACCCCACTGAAAAGGGACCGCTCCTTCTCGGAACACGACCTGGCTGGCCTCAGGGGGGAGCTGCTGCCCTCACTGTCCAACTCCTCCCACCTGGGTGGAGCCGTGGTGCGGAGGGGGGAGCGGCCGCGGGCATGTACGCTAGCGGGTGGAGGCCCACCCCCACTGCATCGGGGTCAGTTCGTGTGGCATCACATTCCCCAGCTATAATCGATATCTGGTAGACACACTGTCTCATAACCTGTGTAATCTGAGCGTGGAGTGAATGTGATACCTGTGTGCGTGTGTGCGTGTGTGTGTGCGTGTGTGTGTGCGTGTGTGTGTGTGTGTGTGAACCTTGCATGTCATGAATGTTCTAATCAGTGCCATTTCCTGGACTGAATATGCTTTTGTGTTATTTATAGGTGTAATAAGATATCAGATAACATATGTCATATTTCACTGGTCCAAGGGTGGTGCCACAGACCCTCTGATTTTTGGTGAAATGTGGACTGCTAGTCTATATATAATAAAATCTTACTCAAATTATCTAGACTTTGGAGATTTTAAATATCTTGTTTAGTACTGAATATATTACTGATGTTTTAGTGTGCTGAGCTGCTGTGGTGTTTTTCTGCCGTAGATTTGAACCAGAACCCTGTAACCCCGGCTAGCAGTCAAAGCGACTGGGCTGCTGTAGCCATCGCTATTGTGTAGCCCAAGAATTTTCCAGTTAGTCAGTGAGGTTAAAAATCAAAATGCCTCTTTCTCCTCCTTTCCCATGGCTTTCACAGAGGTACACCGCACAAACTCATGAATTATGGAGAAGACCTCCACCAGTCCTATTTAATTCAAGCTAACTGCTAAAAATATAGCAATTTACTAACATTTGAAAACACATTCTAGTTTTTTTAATGCATCAGCAGATGTTTCTCTTACTGAATTTTAAGTGCAGATATTTTATAGACATTTGCTGACAGAGGCAAAATATAGTGAAAAGTATGAGCTGAAGGTCAAACTGCGGTGTAGGTGATGGAGTAACTTCAGGTGTTTGTGGAGAGTCGGAAGAACCGTGTTGGGGTATTGTTTTTGGGGTTATTATGAATGACTCCTATCATATCAGGTGAAAGGGAGTTTTCCTCAGCCTCATGCAGGTATACTCGCTTTTTTAAGGGCCAGTGGCACGCAGATGGAGCAGAATGGCATTGGTCTGTGTCCTGAGCAGAGAAAAACAGAAGCAGGCCTCCAGCAGCAGTCTGCTCCTCAGGTGTAGTTCGTATGCTGCGAGCAGAAAAACGGTCACTGATTGTCCACCGACGTCCATCTCCTCTGTTGTTGCAGCTTCGTATCCTATGCACGGCTGGCTACCTCTGTCCCCTGGGCCCTTCTCTCCTGCACGCAACTCCCTGAGCTCCGTGGATGAAAGGGTGGAGGGGGCGGATAGCTCATCACCCACACGGGAGGGCCAGAAGCATCAGTGGATGGTGAGGCCGGCTGCGGGCAGCTCCTGCTCTGGGACCATGGCATTGGAGCTAGAGAACTGTACACTGGAGCGCAGTTCAGGGCCTTCCTTTGCTTGGGTTAGCAGGACATATCTCTGTTTCTCCATGAAGGAGGAGTTCAGTCACCCGGTAGAGAGCCTGGCCTTGACAGTTGATGAAGTCATCAACGTGCGTCGTGTACTGGTGAAGGCAGAGATGGAGAAGTTCCTACAGAATAAGGATCTGTACAACAGCCTGCGAAAGGGCAAGGTACTGCCATTGACCTTTGTTAGATTTGTTAAATCTCCGTCCCTCAAGAATTGAGGAATTTCATGCTTTTATAGCACAGAGTACTTCTTACCAAAACATAACATTTTCTAAAATCAATTATCCTCTACAACAGAGGTGCTCATATGTAATTATTTTTCCTGGGGAGCCACATGAGAAACACAGATTGTTGATGAGGGCCAAGCAAACTCTACCATGCCATAACTATTCCTGTTTATGTATTTATAATATATATAACATTACAGTAGTCTTATGTCTGTGACAAAAAATACAAATCAATGGATATTTTGCCAACTTGCTCAGTGGGAGGAATCAAGTCTTTGATGAACTAGTGCATTAAGGTCCGGTGCCGTTCCAGATGTTGCTATTCGCAGCACAGCTGACAGATCATCACTGAGAGAGGCAACAATGCAAGTGTTTAATTTACAAATAAATGACAATTTAGAGAATTTAGATTTAGATACACAATTCTGGATAAAATTTGAATCACTATTCTTTTCACTCAGAACTGAGATCACGATTTTAATTATCTCACAATTCTTCAGCAATATATTTCTCTATTATTATTATTATTATTTTATCCTATTAAATACTTCATACAGTGCTGAGCTGATTCTGAATTTTTCATGCTCACGTTTTGACCAATCACATGGCATGGCATATCATCAGCGTGATTGAGGGTGGAGATCCATGCTTTCAGCCTTGTCCACTAGCGGTGTGGCACAGTTCAGGTCACTTCATTATGCAATAGAAAAATGTCATTAGGGAAAAAAGATAAGCGTTAGATTTGACGCAATGGATTTCTATATAAACGCAAACACTGTAGAATCGTTGTCCTATAAGATTGAGATTGTATAGGGATATGAATTACGATTACGATTCAAAAACGATTAATCGTGCAGCCCTGCTTGATATGTAAAATGGTGCGGTTTGTGTTGGACCTCAGGCAAGACAGTCAGAACCAGCAAGAGGGCCGGATCCAGCCCGCGAGCCTTATAATGGCCAGGTCCGCTCTACAAGGAGCCAATCCTCTCCTATTGATTTATTGCAATATTCTCAGTTCTATTTGCTGGTTGACCTAAGTTATTTCTCCTGCAGTTTGTAACAATCTTTGCAATATGTCCTCCAAATATGTTTTGTTTTCCTGTCCATTTGAAAGATCTGACAGTGAGCCAGTTTGAGTATTTAGATCCACATTATTTACCTGGGCCTGGCACTGACGTGTTTCATAGTCATAATAATATTGAGATTCCCTGAGAATGATATATCATTCACCTTACAAAATGTCTTTTCCAGCTGATTGGTTGTACGTAGTTGGTTATCTCTGATTTATACCAGAGGATCATACCTCCAGAATCTCTGTCGTGTTCACTTGTCATGAGCTTTGTATGAAATTAGAATGTCGTGGATCCTTTGGGACCGTGTGTGTTCTATCTGTATTATTTCCATATATTTTCCTGAACTCTAGGGCTTTGCTTTTAATTCAAAGCAATGAAGAATTTAGACCCTGAATGTTCCGCCTTGAGATGGCACGGTGCCTTATTTACTAGCGCTGTTGCCTTGCACCTCCAGGGTTGTGGATTCGAATTCCTACTCTGCTCTGTTTCTGTGAAGTTTGCACGTTTTCCCCATCCTATGTACAATCCAAAGACATACAATTAGGCTAAATTGCTCATAGTGAGTGTGAGTGTGCATTTTCCCCCTGGTGGACTGGCATTCTCTCCAGGGTGTACCTCACTCTGGTGCCCTGTGCTGCCTGGGATAGGCTCTCTCACCCCCTCTGTGACCCTGACTAGGATAAGCGGTTAGAAGATAGACAGACGGATGTTGTTTGCTAGGACTTTAGTTAAAACAGGTGTTTTAAACACATACATATACACAACTGCACTCAGTGGCCAGTGTATTAGGTCCACATGCTTGTTAATGCAAGCAGCCTGCTTGTACAAACAGAAAATTATGTGGCTGCAAGTGAAATACATACACAGCATGGAGATGGGCACAACTGGTTCAGCTGTGGCTAAGCATTCAAATGGTAAAGATACTCGCTCTAAGCAACTTCATACCTGGTGCGATTGCTGGTAACAAACATGACGATTCCTGCATCTCAGCAGTAGCCACTCTTCTGGGATTTTCACGCACTAGAGTGTCTAAAATTTAGAGAAAATGATGTGATGAACAAAAAAATATCCAGGCAGTGACGATTCGTGGGGTGAAAACGCCTTATTAATGACTGAGATCTGGGGAGAATGGCCAACCTCGCCACAAGTGCAAAATAACCGCTCAGTACAATAGTGATGTAGAGAAGGGCATCTCCAAACAAACAACTTATCAACCCTTTAAATGGTTTGCTCCATTGGATGGGGGTGCTGGACCGGGTCAGGGCTGTGAAGGCTTGGTTTTGATGGTCTTATGCTCGAAATGGGGAGAACACACTAGGGGCATGGCCGTGGTGTTAGGTCCAGCTGGGTACAGTCTTGGTGGGCTCCAGCTGATCCTCAAGGGGCCAGCAAGGTCATGACTTTTGTTGAGCATGATCAAAGGGTATAATGGGCCCATAATGATACATCAAAGTACATCCCCTGGAAATGATGCATTTATCTTTTAAATAGTCACATGGTGGTAGTCAGTCCTTGGCAGAATAGTAGAAATGGTGACTTTTGCTCTCCTATCAGATCCTACAATTTCGCATTGCTCTTTCAGGAGTCCTGCGTAGAGGCATGAATTATAAGGATACTGGTTTACTTGGTCTTAACTGGGTGAGTGACTGGTATTATAGCACATCTACTTAATGTGCTGTAACACTATCTCCATACACAAAGCAGCCCCATAGTTGCTCTTTATACGGCTGTAACATGTTGTTGATCTGTATTGTGTTATTGTGTGTTATCATTTGTTGCCACAGGTGAACATGTGAATAGGAACCCCAATGTACCTATCTCTAGTACATATTCACAAGTCAAAACTCTCATTAGAAAGGCGTTTTCTGCATCTCTTTGCCTACCTTGGCTTTGTAGAGTGTTGAGTGGTTTTGATCACGATGTCTAATGGATGTTTAGGAGCTTCTGCGAGTGATTGGATTTCACCGTGTGCCGGCACTTCTCCCGGCTTCTCTGTTAAACGGTGCATTTAGTGCTCGCTTCAGCCCAAGTGGACATAGCATGGCAGCTCTCTGAAGTGTCCTCTCTCGACAGGCGGTAGCTGTTTGTGAGCTCCAGAATCTGTTCTTCCTGTTCTTACGCAAATCTGTTTTTTGAGGCCCGGCTCCCCCGTTTGCCACACTGAAGATCTTTCTGTGTTGCTGTGGCTCCTGTATCTCCGGTCTAAGGTTTCTTTATGTGTTTAACGTACTTTGTTGATTTAGACGTGTGGACTAACTTTCTCGGGTTTTAGATGTTGTTTATTATGCCCTTTGCGTTGTCAGTTTATGGGAGAGAGTTTGTAGTAACACTCCTATCCGCTGTCGGAGAGCAGTGACACTGCGATGTCCATCTTCAGGTGCAGCAAAAGGACTCTACTGTGATGAAAGTTCAGAAGATTACATGTTGTTTTTTTCTGTTTTAACTGCATTCTTTAACCTCTTCTATTTTCTTGTTTGCCTGTTTATGTCTGTTTTTGATGAGACGTTCACTTCGGTGCATCCTTTGGTGCAATCTTAATCTGCCAAATATGTAAATCCTTATTACAAACAGACAAATCTGTCAAGGAGTTTCAAGGGCTCAAGATTAGCGTGACTCTTCTCTCCTTCTTCGTCCATTTCTCCCTCCCTTTCTCGGCCCTATGCTTCCCTGTATACATGTATATTTACATACGAACCTACAAATCTGAGCATGCGTGTGTGTGTCACAGGTCTGCTGCTGCTGTAAGACGAAGTTCCCCCTCTTCTCCTGGCCGTCCACCTGCCTTCTGTGTAAACGGTGAGCTGTGGTTTCTGTGCTGACAGATACGCCTTCATTTAGGAACTCGATGTGCACAGACACGCTCAGGTCAATTCTGAGCAAGCCTGCAAGCCGACTTCAGTATGTAGTCTTCAGGCAAGCATATGGGAGATGTTCAAGTTTATCTTTTTGCTCAGGTGTACTTCAGCAAGCCCCTCCCAGGACTTGAACTTTTCTGATCATCTAATGTAATCCAGTATTAATGTAGTCCTCTAGTGCCTAATGTTAATTACATGTATTAGCTTGGGCTGCAGGCAGAGTGCAATGACATTATTTCAAATGGCTGTTCGGAACCTGTTGGAGATTTGGGCAAAGTGCTCAGTACCTGGACGGCCCGCGTTTCATCTCTCTTCTCTTTTCAGGTCTGTGTGTGGATCCTGCAGTGCCAAGGTACCACCTTCTTTCTATCTTTATGTGGGACTATTTTGCTTGACTGTTACAATTTCTATTTTGTATGCCACATTTTACATGGTTGACATCATAAAAAATTATTTTATCTCACGTGAGTTATGTTCTGTGTTCTGTCCTTACTGCACCATATCTCCTGTGTTAGAGGACGAACATGGTTTTAGGTTGAGTGTATTTGTGACCCTGTCGGTACGTGTCTATGGCTTCCAGTCATGCTGGCTCATGGTTTTTGTTCTGTTTTGGGGGGGGGGGGGGGTCTTGTGGGTCTTTGGTTGATGGATATGTACACAGTAAAATGTTGTTTTAACTCAGCCAGTTTTACTGTGGGCTGTGTGTTTCTTGATCATATGCAGTGGTGATTCTGCTTTCGGGGGTGGATTTCAGGAATTTTCAGCCATACTGAATGTTCTGGAGTGGTGTGAACTCCGTGTCCGCCTCTGGTCTTTCTCCTAACCCGATCTACCATTGTTTACAGATGAAGATTCCCTCCAAGAAAATGGCTCACATCCCAGTCTACACAGTGGGCTTTGAGAGCAGCCAGTCCCGAAAGAGTGAGGTCTTCAAGTGAGTCTTACCCGCTTGCCTATTGCCCGGTAGGAGGCAATAACTCTCTGGAAAGCCTTGTCCTCTTTCCAGTGAAGGTCTATGGATGACGTGAAGCTTTCAGTCTAGAAACGGTCACCAGCTATTTGATGATGCAAATGTAAACTGCAGTGTTTGCCATTTTCTTAATTACTAACCAACTTATATTTGCATAGCGGTTTCAGTCCCAACTGGTTTCCCTTTTCTTAACAGTTCACAGTAGTAACAGCTTCTTTGCAGGAATGGCACAGCAAGCATATAACGTACTCCCATTTATACTTGCTCTGTAATTCAGTAAAATCCAGACCGCTGAGCATAGGTTTCCAAGCCGCAGTGCTCTGGTCCCTTGGCATTTAGAACAAGGCGAACTATAAATCCATCCATCCATCTTCAGTAACCACTTATCCAGAGCAAGGTTGCGGTGAGCCTGAAGGCGATCGCAGGAAGCTCAGGGCATCAAGTTAGGAACACCTTGGATGAGATACCAGTTAATTGCAAAATGCACACACTCACAATCGCACACTCAGGGCAATTTAGAAACGCCACAGCATATATTTAGAAAAAAAAAAAAACAGAGTACCTGCAGGCTTCAAATACAAAGACCTCCAGCAAGGAATCAAACCTTCATCCCAGGAAGTACGAAGCCACAGTGTAGCCTATTGAGTCACTGTTCTGCCCCAAGCTAGACATGTTTCACTAAAAATGACAGAGGTTAGAAGGTTTGTTTTCACGCCATCTCCACATTTAGGGCAACCTCAAAAAAAGTGCCCACAATGACAATTTGAAAATGTGCTCAGCAATCATTTCCATAGTTAAAAAAAATTATGACATCTCCATGTGACATAATAAATAAAGGTTCCCATCATACATTTGTATATCGCAAGTGTTTTGCATTGAGTGTAATTTTTATGGTTCAGAGTTGGAGTGAGAGCTCTGTTATCTGCAGATTGTGCTTGGGAGTCCTGCTGTGACCAGACAAGGTCTCCATTGTTGCCCTGGGATGGAGGGGGGAGGCTCCACAAGGCTGTGAGACGCCAGTAGCTTGTAGACAGTGAGAGTCGCTCTACTCTTTGTACCAGTACCTGCCTACTGTATTACTGTCCAGACAGAGGCCACAACCAGGCCTCTGTAATGCCCGTCCTGTGAGGCCCTACCCCAGCAGGTCAACAAGCTCTTATTTCACTGCTAAGAATTCACGGCTGTTAAATCGGATTTGTCAGTGCCCAAAGCCAAAAAAAAAAAAAAAAAACACACTAGAAACAAATGGAATAGCCAATGATGAAACCAGAAAAGTTCAGAGGCCCCAATAAACAGGAACAGAAGGCACTGCCGTTTACATTGGGGTGCCATTGACATTGGCAGCAGCCTCCGCTTCACTGATCAGATCGGTTTCCAAGGAATCTTTTTAGCCACACAGTGTGCCGCTTGTCTGCGGCAAGAGAGAGAGTTTGCAGTTTAAAACTTGCCAAGGTTGGAAATAGCCCTTAGGGCTGGCACAATGCATTTTACTCGCATGACAATGTTAAAGAGCCACCACTGGACCATTGGGCTGTATTTTTAGAAAGGCTGTGAGCTCTAACTGCAATTTAATTGCTAAGTAAGTATTTAGCTAATAATGAACCCAGAAGCCATACTATATGTCTGCTGTTAAGTATTTGCATTTCAGGAGAGCTCGGCGCTTGTCTGTGCAGTTTGTCTCACTGGTAACTTGAAGTTTAAATGATCCGTCTCACAACCTGTGACATATACAGCTTAGTTGACCGATGTGGGGCATTTAGATTATGTTCAGGTTGCCGAGGTCCTCATGCTTAGTAGCTGACGCCTCTGAAGGCCCCCCCCACGTGACCCCCGTGTTGTTCCCACAGGTCTCTTCGCAGCTTGTCCCGTCACACCGTCGAAGAGGAGTTCCCTCACCTGTACGCCCACGGCTGCAGCCTGCGTGACGTCTGCTCCGAGTGCACCAAGTTTGTGGCGGACGTCATCTCCTCCAGCCGTCGCAGCCTGGACATCCTCAACAACACACCCAAGAGGGAGAGGCCCACCGCCGCACAGCGCCCGCTCTCACACCCGCAAGTCATGGGAAGGTGGTGCAAGTGAAGGGAAGATAGACTGGACTGTCATGCCCCTCTTCCACCCCACTCCACAGCCTTGGCTCGCCCATCCTCCTGCCCAAATGCAGTAACCACACCTGCTCCTTGCCTGTTTGCTCCTGGCCGGTCTGCTTCCATAGAGCTGCCTTCGCCCTCACACCCCTCCATCTTTTCCCAATACCAAAAGGTGGGGAGCGTGCAATGTGGAGGCATCAAGGTTTTAATTGGCTTCACGTGAGCTTTGGTCACCTGGTGGACGTGTGGATCTTATGACGGAATCAATGTGCGTTTCTGATTGGAGGTGGTGGGGTGGGCCTGGCCAGAAGGAAGCGGGGGTCTAGCGCTATGGCTGCCGTCGCAATAGGCGATTTCTGCACTAGAGATTAAAAGGATGTTGAAGGACAAAAGTCCAAATGCTTCAGTGACTTGGCTGCTGAGTTTGTTTACATTTTCAATTGAGCTGTTTATATTTACTTTTAGATGACACTTTAAATGGATGTTTGTGCAAAATACGTTATATATCATTGTAGCATAAAGTATTAAAAAAAACCTCAGTATACCTCTAAAAGCATTTTTATATTTCAATAGATTTTACCTTCCCTGCAGTATGGCTGTGCCCTCATAATTTTAGAAAGAGTTTCATTTACGCTGTTTGAGAGTATAGGGGCCTACACTCTCTACACTGAATTTTCTCTACAGGCTTGCATTGCTTTCACGCCGAATATAGCTTCTTCAAATGATAACAAAAGAAGGGTAAGCTGACAAACACCTCCACTCCTACGATGTCCTGTGGTCCCAACACTTATGTGCAAGCAAGCCGCACGCCATCATTCACTGTTTCTATGGAAACCACAGGGGAGTACAGAAACAGGAAGTGAGAGCTGAAGTTAGCTTGTGGGTGGCAGGACGGGGGCGTCGAGGGCTGATGGGGGATTAGAACATCGAGTGCTTGTGCTACACAGAAGCTGCCACCTCGACGCCCCACTGCCACAAATTGTCCCTCGTCACAGAGTACAGGTAGAGCAGGGAAAGAAGGAAACCAGTGACACTGGCCCGAAGCTGCTCTGCACAGCTGAGAGATTTCATAAAGAATTATATACATACTTCTCCCAGCATATCACAGCCTGTCAGACTGGGTGGCCTGTATGATTTCCTCTCAGCCAGGTTTGATTGGTACTGTATTCTTGAATGTGTAGGTGGTATAAAGACTGGCACTGTCAGTTTTTGGGTCAGCCTAGTGTCATCTAGCTAGGCAGAAGCTCCACTGTCACAAAGCTGACCCATGTCCGCACGCACGGCTAGTCCCCTTCAGGATGAGGCGTGATATGGTCTCCCCCATCCCATATCCTGGGGCCTCATGTCATTATTTTCACCCAATAAACTTCAGCTACAGTAAGAACCAGTGTGTGGTGGGCTTTGTGGCTTTGCTGAGAGCTGCTGCACGTAGTAGATGTATATGCACATGACAAGTGGAAACAACTAGGTCAAGCTGTATTACATCTTCAGAAACCTGGCCAGAAAGAATCTCATCATGCTCTCTACTACAGTGAAGGGAAGGCTGAATGCACACTCATACCCTAATATCCTGATACAGAGTTTTAGGTTCTTTCTCAATTCCATAAGAAACTAGCAGCATTTGTGATCCAGGCTGCTACATATTCCTATAAACAGTATTACATCATTTACCTTTAATTGTACAAAATGCATAACTATTAACAATGACATTGGATAAGTCACTGGGAATATAGTCAAACGGGTCAGAAATTTTTAACTTAATATAATGGCCTATTGACCCACTTAGAGAAACTTTAACGTGAAGCAAAGTACCCTGAAATAGCACAAACCAAGTAAAATGTAACGTTTCGACACACGCTTAACGGTTGTACACTTTTCCACATATTCAACAATTACTCCAAATATCTAGGTAAGGATAATACTTAACTAAAATGATGCCAAATGCACACGGCAGTACCGATAAGATACAGAATAAGTACCGCGCTATCACCTTCCGATACTCGCAGGCGGCCCTCTCAGACTACTGCGACAGACACAAGGCACATTGCTCTTTACCTAGGGACGGAAACCGTAGGTGAGAATCGCGGCGGCCACAGAAAAGAGCAGAGCCCCGCCTCCCTCATGCATATTTTATTAATTCAGTGTCTCATTGGTGGCGGCGCCGTTAATCCCGCCTCTAAGTCCCGCCTCCTCGTTAAAGTTTCGCCGTCGGCGGATCCGCTTGGGCCGCACTTCATGAATATATAAAGCAGGTCATTTCGGAGACTTATTATGGGAAGTTCCGCTTCTCGTAAGTCTTCTGGTGCGGAATTCGGGTCTCGGGTGGGTGTGTCTCAGCGGGTCGGGGGCGCTTATGCTCGGCGAGGGGGAAAAGAGCGGAAAAGTTCAATATGAATTTAGCCTGAAGTCCGGGACTAGAGTACCAGCATGGCCATCTGGACCCGAGCGGACAAAAACGGACAACTGGACCTTCTGCTGCGGGACCGCTGGATCCGCGTTTCGGCCGAGCTTACCCGGGAAACTTTAACTCTAACAGCCGAAGCGGAGATAAGCGGACCGGCGAGCGGCACTGATTACTCCCCATCGGGCCTGCGGAACGGCAGCCAGTCGGGAGCGTCTCCGGACCAGCCGAACCGAAGCCGGATCTCGAACCACGGCGTGCCTGTGCGCGGGGGGCAGTGCGACGGCGGCCACGGCTTCGGCAGTCCCGGTTCGGGCAGGTTCGCTAACGACAACGGGACGAGTTCGGAATTCGGTAGCCCGGGCTCCAGCTACGGCAGCCCCGGTTCGAGCTTCAGTTCCAGGCACGGCGACGGCAGCCTGCCGGAGGCGGTGCGGAAAGTTCGGGTCGTTAAGCAGGAGTCGGGCGGACTGGGCATAAGCATCAAGGGAGGACGGGAGAACCGAATGCCCATCCTGATCTCCAAGATATTCCCGGGACTCGCCGCCGACCAGAGCCGAGCCCTCCGCGTCGGTGACGCGATTTTATCTGTCAACGGAGCTGACCTGCGGGACGCCACGCACGACTCGGCGGTGCAGGCGCTCAAGAAGGCCGGTAAAGAGGTGACGCTGGAGGGTAAGCTCCGACACGCCGCGGCGGGGACTCCGGCAGGCCGCCGTCGGGGTAACAGGCTCGGGGGATCTGATCTCCGGCACACGGCTCGATCACGGCGATAAACCGGCGTGTGAGACGTACGACAGCTCGGATAATGTGGCAGGAGATGCCTCTGCATGTAAGAATAGATGCTAAATCTGACATTCAGTAGGCTGAAGTGAGGGGGCGGCGTATTTTAGTGCACTTTCTCCGCAAAGTTGTTTCTATAATTGCAGCGAGTTTTCTTTCCTTATACTGTGTCTGTATATGGAAATGCCATAAATCTCCGGTGGAGGGACAGCGCGGCTGAAAAAAAATACAAGCGCACGGGTCATTTTTAGTATTATTTTAATTTAAATGCGAATCATATTTCCGCGACACTGCTGGACGTTAACTTGAGGAGGCGAGCAGAAAGCCGTACGCCGCGGCCGAAAAGCACGAGTTCATCAGCGTGTCTCCGAAGTAGGAGTGCTCCCCGTCCCCTCGGTTCCGATCGGATACCCCGTTGTGTACGTGCGTTTTATTACACCTCTGTCATTCGGTAATAGCTATCCTTCCGTCTTCCGAGCGCTTCTCCTACATATGGTGGGGGCATAGGGCACGAGGCACGGGTAGGTGGGTGTTTTTTTGGTGGGGGCATAGAGCGCGAGACACGGGGAGGGGGGGGTCTTTTTGGTGGGGGCATAGTGCACGAGACACGG
>JAACJT020000016.1:14057118-14137748 GCA_009936485.2 Gymnarchus niloticus | reverse complement strand
TTTTTTTTTTTTTTTTTCTTCTTTTTTTTTTTTTTTTTTTTTTTTTTTTTTTTCCCCCCCCCCCCCCCCCCCCCAACTGGATGAACAAATGTATGAAATAGTTCTCATGATTAAGTCACTGGACCTGCTGGTCACCATTCAGTACCAAGACAGTGTTTTTGTTGACTTAAAAGCCTTTGAACCAGTATAGAAGCATGAGAACCTATTTCACATTATATATTGTAAGACATTGTAAAAAAATGGTAGTCAATAGTAGAAGCAATTCCTTTTCATCCTCCTCTTAAGTCACCAGATTTTGAAGTTCCTTTATCCAGTTGGTATTGCTGTACATGGATTAACAATAGTGTTTACTTGCGATGTCTATTGCTCTGCTATCACCTATTGTCATTAAATCTCGTTTGGAATGATCTTAATAAACCCCTTACATTTCTAAACGGGCAGCAGAACCCCTGTATTTTATTTGAATTTTTCCTGAACTCACCTGTGGGACTCCAGTCCCTGACAGTATGTACTGCCATCAGCTAATAGGGCACTTAACGGCACTAGAAACTTCAGAAAAAGCATAGGAATCTGAATAAATAGAAACTGTCAAATAACTGAGCAGTACATTTTTCAACATTAGTTCTTGGTTAATAGTCTGCAGGTAAGTAAACTCAGGAAGCATGTGGTATTTTTGGTCAGAGTCCCTGCAAAGTTTTAGATGAACTCTAAAAATGACATTTTTCAGTATCACGAGAAACGTTCACACATGACTTAAGTAAACAAAATCCCAAGCTAACTGTGTTGTATTTAATGGCAATCGCTAGACACAAGAAACACGTTTACTTGTTCAAGAACACCCTGTTAGTTTAATTGGTCCTGAGAATAAAGCTGATTTATTAAAAATGTATGTTGTAGTTCTCTGGTGATCCTCTAAATTATGTACATGGTATTTAGTTAATTGTGATAAACTGTATTTAAGGTGTATAATGGATCCCACACTAAACAATATCAGTTTATTTGACGTGTCTGTTGCACACAATATTCCAAAGCTCATTCTCAAGGCAACTGATTTTTTTGGTCTAACATTGATACTGCAGTACTGCTTTTATGTCCTCTGGAGGTATGTAAATATCATGTCTAAAAATGGAAAGCTGTAAAAAAATTTTTACTCCCCTTGTGAGGTGGGTGAGGGAGGAGTGCTATAATTAAATACCCCCAAGTTGGGTTTACATTTCCCTTCTCATTAAAGCTGAAATATCAAGTCTGTAATCCAAAAAGAAAAAAAAATGGCTGTTTATTAAAGATGCATGTGTGCATTATCTACAAAGGTCAGATACCCCCAACTGATGGAAGGACTAGACATAGTATGTAACTATTTTGGCCATCTCACCCGTCCCAGGCCTGTACCTTAGCGAGAGCCTCTACAACCTTAGAACCGTTGCTCCTGCTCAGGTTTTGCTAAACTGCTTTTCATTATTTCTTGCTATCTTGGGATGTGTGGAGAGGCCATGGAGATCTCACCAGTGTGTCTGCTCCAGTGCTGAGTGTTGTCATTTTGTGGGCTTCAGTGTTGGAAGCCTGTGAACACAAAGAAGGTGGACTGTCCATAGTCAGGCTTAAGCAGTGCCATAGTAAGTCATGGACCTTGTTGATGCGTTAACATATCCATCCATTCAGCTTCCAACTGCTTATCCTATAGTCAGGGTCATGGGTCCCTGGAGCCTGTCCCAGGCAGCATAGGGCACAAGGCTGGGGGACCCCTTGAATAGGATGCCAGGAGATCACAGAGCATGCACATGCTCACACTCAGACAATCATACAGCAGGGGCAGTTCAGAGATCCTAATTCATCTAGATGCATGTCTTTTGTCTGTGGGAGGAAACCGGCAAAGCATGGATTGTGAAACTCCACACACACCGAGCAGAGGCAGGATTAGAACCCCTACCCCTGGAGGTGTAAGGCAACAGCACTATCCATCATGCCCCCAAGCAATAACATCACTTTTTTTTTGAAATCCTTACTTTTAATTTTGATGCAGTTCCTGTTCACAGACTCGTGTGGCATCTCATAAAAAATGTAAAGATGTAAGTCCATAATCTCACGTGGGAGATATTTGCCAGCTGCCTTACATTAAAAAATGTCATCTATCAAGCATTGTTTGATTCCTGATTTTTGTCAAAATTATTAAAGGGAAAGGAACAATCATTCTGTTCGTTTCATTTAGAGCTGAATCACGTTTGTTTATAGCTTACAATCTATATCAAGATTAAAAGGACAGACTTTAACAATGAATAAATGCTAATTCATTCATCATTGTAAATTTATAAACCAGAACTTTCTAAATAATACATTTTAAGTTTATTTACATATCTGTGTACATTTCTTAATGGCATAACTAAGTTGCATTTAAATGTCCCTCAGAAGCAATTAATGGGCGACCATCAAGCTCACTTGTGCCCTGTGCATTATTTAATAAATAAAGATGAACGAATAATGTGATCTGATGACGTTATTTGGTCAAGTCGGAAACGTGACCAAACGGCTCGTTTCCATGCTTACTGGGTAACTATACCAGACTTGATTTTTTTTCTACTCGGATATGAAGGATAAATCTTTGAAATAAGCTTTTTAAGAATTAAAAGGAATGCCCTAAAGATTATCCCTTAATACTGCCACTAATTGAACGATCATGAGTGACGTCTGCAGGCATCCATCTGGGCTGTGGACAGACTTAAAGCTTTCAAATCCGCTCTAACTTTTCAGAGCAAAGCCCTTGCTTAAAAGGGTTAATATTTTCACAGCAAGGAGAGGTGACTAAAAAGAATTAAAATGCTCATATGTCAAGCCAGTGGTCTTGAATCACACACATTATGTCTGGTAAATGTACTTCTGAGAGACCAATAAAGTACTGTATGTATGTATGTGTGTATTATTTGTCCGTGTCTCTATATATCTAATGCGTGTCCTGCTTTAGGTTTACAGTCAAAGCTGATTACTCTCCTGTTGAAAATTCTGTCCCTTTTCTGAACATACATCAGGTTCACAATAAACAACACAACCAATTCCTATTCCAGGGTGATGCAAGTTTTCTGCACAGATATTTAAAAGATTATCCTGCTGATGGCCAGGATTTTAGTGCCATTTTTAAAATGATATAGGTTCTTCTAAATCTTGTACGACTATTATACATTGCACAACTAATAATTAAAAAAATATACTATATTTGGCTAAGAGGTGTTGTACCTTAGCGGCTTGTTAAGGGCTGACGGCCGACGCAGATGGGAATCCCCGGTCTGCGCTCCCTGGCCTCCACCTCCACCGTCCTCATGGGGTTCGGAGGCAGCAGGTCCTCCCTGGAAGGTGCCGTGATGATAATGCTGGGGGGCGGCCGGGGAGGACGGCTTATCACACAGGGAGGAGTGCCGTCGGCCGCGGGTTCTGGATCAGCTACTAAGTAACACAAGTGTGACACAATGAGGATTTGCTGACACTTTACACACTGACAGACAGGTTATAATAAGAGTACGCCATGCTCTCTCCATACACGGGCTATCGACCGTATATACAATGGAAGTAAAACAGCTTGGTAACGTTCGCCGTCTGGAAGTTTTATGCAGGGATCTTTAAGACGGATTTTACTAATTTGTTAGAGGATTTAAAATAAGTAGTACATCCACTGCTTCTTCCAATGAGGATTAACCCTACACTATACTATACTATACTATACATACAGTACACGCGATTAATTTCTGTTTAGCTTCCACATCATATATGTTACATTGCCGTTCCATTTAAGGCACTGTCTCCCGATTGTCCGATGTATGCAATTCTGAGTTATGCTGATGAGTATAGCGATTGAAGTGTCATCGTGCATTGTCGCCTTTGGCTCGTTCTCTTTAATACCCTTGGAACTTTGATACCATGCATTTTCCTAAAATGCGAATTCTGATTAATAAAGCACACCCGCACGAGTAAACGATAGGACTCGCTTACCCGCCACCTTGCTCATCACAAAGCCCATGAGAGACAGACCTGAGGTGACAATCGCAGGTAAAATCCTTCACATGCGCAACTTGCAGCGGGTCACTGACGTGCGCTTATTAGGCGTCCTGTTCCTGCTGTCAGTACTCCACTCACACGTGTTATTTCCATACATGTACAGTACTGTGCAGAAGTATTAGGCAGACAAATAAGATTATGTTTAAAATCTATTCATGCTCGGGTAAAATTGACTTTATGTCTGTCGACGTGTGTCAGTTTACACATTTTAAAACACTTCATCAAGTCACCCCAGAATTTGAGGTTACTATCCGATATACACATGTATACTGTTGAACTCAGTTACGAGTACACCTTGTCTGGCTAATCAATGTGTCCTCAGATTGATGAACTAATTAAACCAATTAAGTGAGCTGTTGGCAAAATTTAACAAAAACATGGAGTGGCTGGGGTGCTTTCGAGCAGAAGTTTGGGAAGCAAAATTGTGTCATTCTAATCCAACCAGATTTCAGAAACATTTTGGAGAATATAAATTATGTTTACAGCTTATTGTATTACTGTCTATTTGTATGTGTTCTAATGTTAGTGTTTTTTTCTCAGCAAAAATACAGTCACCGCTCAGACAGGCCTTGAACATTTTATTTCCTCCATAACCTGCACAATACTGTATATGAGGCTGCATTTTTATCTTGATGTGGTTGTATAGTTGTACAAAATTTTTGTTTTTGCGTAATTTACCCTTGGGATATAGTTTGTAAGTAATAATAAGTACTGTAGTGTTATAACAAAGAAACATTCATTTTGTCACATCACCCCCCTTAAGCTTAAGGTATTAAACTCTCAATAAAATTCACTAGTTCCTGTAACTGCAAAACTGCACTCGATATGTTTTGCCGTGACGTGTACAGATATTCGTAACTGTCCGCCGATAACGGAAGTGCATATTCACGTCATTTCCGCTTTGGTCCCGAATCAGGAAGAGGAAAAATACAACTATTTATGTATCTGTTTACCAGGAAGTATAAAAGAACAACGTGCTGTTTTACCAAATCGGATTTTATTTTATAGTACGAAGTACAATCCCTGATTTACATACAGAGATGGATGGTAAGGGTAGCATGTACTGTTGTAGTTTCTCGATTCTGCTGTTTTACGTGTATGTCTCTATCGTCCATACTTTGCAATTTAGCCCTGTAAAGAGAGTGTAATGAACGAGGTAGCTAACACTAGTAAACAATCATATTGAAACAAATCTAGCAGGTCAAATCACATGTGCGATTTAATAAAATTAAACGTCAGTGTTTGAGTGGTGGCACCTTGTTTTTGTTACGTTATCACGGACAGCATAGAGGTTATGTAAACAAAACATTTGTAGTTTACCGGGACTCGCTACTACCTTGATACTACCTGACTGAGAAATATTCAAAGTAATGCTAAACTACGTGCCATTTTAATCGTGTATATATATATTATGTGTCTGACATGACGCGGCATGTTTAAATAGTTCGCTTTAGTTTGACCATCTTTATTGCTCCTTTTTTTGTTTTTTTAATCCGCCCATTCTCATTCATTGTTCTTATTTCCACAGACACTCTGTTTCAGCTGAAAGTAAGTAGTATACTCCTTTTTTCCCTATTTATTTTATTTACCACACCTGTCACTCTAATCCTTATCTTCTTTTCATCTACCATATTCTGTTTTCATTCATCACTCCCATCCATTGTACCTATTCCGGTGTCTTCCCCATCTTCTCTTTTCATTTATTGCTGCCTTCTCTTCTTAATATCTTGTATGCTTCCCTCCTGCCTGCACCTTTCTCCTGTCACTCAGTTCACTGCAAAGCAATTGGAGAAGCTGGCTAAGAAGGCAGAGAAAGACTCCAAGGTAGAGCAGGCTAAGATCAAGAAGGTGAGTGAGTTCCTCTCCTTATTGTACATCACTGAACCTTTTTTTTTTTTTTTTTTTTTGGTGGTTTGAAAGCCTTCTTCAGTGGCCCAACAGTTCAAATCTCAGCTGTGGGATTTGAGCTGGTCGTCTTCCAGATGCGGGCACGGTTACTCACAGAGCAGCACACTACCCCAAATCCAAGAATTCTCCAGTATCCAATGTATAGGCTGTGTGTTGGGATATAAATTAGCCATGGTGTAAGTTCCTGGCAGAATTGGAGCACATTTTTTGTCTGACCAGTGGCATGAGGGAGAGGCCCAGTGATGGCCTGTGGTGTGGTCTGTGAGTGTAGTGCTTACATTAACCAGAAGGTGGCAGTATATTATCAGTTGTAGAGTTGGATTCTGCTCTTTCCTCCGCTATTCACTGAGTACAATTGGCATAGTGTCTCGATGCTCATGTTACATTGGTCATTGTATGCATGCATACATGCATGCCAATTTAAGTGTTTCTGTGTCAAATGTTTTAATTGGCCAAACAGCAATGCTAAATATTGTCTCCCTCTTTAGGCTCTGCAGCAGAAGAATGTGGAGTGTGCAAGGGTGTATGCAGAGAATGCTATTCGTAAGAAGAATGAGGGTTTGAACTGGCTGCGCATGGCGTCTCGTGTGGATGCTGTGGCCTCCAAGGTTCAGACCGCAGTTACCATGAAAGGGGTGAGTCTCTGCTGTCTCACACAAGCATGAAGGCTTGGCCAAATTCAGAATAATCATGTCGCAATTTGTCACACATTCTATTTACCAAGACTCAAAATATACAGCATGTATTTCATTTCTCTTAAAGTTTTCATTATTATTCAGTTTATCTAACAAGCAAAGTTCACATTTTACATCTCCAGTAGGCAGCTGACAAACCTTTCCAGTTTGCAGATAAGACATGCGTTACAGTATACTTCTTCGTATACAATTTTTCTGAACATTTCGTTCTCCTTTTTAACATGAACAAATTACTAATTATTCAATAAAGCACAAATAATTGAAAATGATTAAAAAAAATAAAACTCACATAGAAAATCAATTTTTAACAAAAATAATAAAGTGGGGGAGAGATACAAGTGAATTGTGCAACGTCACCATTCGTGGATCCATAACACAGAGATAATTAAAATATCCATGTCACATACACTCGAGTTGGTCTAGTGGAATTTTCTTTACATAATCAATAAAGGATTGCCATATTTTATAGGTTTTGTTCGTATTTCTTACCCATTATGTTATCTTTTCTAACTGTATGCAACTGTTAATTTTACATATCCACATTACATTTGGTATCGTGTTGTCTGATTTCCATATTAAAGCAACACATTTTTTTTGGCAATTGCTGAAAGAATCTCGGAGAGTTTTATAGCACAAGTAAGATTAGAGTAAAATTATCCAGGAGGTAAATTTCTGGATCTTTTGGGAAGATAGGGTTTTGTATACATTTACATTTTATTAAATTAGCAGACACTTTTGTCCAAAGCAACATACGATGCGGCTAACACAACACAAGCATACAGCAGTTAGAGTGCTGCTGAAGGTATACGTGCAACTAGGTCCAGTGCCCAGTGTGGGACTAGTAACCAACTGGCACTGCTAAATGACATCTTTCCTACTGGATGGTAATTATAGTAAAACATGAAGCGGATCTGCATGAAAGCATTAAAGACAAGAGCTTGAATTAAAACTTGGAGAGGGAGTTCATTGCAGGAGAAGTCAGCCAGTATATGAGTTAGAGGAGTTCCTAGAAGAGATGAGTCTTGAGGTGTTTTTTTTTTTTTTTTTTTTTGAAGATTGACAAGGGAGTCTGTAGATTGGCTGTAGATGGGTAGCTCATTCCACCATTGAGGGAGCTTACCTGAAATTCATCGACGGTGAGACTTCTCATGTAGAGATGGGATTGCCAGACAGTGGTGGTTAGCTGACCGAAGAGAGCGAGGCAGAGTGTATGTCGTGAGGAGTGACTCAGTGGAGGTGGGTGCCAGTCCAGTGATGGTTCTGAAGGGCATCATCAGGGACTTGACCTATAGGGAGACGAAGAGAAGTGTAACGTGGGAGCATTTGGGTAGATGAATACCAGGTGTGCTGCATACACCTTGGCCAAAGTCATAAACTCTAAGGCAACAGGAGGTGGAATGGAAAAATTGTTTCTTCACCCATGCCACATCTAAAATAAGGGGTGAAATGCAGCATTAAAATTATACACTAGATGTAATGTAATCGCTGATGTAAAAGCTTAAACTGGATTAGTTTATACGTGGAATTTAAGATTGGTTACATAGATCATGCCACGATTTCCCACCCAGACTTGTACCCAAATCTTGTTTCTGTTTAGCTTTGGATTTATATACTCAGTTGCAGATTGACGTAGTATAGGGGCATTATGCGTCTTAGAGATCGTTTTGTATAGTGCTAGGTTACCATGGCAAAGTTGTTATATAAATGACATAGATGGTTGAGTCCCTGTGATTTAAATTTTATCCCGAGAAAAACGTGTACAAACAAATGGATAAAAAAAGAGAAACTCATTGGATAAATTGTATTTGTCTTTGAGCTGTTCAAAGGATGTCAAAGCCCCATCTTCACAGCAATGTTCCTTTATCCAACCATTCTCTAAAATTCTTATTCTGGAAAAACTTTGGAGACAGCTTATTATTCCGTAAGGGTGTTTTGGGAGAAAGGAACTCTTCCTGTCCAGAGAATTACTGCATTTTATTCCATGTCTGAATTGAATGAATAATCAAGGGATTAGTCAGTTTGATTATTTTTGTGTGCCATTTGTATAATAGGTCCACTTTCATCTGTGTTTTTTCCAATATTAACCCACGAGGGGGGAGTATCGCTATCAAATATCTGGGCCAGAAATCCTGATTGGGCTGCTCAATAATATATTTTAAAATGAGGAAATCTCAGTCCCCCTTGTTCAGTATCCAACACTAGTTTGTCAGGACTAATCCTAGGAGTTTTACAGCACCATATGAAAATGTCTAATTAGTCTCTTGAGAGAGGAAAAGAATGATATTGGTACATGAATTTTGGCAACATTTTAATCACATTGATTCTACCAGGAAATCAAGTCCAACCAGATTAGCTTTATACTTAAATTCTATAAATTTTTATCCAGCTGTATTCCCAAATATTTAAAACCAGTATGTAACCATTTGAAAGGCAATTTTTGACTGATAGTTTGTTAATCATACATAGTGGTAGAATCTTGCTTTTATCAAGATTGACTGTGCATCCAGGAATGAACTATATGCCTGTAGTAAATCCTGTACACAAGAGAGGGAGTACTCTGGGTTAGTTATAAGTAAAAGGATATCTTCTGTAAGTCAGGGCTAATATATACTTGCATTTCGGATAGCCTCAGCTAAAGATTTGATAGCAAGTGCAACGAGGGCTGGACTGGCTGGACATACCCGTCTGCATCCCTTATGTAAATCGATCAGATATGATTCCATTGGTGACAATATTGGTTCTGGGGGGATCTACCTGTATCATAATAAAAGCCATACCAAAGCCAAATTTCTCAAGAACTTTAAAAAAAAAAAAAAAGTATGGCCACTCAGTTGAAAGATTTTTCATCATCAAGGAAACCTGCTACCCCTGGAATTTTATTTACATTAGCAGCATGTCTGATATTAAAGAGTCTTCTTAAATTATTGGAAGATAGCCTGTATGTAAGTAAACCTTGATCTCGATTAATCATTAAGGGAAGTAGCATCTCCAGACATTTTTTTGTGTTCACCAATTTGTAGTTGATGTTATGGAGAGAGATTAGCCTGTAGGAGGTGCACTGTAATTGACTTTTTGCTTTCTTATAAACAGCAGATATGATAGCATTAGAAAAAGACTCTGGTAAACACTTGTCTGCTCAGGCGTGTTCAAGCACATCTATGAGATGCACAAAGAGACTGCTGAATGTTTTATTAAACTTGGAGGGGAAGCCATCTTCCCCTGGGGATTTATTGGCTGGTGATGACTAATGACCGGATGGCTTTCCGCAACTCAGAAATGCAAAAGTGATGATCTACAACGTTGTATGTACATAGAGCCTGCCTTCCTCCAGCAGGCATGGCAGGTCAAGTAAAGAGAGAAATGTGGCCATTTGAGTAAAATCAGTACTAAACTGAGAGGAATAAAGATCTATAGATAATATGACCTAAATGATTCATTGATCTCAAGATCATAGGACACTGATAATCGTAACTATGGTACTAATTGTTTGCTTTTGTTAGTCTTAGGCTGCCACGCCAGGACGTTATGTGGTTCTCATCTAGCTCATAATAAGGTTCTTATTTAATAATAGCCTTTTTTGCATGCTAAGTGTATAATGTATTATTTCTGTTTCAGATTGACTAAATCCCTTTGGTTGAGGCATTCTGGGACATTTCCTCAAGATTTAAAATTTCAAATTCCAAGTTATTGAACTCAATTCCACTGTCTCATCAAGACTTTTGTATAGGCAATACGTTAACCTCTCAAGTATAATTTTTTAAAAAAGATAAAACTCCAAATGTTATTAGAAGAAATCCAAGGCTGTTGGTTTTTAAATTAAATATGTAAAAGGGTATGTTTATTTTAATAATTAATATTTTCCTGAGTTTCTTTACTGTTGTGAAATCTATCAGGTACAGCAATATCAATGCAGTAGGTGAATCAATAGAATGACAAACCTGTAAAGGTCAGGTTACAGCTTTAAAAAAAAAAAAAAAGCTGGATGTTTGTAAACTTTCTGTGTAATGCAACTTGGCAATTAATTGACAACATGTCGATATGTCATGGTATTTATGGTTTACTTTTGAAAAAGGAAAGGGGTAACATTACAGTATACACTCTGACCAAGGGTATGTGGACAGCTGCCTGTGTGATATCTCATTCAAAGACCAAGGTATCGACAGGAAGTTGGTCCTCACTTTGCTGCTATAATAGTCTCTACTCTTCTGGAATGGTTTTCCATTACATGTTGGAATATTTTTGGCTGAATGTCAGCAAATCCCACTATGACAGCATTACGGAGGCTGGATATTGATGTTGGTGATCAGGTCATTTTTTGTTTGTGTGGTCTACCATTTCACAACTAAGCAATCGTTGCTTCTAGAAGTTTATACATTAGTCACTCAATTTTCAGTAAACCAGGGCAGAAATGAGATATTGACTTGTTGCCAAAGATAGCATCCTATGATGGTGCCACAGTGAAAGTCACTAACATTCAGTATGTCCCATTAATGCCACTAATGTTTGTTGCTGAAGATTGGCTGAGTTAGCCAAGTCCAAAAATATGTGAACACCCCTATTAATTGGTGTCCACATACTTTTGGCCATATACTGTTCACATTCAGAGACCAGTAAGCAATTTGCTGTCGTTTGTGTCCTAGGTGACAAAGAATATGGCTCAGGTGACCAAAGCTCTGGATAAAGCACTGAACTCCATGGACCTGCAGAAGGTGTCTGCTGTAATGGACAAGTTTGAGACACAAGTTCAAAATCTGGATGTACACACTTCTGTAAGTGGAATAGTGATTCTTGGCATTATCCCTGAGATGCTGTGTTCCCAACCTCATTTTATATCTTTACTTTCCTCTTATCATGTTTCCAGTATCTCTCATTTCCTGTAACGCTTCTATTCAGTGTCTCCAAATGTAAAGACAGGTGATAAACTAACTGCCAGCATTTCTGCATCAGGTGATGGAGGACTCCATGAGTTCAGCCACCACGCTGACTACACCGCAAGACCAGGTGGATGACCTCATCATGCAGATAGCTGAAGAGAGTGGGCTGGAGGTGATGGATCAGCTGAATCAGCTGCCCGCTGGGGCTGCTTCGCTGGGGGAGAGCTCTGTGCGCTCCCAGGAGAAGGAAGACCAGCTTTCCCGCAGGTAAACACAGCTACGTGGCACAGCGCACCCATACACATCCGGGAACGTGCGCACAGCCACCTTCATACAAATGGTCATGTTTACATATTCAACTGACTGACACATGGCCTCTTGTACTTATACAAACACACACGCACACCCTTTCACACAAAGGATCATACTTTCCCATACACAGATGTTATATACTGTATGAGCACACATTTGTGTTCTCCACTTTTCAGGTTGGCTGCGTTGCGGAATTGAGGGTGTCACCAAGTAAGTAGAATGACAAGCAGCAGGAGAGTTGCTTGGAGATGGACTATTCCTATCAACCTGTTTGTACCGTGAGCACTCTACTATCGATCTTGACCTTGGGTCTATTTATACACACATCAACCTGAGTGCTGCTGAAAGTACCGGACGAGAGTTTTACCCTTCTCTGTCTCACTTGCCTCTTTTCTCTCCCCCCCCCCCATTCCTTCTTTTACCCTTTTTCTGCTTTCCTCCACTTATGCTTGTCCTCTTCCGTCCCAGCACTCCCAGAAAAATGGAAGGCATCTTTGGTGGGCAGTAAAATTCTTCTAATGCTCCATCCTTTAGTTGGGGGGGGGATTCAAACAGAGGAATGCTTAAAATGGTTTGCTCTCATAATGATATGTATGACGTCTAAAATGAAATAGTTGCGACTGCTCATGGACTGTGCCCGTATCTATATTTCAAAGTTGTGTTTTATTTTTTTTTATGTGTTATTGAGATGATATGAAAGACGTGTATCACCTTGGTGTAAGAGTAGGGTGTGAGTGACAGAAAAGCTGAGCGTGGGTCACTAATGAATGACCTCTTTCAGCTGAGATGCATTCACCTTGACTGGCGCCAACATAGCAACACAACACTAAGAACTGCATCCGTTACCTTGTGTGTGTCGCTCTTTGTCCCAAGACACACCCACACAGGTCATGCTATCTCAGTGTTAATTATAGACATCAAACCAAGGTTAGGCTGAGTACAGATTTTTGTCAATGCTGTATTCTTATGTTAATTGATGCTGTTTTTTTTCTCCTTTTTGGTTCCCCTTGTTTGCACTACATGCATGTTTGATTTCCGCTTGTTGATTAATGATGCCTTACTGAAATTTCAGGTGCTTACCTAGGCACTCTGCTTCAGTGCCAGAGTAAAGTAATTAATAATTCTGAAAGCCTAACATTGTAGTGACAAGCAGACTGACTTGTCTTTGGTTACTGTAACAATGAAAATGTTATTTTTCACATAGCTCTTATGCTTTAACCCCAGACTACACATTTACTTCAGCTTCATTGTTTGGGCTGGTTATTTTAGTCGAAAATCATTTAGGTTGGTGGTGCGTTTTGTATTATATGTTTATATTCTGATAATAAAGCCCCCTTATAAAAGAAATGGAACTTTCTTGCAGTTAACTTTCTAGCTGAAATTTTTCTGAAACAAGAGGGTGTGGTTCCCAATCTCAATGTAACGGTTTCCGAGTGTATCTGACAAACGATGTCATGGATGCATACGTCTATAATAAATCCATGTGGCAGCAGCTTGTTGCTTCAGTCATGACAAAACGAGGCTCCTGACCTTCATTTTTAGGCATGCCATTTTCCGTTGGGTCGCATAAAAACACCTTGAACATTGTCCTGTGAGTACCCGTAGCTGTGGGTTTGTGATTCTGGTAAACTCTTCATCAGTGTAGCGCATTCAAATACTAACTTAAAGAATAATTAAAATGACTTGTAAGCTCTTTTGTTAAAAACACGCAACAGTTATGGTTTGTAATTAACAGTAATCCCATAAGCTTCCAAACAGGAAACTGACAAAGAATATGCGGACATCTCCCCCGCAGTGAACATTTTTAACAGAGGACTCCGACATCTAAATGGCCTCTGTGGTAAATATTATAGACATATTATATTTATCTCTCTCGCGCACATATAATTTCAACAATTTGTAACGTGCCACTAAGTGGGCAACCCTATAACAGATCGACTGCATATTTAAAATCATATCCGAATAGGCATATACAAAATGTCAGTGGATGTCGAAATCATCGTGCTCTTGGCGGTATTCAGCATGTCAGCACATGCAAGCGTATAATTTTCACCGGCAAGAGGTAAGGAACCGCCTTCTGACGGTGGCTCTCATTCAAAAAGTTTCTTTTCTTACAGTATAACTGTGATCAGCTTTGAATGGACTACCATTCTGGAACTGATCGTGTTATGGGCCACCGGACCCAGGAGAAACCTAGGGCAAATAAACATGATCATTTCTGCTGCCCTTGTTTTGAAAGTAATAAAATGAATACGCAAATTCACTTTCAGCTGGCCTGCGGCACGCCTGAGATATGAATTATTCATCAATGACAGCAGAAAGTGGGCATCATAAAGGGGCATCACTGCATCTCAGTACCCGTGTCAATTGTAGTTAATGTCTTCGTGTACAAAGTTACTAACTTGTGGAAAAGCAAGTGGAACATTTCGATGTACTGCTGCCATTTCTGTCTGAAGTGTACAGCTAGGGGTGATCACGAGTGATGAACAACCCCAAATAGCCTGGTGTCTTCTGGCATTCATGTGATCTCCATTCTTGAGGAAGACAATGCGCGCCGAGTCACTGTCATCAAGCACCATTCGTATTTGTGACTCGTCCTGGTTTTCCGGGACCAAACGTGTAATTTCGGCAACAGATGCCGTAATCCTGTCCGCTCCTGTAATATGTAATCTTTGAAGAACGCTCTTATGTCGGAGGCTACCGAAGCAGCACATTGTAGACATCAACCAACGTAGAAGTTCTGCTCAAGTCATATGAGAAATTCGCACTCCGACACCGAGAGAACCGTCCCAAGCCCATCTGACCCAATTCACTAGTTTATTTTGCGGTGACAGTCCCGTGGTCCCAGAATTGGAATCTAAATATAAATCCAAAGGCATCAATGAATCTGTGCGACTGGACTTGAATCATTCATTAACACGGAACAAGTGTGTCACTTGGACTTTGATCTTGCTTATAGCCATCCGAATCGTTCACACCCCGGCTCCCTCTGCGAATGTTAGGAAGCAAGAGATTTCTGGCAGGAAAGCGGGCACTTGTAGGGAAACCAATAATCGATTTATTGCCAGTGATCGCCGTGTGCTTTTCGCGATGTCATTCTCCCCGATCGAACCAGGCAGGGAGATGGTTAAAGGGCCGGGACCGCTCCGATTGGACCGGGAGGAGGCTTAGCGAGTGAACAGGGGGGGTAGAAGCCGAGCGCGTCAAACACACACCGATATATGGTATGTGCATGTCGTGTGCCCGGAAGAGAAAACGAGGAAGCAGGTCAAATCGATTTCAATGTGAAGTCTTCCGCACCCAGTGAGAAACCGAAACACCTACGGTGTGTGTGTGTGTGTGTGTGTGTCGGTCGTATGGGGCGGGGTGACGTCTGAATTCCGGCGGAGAGGGGA
This sequence comes from Gymnarchus niloticus, assembly GCA_009936485.2. Taxonomy (NCBI): domain Eukaryota; kingdom Metazoa; phylum Chordata; class Actinopteri; order Osteoglossiformes; family Gymnarchidae; genus Gymnarchus; species Gymnarchus niloticus. The sequence goes on along the minus strand of JAACJT020000016.1, from coordinate 14,122,523 downwards.
GCTGGGTTTAGCTAAATGGATACCGGACGGACTCCACCAGGCGCGGCCAGTAACGTCGTGATTGCATCGGGGAATCTCTTAAGTTCGTATTGCTGGCGGTGAAAGTGAAATTAAAGAATAAATTTTAAAAAAAAAAAGTCGGGCTCTGGAGGAGATCGGCGGAGAGGAGGGTGCCTTTGCGACGCCCCTCCGTCCCATGCCCGTTAGAAGCATGAGGACGTTATTAGCATTCTGTTGTTTTCTCTCGGTGACCGGAGGCGTGGACCGGCAGACCCCGCCAACGGAGCGCACCGTGCCGAAGACCGGGAACCTCGACGTGCCGACCGACGGCGGCGGCAGCGGTTACATAAAGATCGGGGACGGCACTTCGCAAGAATTCGAGTTTCCTGAAAACACCAAGGGGGTGATCGTGATCTCCAGTCAGTACGGTGGCGCTCCGAGCGAACCGGGTCGCCGGAGCTTCAAGCAGACGGTGACGGTGCGCTCCCTGGACCCGAAGGTTCTGTCCATTCTCAACGTGAGCGACGGCGGTACGGCGGGGCCGCTTCGGAGTTATGTTATCAGGATAAGGTCCGGGGTGGCGGGTAGGGCTCCCCTGCTTATCCAGCTTCTGGACTTCGATCAGAACGCAAAGCCGGTTTTGATTGAAGAGTGCTCTGACTACTCCATCAGAGTGTCCCCTGGTGGTGAGGACTCTGGGACTCCGCACTCCCAGTCGGGTGGGCTGTCCCATTTCTCAGAGAACCCAGTCTTGTTCGCTCTCTTGCCACTCATCTTCATCAACAAGTGTGCCTTTGGATGCAAGGTAGAGGTGGAGGTCCTCAGTTGTCTCATTCGACGGCCTGTGCCCTTGCTGCTGGGCATGGTGGGACAGTTCCTTGTCATGCCACTGTACGCCTATACGCTGGCCAACCTGGCGTCTCTCCCCAGTGCACTTTCCCTGGGCCTTGTCATCACCTGCTCCGCTCCGGGGGGCGGCGGAGGCTACCTGTACAGTCTCCTGCTTGGCGGGGACGTCACTCTGGCCATATCCATGACGCTGGTCTCCACGGTGGTTGCTGCAGCGATGATGCCCCTCTCCTCTGCCCTGTACGGCTGGCTGCTCGGCGTCCATGCAACGCTGCACGTGCCTTTTGTCAAGATCCTGGGTACGCTCCTCTTCATCGCTATCCCCATCTCGCTTGGAATGCTTGTGAAGCTCCGCCTTCCCGGGTTGACCCGGGCACTGCTGGCACTGATCCGACCCTTCAGCTTCATCCTCATCGTGGGCGGCATCTTCATGGCCTACCAAATGGGGGCCTCCATCCTGGCCGATGTCAAGCCGCCAATTGTCGTGGTGGGCGTGACGGTGCCCCTCTTCGGCTTGCTGTTGGGTTACAGCGTGGCATGTGCCGCAGGCCTAACCGGGCCCCACCGTAAGACAGTCAGCATCGAGGTGGGCGTGCAAAACAGCCTGCTGGCACTGGCCGTCATGCAGCTGTCATTCCGCCGTGCCGAGGCAGACTTCGCCTCGCAAGCACCCTTCATCGTAGCTCTCAGCAGCACCTCGGAGATGCTGCTCCTCGTCCTCGGACACGTGGCCTACCAACGGCTCTGTCCAGCCACCTCGACTGACGTCTGACTGTCTGATGTCCGATTGTATTCCGCCTGCTCTGCCTCAGATTCGACCGTGGATCGTGGTGGAGGTACACAAAATTGACACTGTGGACGATGTGGTGAATAAAATCCAGGGTGGGGGGGCTTGTTTTGAAACCAAAGGCCTTTCCCCCCTATCCAATGTTCTTTTTTTAGTTTTTAATTAAAATGTTCTACTGTAATTCCACATCAGAAGAGATGCCTATGAAACAGAGATGTTGCTATTTTTCTACTGGACTTGTTTTTCTAAATGAGAAGATTTATATCACGTTTACAGAGGTTGTACTGTCTTTGCCATGGGTAAAGGCTTGTGTTTTGTGGGGATGTCTCTGGATGTTCATGTTTGAAAAGATTAAGCATCATTAAGTAAACCTGTGCTTAATGATTATAATACAAAATGGAAATAAATGCACTGGAGGTGAGCAAACAAAGTGCTTTAAATCACATTTAATGCTGATATAATCTGTCATAAATACATGGTAGAAAGAGTGAATGGCAGGTATGGTATTTGCCACTGCACAATTGCTTTGAGTTTCTGCTTGCTTTTGCCTGTGAAGGATTCTCTTTAAGGATGTTTGATTTTTAACAAGGTGTGTTCATTCCTATTGTAATTGCCTATCATATGACAAACCCATTTTGGTTGGCTGACGTGTTTTGTCCTTTGTTGTTGTGATAGGATAATTAATGTATTTAAGTATGGTGGCACATACAGTACAGTGCACAAAGACATCTCCACTTCTCCCTTTTGTCTGCTTTTCAAGCCCCCTTGTTAGGGGCTGTTAGCTATCCAGTCCTGCATTCTAAGTTTTCCCTAGGCAATACGGTGGCTAGGTAATTAATGCCACCATTTAATGATACCTTCGTCAGTTGTACTCGCAATTTCCACGAGGGCCGTGCTCGTCTGTTTTAGCCTCAGTTTTGCTTTTGCGGAGCGCATCGTCAGATGTGCCTCTACACAATGGTGATGTTATTTAAGCTTGAATGTTACGGGGTTAAGGATTTGAGATGTAATGCATTGTCATAGAAAGGTTAAAGAACGCACAGGCACCTACAGCCCGGAGATGTGTATGTATCAGCCACCGCATAGATAATGCAGTGCGACATAAGAGGCCAGTCGGTTCTCCCCGTAACGGGATTACGTTCTGATTGGTACTGTTTGGTCCAAATGATAAAAATACACTAGTTGAGGAAGAAACTGGACTTCAGGATTTTCAGGCTTGAAATCCCAGGTTTGTGTAGGTACAGGAGGATTAGAGATTGGACAGAGAGAGATATTGAAATCTCTCTGTGGAAGTGAGAAATGGAGAGACAAAATGTGCTGTGGTGTTTGTTTGTATTTGCAGGACTGTGACTAGCTCCATTTGTTTTTACTGGAACTGAACATGGTCAAATGGCCCAGGAACATCTCAAAACTGCGTATCATTCATGTTGATGTAAATGAATGTTTGTGCTGTTTCTCCTAATTTGGAAAAAAAAAGTGTTTTTGTTACTACGGAAGCAGAAGGGTATTTTAGAGAGAGATGACTGGCTATGCCTTTTTTTAGCAGCTCCACCAGACTTTCCACAGGGTTCTTCAGTTTACTTCCTCATTATTATTGTTATTCTCATTAACCAGGCACATCACTGGTAGAACAAAGAACTGTGTTAGACTTCAGCCTCAGTACGTGCGTCGGCCGCCCTTCTCCAGAACAAGCCGCCTCACGCTTGCGTTACTGCGTTTCGTTACTCTTGTCCCACTGTGCGCATTTACCCAGAGCAGCTGGCGGACGGCGGTTTGAGGATCGATTCGTCATAAAGGATTGTGTGCAGGGCTATGCTTGGAGATGAAGCCGTAGCTCTGGGGACACCACAAAGACAGCAATTTAGTTTTTTTTTTTTATGATGACGCTGGAAAGGCTCTGGGTGTCAAATTCCATTCATATCAAGTTAACAATATTGATTATAATCTTTCAAATGCTGAATCCTACACTGTCTCGGAACCACCTTAGATCAGCCACCTTAGGTTCTACAGAACAGTATATATGTAAGTGGTAAGACCTTATTTATGATGTTCCAACAGTATTATTCAGCAAGGCAGTTTCCGTGTCCTTTACCATTTTTTAAGACAGATTACCTGCTCAGCTGGTTTCACAGTTTCTCTACCCTTAGGTTTGTTTACGTCAGGGGCCTGATGTTTTCCTTCTGCATGATAATGATTCCTCTTCTGAAGGTTCTTTAGTCCGTTTTCCTACAAAATTCCTTTGCGGGTAGAGGAACCTGAGCATTTTAGATCACGTTTCAGGTTTTAAAGGGGAGGGAGACATCCTCATGCATTAGTTGTCCTGCGTGTAAAAGAACCATTTGGTTCACTTTAATGCTAATTAGGGTTGTCTTTTGGTGAAAGAAAATCTCTATATACTGTCTACCTCAAAGAACACGCAGTAAGTTACTACATGTGAACAATACACTGTGGCTGCAGCCTTTAAGTTTAATCTGAATGCAGCAAACCTTTACTCTTGTTAATATTTATCTATGTATGTAAGGCATCTCTCTTACCCAACAGCCCTGTGTCACTAATACATTTGCATGTGCTACTTTGCCTTCTTGCTACCTAATAAATGGCAAAGGTGGAAGCCGCTGTGCAGCCCTGGACTCGATGGAGGTCTTTCTGCATCCACACAGCAGTTCTCTCTGGCTGGCAAGCATGGGGTAACTCATCCCAGAGGAGGCGGCAGCTCCAGGAAATGGGCTGACAGCAATGTGCGTGCTGTGGGCGGCGGCAGTTGGAGTACCTTGCAATCCTTGCCCCAAGGCTGGTGGCACAACAAACAGGAGTGTTTAAAAATTCAAAAGAATCAAATTTTAATGAGGTTTATTTCCTTTTCACCTCCTCTGGGTGTTTCCTGTGCAGGGCCAAGTGGGCACACTTTCACCTACTGGAGGATGTCCGCTGAAGAATCTCACTCTTCCTGTTTTCACCCTTCACCCCACCCTTGGCCCTCCATTCATCCATTACAGCTTAATGTTTCTTCTACTTCTCTGTGACCCACTTAAATGTTCTCAAATGCCAATTAACTGATATTCAGAGCGTCTCAGAAACATGAAAATACAAAGGCATTACAAAACTTGCATTTCGCACATTGCTTTAAAAAATATCAGCCTTTATCTAGTCAGGAATACAGGGCCATAATTAAGTACTATTAATGTTTTCAAAATGTCTTAGAGAGAACCAGACCTTGCGTGGCCCAAACACAAACGTTTTAATTGCAGGCACAGTATAAGAGCTTACTCAGATGAAAGAGCAATCAGCACCAATATCGATTTCCCCCGTGAAAGTGGCGTTCACATACAGTCATCACCATGGTAATTATGTTTCACATTGTTTCAGTTGACCTGCTGGTGTTGTTTACCTTAGGCAGATTGATTCTCACATAACACCTTACTGACACAAGCGTCTGCCTGAGGAAACGGAATATTAGATACACGTTGACGTGTTTGACGTTGTCCTGTCAAGAGGCTAATTGTGTTGCTCCGTTACTGCCAAGAAGTTCAAAGGCAGTCATTGGACATGTCTGTTATTCCCCCTCCATGAGGGAAGCATATAGTTAGTTTTTTGTTGTTATTATTATTATTTTGGTATTTATATCCCATCTCAAAAACGCAGTGCAGAATATTTCTTGGCGCGGTGACATATCAGACATAAAGAAGTCTCTCTTGTTTCAGCCTTACTGCCACATTCTCTTGGCTTAAAAGCATACCTGGTTTGAAAATGAACACAAAGATTCTTAAAATATAGCGAAATGAGTTAAGTTTGTAATCATTTTACATACTACAACCGAATGAACTTGAAGCTTATAAAGTAAACATGGCCTGATTTCCAAACCATTTAAAACAAAAGCATTTGTGCTGCTTAAACAAAGTAAGAGACGGTTACATAAGTTATCCTGCCCCATGGATCGCTGTCCTCCCCGGACAGTAATCCACCTAATCTGTACCTAAAAACGGAACTGTCTGAGTCATTGTTTCGCCTGTCTCCTTCTCTATTCTGTCATCAAAATTTTCCATCCATCCATCTTCAGATGGCTTATCTCGGACAGGTTCACAGCGAGGGGGGCGGTGCGTATCCGAGGCAGCATAAAGTACGAGGTATGTGTCAACTGAGGAAACCTTAGGCAGTTTTTTTCATCAATCTTACTTGCGATCTTACTGATTTTTACTGTATTCAACAAGCAACCCCGGTTATGGGGAGTGGGCCATGTCTTTTAGTTGGTAAGGATATGAATTTTTGGGTGTGAGAGGAAGGTAAAATGTCAAGCAGGACACAACTTCCTTTAAATACATTGTAATGAACGGCTTGTTTCAATATAACAAATGGCAATCTTAAAATAGAAATTGAGTTTCAAGCTCATTTCTATTTATTAATAAGGTATACATTAAAATGTTTATAATTAATTTCAGAACAAGGATCATTTGTATTGTGTTTAATATAACGTTTCTAGAATATTTATTTTAAATTACCTTTACTCATGGCACGAATAGTGTCAGATTATGAAAAATGAGCACCACTTGAATGTAACCAACTTTATGTGTTATGGAGAAAAAAATCTGTTAGGTTTTCGTGTCTCCCTATGCTTGACGTCTTTTTTATGATTTATGATTTCGCCTTCCCAAAATTTCCTAAAATTTAACTTCCACATTATGAGCCAAATCACCAGAAACCAGTTAGTCACAATCATAATACTGATAGGGGATAAACGCGCTCTAAGCGAAACGATCCGATTGGTTACAGTGGAGGTTGCGTCTAGCCAATCAGAATACAGAGCGCGAAGGTTCGCGGAAGTGGAAAAAGTGCTGAATGAATGGTTTTGTGAGCTAAAAATAATACAGCTATTGTAATTTAGAAAGGAAAAAAAATCACTTTATTTTGAATTTTGCTGGAAGTGTGCGTTCCAACACAGTAACTTTATGGCTAAACTGTTTTATGTTTCCGTCGTGTTGCTCATGTCTGCTTGCGGCGTTTCCAGATGAATGGTGACAGACCTTAGCTGACGAGTGTCGTGATGTCTTTGGAGGCGTCTGGTATTTCTGTGTCCGGCCACAGACGGTCATTCTCTGATCTTCTCGGTGTGTAACCAAGTATCCGTTACAAGTTCTTTATACTTGGGTTTTATGGCCAATCTGCGAAATTCTGCTTTGTTTTTTAACTAAATTGTTCCTACCCGCTAACGTTCAGTACGTTACTCCGTATTCCTCGGTGTCCACCAAACCTTAAGCATCTGTTTTAGGACGCATATTAGCCATGAGGTGCGTAATATATATGTACAGTTCATTCCTAACCCGATGAGATGCTAATTCTGACCTCCAGCAGCCCACCGTGCGAAGAGACAGAGACGTGAAAGCGAAGCAGAGCTGCAGGAGGCTGCGATTCAACTGCTGAACCAACACCAGAACCTGTCCGACTTGCTTCTGGAGGTTGGTAGACGGACCTTGGTGAAGTTGCAGTTATAGGGATGAAAGTGGTCTCTGACACTAAGGGCTCACTTCTTAACCTCATGAAGAGCCAGGTATGCTGAGCCCAGCAATAGGAATACTTAAGTATATCCAGTAGGTAAACTGTCCACTCTAGGTGAGTCCGACACATACCAAGGGGAGCACCAGTGTGTCCAAGCCTCAGATGGAAACGTGTGTGGGGTGCCCTACACCGAGAGCTACCCCCTCTTCAGGAGCTGGACCGCCGTTTGACCTTGAAGGCTCTCTGATAGGTTAGTACTGACAGGTTTTGAGAAACCTCTGAATGGACTAGCTTGAGGAAATGTGAAGGAATTATCAGTTCTTGTTTGTGTGTTTCCAGTACAAGCTCTACAAAAGCAGGCTGAGGAGCTGGGTGTTCCAGTGGGCGTAGTCTCTGCCAAGATTGCAGCGGAGAGGGTCGGGGACCTAATGGGACACGCGGCCAGCCGTGGAGAGGGAGCTCTGTTGACCCCCACTCAGAGGGTATGCTGGCTTCTGGCCTGAATCGCTCCAGTGCGTGTGTCCACCCAAATAAAGGTTAAAACTGAAGGCCTTGATGACTTGAGCTATGCTGCTGGGTTTCTGCTGGCGCACAGGTCCAGCTCTCCATGCTGGTGCTGTCCATTCAGGAGCTGCTCTCATATAGGGCCTTCAGTCCCCGTATCTTCTGCCGTGAGCTTTGGACACTTCAGGTGAGCGCCTCCTACTGGTGAACCTTGCACAGTTGTTGTATTCTGACAGACCTGTTCCTGTGTGTGAATGTGTGGTTTTTTCTGTTTCTGTCTGCAGCCCACACTGGAGGTAGCCTGGCATCTCCACTCTGGAAACATTCTCCCTCTGGAAAACATTTTGGAAAGGTAAGTAGACCCAGTCTCATACAGCAATGAGAGACCTTAGACTAAGTGATTTACAACGTTTTCTGGATAACTTGGTGTCATTAATCTGCTGCTTGGCTAGCCCAATCCGGTAAATCCTATCCATGACAGAGCATTGGTGTTCCCGTGGTGCGAGCATCACGTGTGTGGTGTGTTTGTGTTGAGGCAGCGTGGGTATAGAGAGAGGGTGGCATTATCAGGCACTGGAATGCCTCAGACTGTTGAACTAGGGCTTGTGTGTGTGTGAGAGAATGTTAACATGTGGGTCTGCCTGCCCCCCCAGTGAGGATGGAGTCGTTCCCTGGCTGGGGGTGGAGCTGAGGGCTCTGTGTAGGGGAGCCTCTGTGGGAGTCGAGGGGAATAAAGAGCTGCAACAGCAAGTCCTCACAGGTAGGGGGCAGCAGGCAGTGCCAGCTCTCTCACACCCTCCTTTTTGTCTCGTTTATTTTAAGATCACTTCAATGTAGTCAATCCGCAGGGTGATTGTTGTGTTCATTTTAAAAAGGTAATGAGAACAAAAAAAATCTTCTGAAAACTTATCCAGTACAGGGTCATGGGAGAATGGTACCTATCCCACGCAAGGGCACAAGGCAAGGGTATATCCTGAACTGGGTGCCAGTCTACTGCAGGGTATAGATATACACTTATACATTCTTGCCAGTTCGAGCCCATTGAACTCATCATACTTGTTTGATTACCTTATGCATGGAATAGTATTTGATCCTGTCTTGGACCATTGATGTGGGACTGTTATTATTCCTCCTGGAGGTTCGAGAAGCTTTACTGCAGTCTAAAAAAGCCTTCTCCTTTTATGTCGTGTCCCTAAAAGTACAGTAATAAGTGGATTTTGTTATGTTTTTTAATTGGACCCCCCATCTGCCATCCTGTGCCCACCCAGTAGTTTTTAGTGAGTGCTCATCTTAGGTTTGTGTAAATGCAGGGAACCTGTGCTTGTTTCCATGGTGACCCCCACCATCACCCTCCCCCCCATGTTTACTGGACTCCACTGCAGGTGTGGTGTCGGCTCTGGTGCGGGTTGGGTTCCAGGACCCCCCTAAGAACATCTCGCGGCTGTGCCTGGCTGTGCTGGATGACACACTGTCCTGTGGGTATCTCTCACCGCATCTTCTATGGACTTTCCTCCACTCTCCTCCCTTATCTGCTAATCCCACCTTTTTGCAGGGGTGCTGGAGGCAGGCGACCTGCGGTCTGGGACTGAAGTGGGCACATCCTGGTAATTTGTGGTGACTCTGGTCCACATAGTCTGAGGAGGAGAGTGGTCAAGGCTGAACCCCCTTGCTACACACCTGTTCTCTGGCAGCTGATTGGAGCTCATCTACTATTTTGCCTTCCCTTCAGGGTTCGAGTGCTGGACGCGACTCTGGATGGGGCGTGCCTCTCAGACGAAGTGCTGCGTGGATTCTTCACGCACTCTCTCACGCATGTTCTCACCTTCAGGCCCCGGTTCAAAGGTGCACGGCCTGGTCACGTCTTTCTGAGCGTGGCTGCTAACCCTGTTTGCAGCCTTACTGGACTTGAACATGTACTACCAGTTATTCAGGCTTAAAACCTGCTTTCTCCACTGTTTCAGTGGAATTGCAATGCTCTATGTACTTTTAAAGTGAGTTCTTAAAGCTGGCTGCCTAATGATCCATTTATGTTAAGGGCTTCAGTATTACATCCTTGAATACGACACCCAGTCTGACCCTGGGGCTTTTAATCTGAAACCTTTTACTCGCAGTTGAGTGTTTACTTACTTCTCCTTATGACCCTAAAGCTGTAAATTTTGTAAATGTATTTATTCATCATCACATCGTAATTTACCAGCTCGTTTTAGCCAAAGGGGCTTGATTGTATTCACTGCTGCCTGCAATTCACAAGAGGTGACGTATGGGGATAATTACATGACAATAGGTTCATGCTGTTTCTGTGAAGCTAAGGCACTCGAGTTTACCCATAATTCCTCTTCCTGGTCTCCTTAGTGTCAGATGCTGTGGCCTCTCAGAGTGAGTGGAGCTTTGCTAAAAGCAGCTGCTCTCTGACAGCGCTGTACCGTAAGGTATGCGTCGGGCTCACCTGCCCTCACTGTCAAGTGATAGGCCTGTGTTAGACGGTGAGTGGCCCGGATCTTTCCATCTCTTTCAGCTCTCAGTGCCATTCAGTGTGGATGAGATGCTGACTCGCTTACGGAAAGTTCTGGAGACTCATGAGGTTAACTGGCAGCACATACTCTCCTGCGTGTCCACCGTGCTGGTGTATGACCCACAGGCCCAGCACACGCTCACAGGTACACACACATGGGCTCTGCATATAGTCACACATGTTTACACAGATGAACAAACAGCACGCTGACTTTCCCCCTCCCCCAGAGCTGCTCTCCCAGCTCCTAAACACAGCCTTCGAGAGCTACGACCTTGAGAATATGATCACCGCCTTCCTGCTGGCCCGTCAGGGGGCGCTAGAGGGTCCAGCTGTCTTCCCCTCCTACAGCGAATGGTTCAAGGTCCATCCCTCTTCTGTTTCCACTCAAAGCCACCCACGAGAGGCTCTAATCCGATTCACTGTCGATTCTCCCACTCTATTAGATGTCTTTTGGGAGTGCTGGGAGTTACCACGGTAACAGCAAGAAGTCCGTGGTGTTCCTACTGAAGTTTCTATCGGACCTGGTGCCCTTTGAGCCGCCGCAGTACCTGAAGGTGACCTCACTTCCCGTGTGCAGAATTCTGTCTGAGCCCCCGTGCTCCTATTTCATACCCTTCCTCTCTCAACACCCCCACCCTTCTTTCTCTTGGGGTCGGGACCACTCAGGTGCACATTCTCCACCCTCCCTACGTCCCGGCGAAGCACCGCGCCCTGCTGCTGGAGTACGTGTCTCTTGCTAAGACCCGGCTGGCCGACCTGAAGGTAGGGCCTTTACCCTGGTACATGCCGATCACGCAACTTGAACTTGTCTGTGGCTCCGGGGGTCTTGACTGCATGCCTCCACCCTCCCCAGGTCTCAGTGGATGAAATGGGGCTGTATGAGGACTCATCCAGGGCTGAAGCTCCGGTGCAGGTGAGCCACGCCTGCAGTAGGCTGACAGCTGCAAAAACCCAAATCACATTCAGGTGCCTCATGGTGCCAGAAATCAGAGAGGTTTTCACATGTGTGCAAGCTGAGCCCCTCGACCATTTTGCCCTTGCATTCTCATGCTCAGTAGCTGTTGTTTGGTAATCGTCAGATGCAATACTCCGGGTGCACGTCTCCAGACAGGCAGGGGTGAATGTGACCCAGTGTGTGTGTCTCTGCAGCCCGGCTGTCAGGCTCAGCAGGATGTGGAGAAGGCCGTCCGGCTCTTCGAGAACACGGGGAAGGTCTCTGCTGCCGTGATGGAGGCCAGGTGCCCTGAATTGCTCCCACTGACACCCACCCATTATGTGATTTCGTTCTCGGGCTGCTGCCTGCCTGTGCCAGCTAAATAATGGGCAGCGGCACAGTGTGGTGGTTCCTGAACCACAGAGCAGTTCATGCAATGAAGGTGTAGGTGAATGTGTAAGCCAGCATAGCCATTAAGGACTTGCATCCTGAATGTTGTGGGTTTGAAACCCAGGGAGGCTATCGTTGTACCCTTGAATGTGTTTAACCTGAAGGACTTGCAGCTGTCTAAGTGGGTAGAAAAGAAAAATCCCTTATGAATAAATGCATCTAAGCAACTAAAAAAAAAAAAAAAATGTGTGCTGCATCTCTAGGTTCTATTTTAAATCGGTCCTCCCTGCTAAAGGGGTGGCTTTTTTAGGAAGCCCCCCACCCCCCTGTTTCCTGTGAGCCTGCCGGCTGACACCCTGTGTTTGTCTGCAGCATTTTCAGGAGACAGTACTTCCTGACCCGCTTCCTGCCGGCCCTGCTGACCCCACACGCGGTAAGTGATGCCATGCTACACAGGCCGGATCTGTGCGACTCGCGCAGCGTATTACAGATATTTTCTCTCTCTCTGTGCCCCCCCCCGCAGTGTCTTGACAAACCTGAAGCTCACTCGTCATTCATCGAGTCCCTGAGGAAGTAAGCTTTGACTCTGTAGTCTGCTTCTTAAATCACATGCTCTGAAAACATGCACACAGTCACTAATTATGAGTATCAGCACCATTTAATTGGTTGCTGAAAGTGGATGGATGGATGGATGAAGGCTGTCTTGTTTATATTTGGTATGGCTTGGTTGACTGATTTGGTTGCTGCTTCTCTCTCAGGGCGGAGAAGATCCCACCATCAATGTACATCACCTACACCCAGTCCTGTCAGCGGGATAGGCTGCAGCGCAGTATGTGTGTGTGTGTGTGTGTGTGTGTGTGTGTGAGAGAGTGTGAGGGAGAGAGAGAGGCATATCACACAGTTTGCCTGCACCCTTATATGCTCCGTGTGTTCCTGCAGGTGCAACCGTGGGAGTGTTGGAGCTCCTACAGCCCCGGGAGAGACTGGAGGCTGAGCTCCGGGGGCTGGGGAAGCTGCTGTCAGCCCCCGGCAATGAGCAGGGTGAGGGAAGAGGGGGCAGCGGTGGCCGGGGTGGGAACACCTGTCAGACCTGCCTTAGATCTCAGCTTAGACCACGGCATCGTTGATGTATTAATTGACCTTCAGACAGCCACGCCCATCTGCTAACGAGGTTCCAACGAGTTTTGCTCTTGTAGTTCTTTAGAGAATGAAGAGTTGTGTGTCAGTTTGTTAGTCTTCTTTACTCCTCCTCCTCTCTCCTTATTCTCTCAGAAGTGGCGCCTCAGCTCGCCAGGATATCGGAGACGTTGGCAGTCCTGGTGCCCGACCAACCCGGCGAAATAAGGGTCCAGACTACCGTGAGCTTCCATCAGGATGGACTGGTGCCCCTAGACCCAGAGAACCAGGTAGAGCTTGGACAGCCAGTCTCCTGACCGTCTCCTGAGTACCTCCCACTGCCCGCCCTCCCTCCCTTCATACATCCCACTGTCGCCCGCCGTCTTCAGGTCGCCGACGTGATTCTGAGGGGCTTCTGCCAGAGCCTGATGGATGCGTCCAGGCTGAGCCCCCCAAACAGGTGAGGAAGACACAACAGACGAAGCAGGTTTCACTCTAATGCTCCTTTTTGACCGGTTGACCCAGAATGATTGTATCAGTACTGGATTGTTAAAAAGATATGTTGCGCATGGCTGTCAGTACGTTAGACACCATTATGGTCGGCTTGAGGTGTTTCCCTCTCTCTGCCTTGACACAGGCAGGGACCATGGGGCACGCAATTCCTGCGTATGTTGCTGGGACACAGAGAGCTGATGAGGTGTCTGCTGCTCCGCCTCCGGGGCCTCATCTGCAAGCAGGTAGGGCCCCCTCACGGTCCAGCCCACAGCCGTGAGTTCCCTTTATGCAACGCCACGTGTCTAGTTCACGGCCCTGTATGCAGTTTATCCAGGACCCCAGGTCAAACTGCTTTCAGGTCACACCATATCTCAGGGTCTGTTTGGTATAATGGTGAAGTGGTGCTGGGTGATCCGATGGCTCACCATCTGCCTTGCACCTCTAGGGTGGGGGTTCAAGTCCCACCTTCGGTCAAGTGTGTGTGTGTGTAGCCTGCATAATCTCCATTTGTCTGTGGTCTTGAAGACATCAGGCATCGTTAAATGGCTTGGTGTGTGTGTGTGTGTGTGTGTGTGTGTGTGTGGCCTGTAATGGACTTGTCCCGTCCAGAGTGTCCCCTACCTTGTGACCTGTGCTTCCTTTGGTAAGCTCCAAGGTTCGTGCTACGCTGTACTTTTATGAAAAATTGTGGATGAAGTAATGTCTTCATAACAAGTGGAAGATCTTAAAAACAAGCCAGCCTGGCAGCGTAAGCTGAGGCCAACACTACAGTATTATCTGACAAAAAAAAAAAGAAGCTTAAAGTCCTTGGTCTCTTTTCAAAATAATTTACTCTGTCCCAGGCGACGCCGGAGGGAATGTGCAATTCATTACCGCACCTTGTTGCTGTCACAATCTTGGGCAGGAAGCTGTTTATATTCTTCACCCATTCAACTATTTTTTTTTTTAAGTGGTAACACTTACACGTGTTGCCAACTACAATGAATTAAGTGGATAAAGTTAGTGTCACCCAAAACTGATGAGCATCACTTGTGCCTCTTGTAAACATAACATTCAAAATTTTGTTTCTTTTAAAAAAAAAAAAAAAAAAATGAAATATATGAATGGAAAATAATTAATCCACGGCTTTCTCTCCCTCCCTGTAGGGGGCATCACTGGAAGCCTCACATGTCCTGGGTCTAGCAGCGTTCCTTGTGCAATTACACAAATGTAAAACCCAGTGCCCCTTGGTTCTTCCTGGGCCAGGCCAGCCCCCCATCCCCATACCCTGCTCCGAAGCCCTGGGCGCTGCCTTCCCCTGCAGCACAGATGCCGAAATGGGCTTCTCCCTCAGGTGGGAAAGGGTACTGTTACTGTTAACTCTGAAAGCCACGGTGAGCACTGCTGGTGGCTTGCTGTCCTGTAACAGGCAGGATGGGCATTTTGTCTTCAGGAGTGAAGCAAGCTCTTTATGTAAGTGGTGCGGGGTGTTAGTCACCCTGCGGTTACTGCAGGATTAATCCTGCGCTAAACACAACAGCTCAAAGCGCACCGCCCCCATGACATCACATACAGAATGCCTGCTGGGAAACCCCTCCTCCATCTCACCCCACCCCACAGGCTCTGCACGGCATCTGTGAGCTACGCCCTGTGTTGTGACGCCCCGTCAACCGAGCTCCTGCAGGAGGGCGTTCCCAGCAGCTTGTGCAAGAAGGTGCGAGGCTCTCCAGCTGAAGTGTGTGTGCGTGTCTGTCTGCCATAATAACACAAGAAGGAGGGCTAGGCCAAGAGTATGTGGACAGTTGCCTGTGCAACATTTCATTCCAAAACCAAGGGTAAAAACAGGAAGTTGGTCCTCCCTTTGCTGCTATAATAGCCTCTACTCTTCTGGAAAGGCTTTCCATTAGATGTTGGAATATTGTTGATGGGATTTGCTGCCATTCAGCCATGATAGCATTAGTCAGGTTGGGTATTGATGTTGGGTGATCAGGTTCCTTTTCGTTTCTGTGGTCTACTATACGCTGTTTTCTTGCATTTAGAGGTTTCCTTTTCTCGAACACTTACGGTCGATTGGGGCAGAATTTTGACAAACTGACTTGTTGGATAGGTGGCATCTTGTGACAATGCCACGTTGAAAGTCACTAACCTCTTCAGTGTGACCCGTTTTGGTGCCGGTGTTGTTTGTGGGAGACGTGCATGGCTGTGTGCTTAATTATATACCAGTGTCAGCGGTGGGTGTACATTAAATAGCCAATTCCCCTAACGAATGGCAGTGTCCATGTACACTATATGGCCAAAAGTACGGTATAATATATAAATGAAGTGACCCAGACAGCCCATTTCAGGGAAATTATCTGTATTAATATCTGTGAATAGCTGTCAAGCTGGAGTCCTCTGACAGGACAGTGTGCTGCATTATACAGACGGTGTGGAAGCAGCCTCGTGCCAAATTACCCAGTGACATCATGCATCCATGACCTTGCTTTTGTCAGGTGTTCTTGCTGTATTTGTACCCAGTGTAAATGTTGCCTTTAGTGCTTTCAGCTCCCGCTGATCTGGCACATTAGACCGCGTGTGTCTCTGTCTGCAGCTGTCGTACCTGGTCCCCAGACTGCTGCCCGGTGCGAGGGCGGAGCCGCCGCCTGAGGGGGCGGAGCCGTCCGAGGTGTGGAGAACGGTCGCCGAGCCCTCAGCCTCCTGGGAAAGTCTGGTGTGGGTTCTGTGGAGGCAGCCTCACGTTTGTGCCCTGAGGAGGCTTCCTGGATACCAGGTGGGGGTTCAAGGTTTGATGCCTTAGCAGATGTTTGGACAAAACCTGCTGATATATCTGCATATAGTCAGCTTGTGTTTTAAAGGTTAATTCGTTTCTTTCGTGTGTACCTCTGAGTGTGACGGTGTCTGTCTGGTACGTATGTGCATCTGAGATTTAACCTCTTTATAGTTACACCTAGGATGCGTGGCAAGTACGTTTGAGGCACTTGTAACATGCGTGTGATCTGTGTGTTCTCAGCTTTCGTTTGCCGAGTGGCTGGAAGCGGAGCTTAGGGTGCAGAGGAGCAGAGATGCCCTGTCTGATTCAGAGAGGTACTTCACACTCGTTTCTCGCTGCAGCGGTACTGCAAATTCTCAGTGGGACCCCACTTATGTGTGTGTGTGTGTGTGTGTGTGTCAGAATGGAATACCAGCAGTGGGCGTGTCAGCAGCATTACCTGCCAGCCCCCCTGGATCAGGGCGGCTGTGATGGGGATGCTCGTCATTTCTGCGCTGACGTCCTGCGGGCCATCTTGGACTTCCACAGTGGCTCAGTACCGCCACCTGCTGGCTTCACGCGTTTCAAACCAAGCTCGGGGTCAGTAAGGCACGGCACACCACCAGCCGGCGAGACATCGTGTACCGGGCACATTCTCACGCCGCAGGCCCCCAGGCACCTCAGCGCAGGACGTCCCGCTCTCTGAGCTGATGGAGAGCACGACTGAAGGTCACCATTGCTCACACCCTGTCCTCTCTGTCCGCAGTCCCCTGAGGACCCGGCACGGGGCTCCTGATGCAGACACTTGTCTCCCGGACATCGTGGCCAGGCTGCAGGTAGTGTGGGCTGCAGCAGCCCACTTGGGCAACTGGGTCCCGTGTTGGTGCTGGAAGCTGACAACCCACCCCTGTCCACAGGAGCTGATGTGTGAGATAGAGCTGACCCGTGCAGCCTCCGGGTCTGAGGAGAACGACATGGTGTTTCTGCTCGATCTAGTTTCTCAGAGGTGCTTGGCAACTGCTGACCGCCGGGCTTTAGGAGGCCAGCTGGACTTGGAGCAGACACTGTGCTCCTGGAGGAAGTATGTGTGGCTGGGTCCGGGACAGCTGTCTCTCTCTTGCCGTCTCTGTATGTCATCTGTGAATGGCTGTGTGACCAAGTTCCTGTCTGACAGGGTTGCGGTGGCACTTCCTGCCTCTGCTCTGGTGACAGTGAGAACACATGGGGGCCGGAAGTATCTGGACTGCAGAAACTTCATAGAGCATGTAAACCAGATACAGGTGGGTGTCTGGCAGACGACGTGATTCTGTGTGTGACCACAGACCTGCCCACACTGTCAAAAGGACCAAGTTTTATGTTTTTTTTGCTATTGAAAATGACTCAATGGAAATGATCTTCTTGTCAACATTTGGGTGACCTTGTTTTGACCTTTCTCCTCCCAGAGGAACGTGTGCGATTCTGCTTCTCGGCTGCCGTTCGCCCTGACGACACATTTCTTCAAGGTGAATGCCTCTTTCTCATCTCTGTTTTGCTGTCCTGACGTTCCTTAAATATGACTACAGTTTACTTATGAATTCTTGAAACAGCTCCAGCTTTTTGGGAGGAAAAATAGCCCAGTGAAAAATAGAACGCGTATTAATGGCCCTCCATATTTATTTGTTGTTCCGGTTTGCGTAAATTCTCCTCTACCCAATCCGGCTCCTGGTCGTTCTGGGAATTAGCTGCAGGATGAGTTCAGCGTCCGGAACTGCGAGGAGTGGCTTATGCAGCTTGTGTAGGGCTGTGGTCTCCGGGTCTGGGGCCCTGTGGTGTTATCTAGGGCCCCCCTATCCCGTTTACTCATTTTTTTTTGTGGGCTGTTGGTGTGTCTAGGCACCCTTGTCACTGCTGTTGTCCATTCCCCAGGGCGTGCTGAGTGGCAGCCTGCGCTGTGGCAGCCCAGCCCTCGCTGTGGATGAGCTCCTGGTCCAGATGCCCTCTCAATGTCCGCTGCTCGTGGTGTCCGCAGGGGTACAGGCCAGCCCAGTCCGCTTCACTATCTCCCCTATTTGGGAAGTGGTTTTCACTGTGTGTGTGTGTGTGTGTGTGTGTGTGTGTGTGTGTGTGTGTGTGTGGCAGGGCTGGTGGTCTCAACTGTACCCAGTCCTGGCATCCCTGTGGACCCGACTGACTGGAAGCCGTCTGCCACAGGAGCTGCAACGCCTGGCAGACTGCCACAACTGGGCTTGCAGGTATCATTCTGCACCCTGCATGCGGATTGGCGGGGATTGACGGTCACCTGTGGTGCAGAGGTCATAATTTAATATCTGTGCATCTCTTATGTTTCTGCAGTTCAGTGAGAGGGGAAGCGGTGGCCACCCCAGCCGCCCAGCCCCTGCTTCTGGCCGCCTGCCTATATCATGCAGGGAGGGGGCTGGGAAGAGCCTGGCGGATCAGAACCACGCTGGGGCAGCTGCAGGAGCTGCAGGAGCAGCGCAGGCTGGTGAGAAGCTTCAGCAGCACGAGCTAATTTGGCTGCTCTCTGCTATTCCATATACGGCCAGAGTGAGGCGCTGTACTGTGCCAATGTCACTTTATAGGCAGGCTTTCAATCCATCATTCCATACATACAAGCCTGTCACAGGGTGCACCCTAAATGGAATGACAGGCCTGTCAGAGTTCCCTAAATAACCCATCCAGGCCTGAGAATAGTGCCTTTTATGATCTACTACTACTATTTACTTGCTTAGTTGACAGTTTTATTCAGAGCCTTAATTTTTGCCATTTCTACAGCTAGAAAATTCACATTAAGTGCCTTGTTCAGATGAACATTAAGAGAGTGCTTCACGGGGACTATAAACAAACAGCCTTGGGCTTCCCAGCCTGTCTTTAATCACTGTGCTAACTGCTGCTCTCCCGGTCACACGGCTTTGCTGGAAGAGACACTCTATCTGAAATGCTGTATCCCTGCAGATTTAACACCTATTTGCTCTTGGTGATGTTGTTGGATGCTCGCTGTTAATGGCGCAGATTAAACCCTCGTCGTCCTTCCCGCTGCCTGCACTGTATTAGATCAATATGAGCATGCTCAGCCCTGCCCCCCCTTTCCACCTCTTACCCACAGCTGCTGGTGTTCCTGCTCTTCTTCTGTGTCACGGACCTGCTGTCCGTCCTCATTGAGGACCAGGTACGTCTTCGTCTGGCCTGAGCTCTCTTTAAAATGGTCACTTTTTAACGGCAAACTCGTGGGGTGTCACAGGAGGCAGAAAGCGCCACACAAGTCCAGGAGCTGTGTGTAGAGGTCCTCAGGCACCTTTCGGACTCCTCTGATTGGCTGCTGCTGTTTAACTCATCTGGTGCAGGTATCACATATCCAAGCCCTGTTGGTGTGTACCCTCCTGGTGCCACACAGACCTGCAGATTACGGTGTTTTTTTCGTTTTAAAAGAACTGCGTGAATATCAGACTGTGCCCATGTTGACGACAGACCGAAACACCAGACTCATGCCACTGGCTTTCTACAAGTGAGTCTCATACGTGTGCGTTGTGGCAAATTTCACATGTGGCTGCAGAGATGTTGAGATGCTGTCCTCCTCAGCCTGGTGCCTCAGCTGGGCGCAGAGGTTTTGGAGACGATGACAGGAAGTCCAACGTTCCTCATCACTGCTCTGCGATCCTACTCAGCCCTGACTAAGCTCTTCTCAGAAGGCCATGTCCCTTTATCAGACAGGTCACTGGTAAGGGTGACTCCTTTTTCTGGCCTGTGTTTAAAAAATAGCATTTTACAGTATGAGTAACACAGGTGTCTGCCGTCGTAGGCCCATCCACAGCGAACTCTAGTTGAGGCCCAGCAGGTCCTACTAAGGATCATCTCGCTCAGCTCTCGGGTCAGCGTCTCCCGTACTCAGGTGATTCCATTAATATGTCAGACATGATATATCAGCATAGACCAGCCTGTCTATTTTTGAGTGAGAGGTCTCGAGGTGTCCCTGCTTATCTGCTAGTGACACGCTCTCCCCTCATAGCTGACAGCACTCCGTGCTGACCTAGATCCAGAGGTGGCTGCTGCCTTGTCCTCACACCTGCTGTACCCTCTGCATGGCCATGCCCCTCATGAAGACCCAGAATTCCTGTGAGTGCGGACATGTCTTCAACTTGTCACTTCAGGTGTGACACGTGCCTCTTATACCCTACCAAACCAAGTTAGACTGCTCTTCAGTAGTGACTATGTCTTTATAAAACTGTTACCCATAAATCTGTTTGACGTCTACTTGTATGTGAATTTCTGTGAAAACTAGAACATCTCAGTGCAGTTAGCATTAAGGTGGTATCTTCCATGAGCCTCAGTCCCTTTCTTTGATGCTCTGTGGTTCCTGTTAAGTGGTTAGCATTAAAAACAGCCACACATCCAATGCTGTAGCATCCTGATCTTTCACTGGCACAACAGCTGTATTTCAGATTTATTTCATTAATTCCTTCCATTATCACAACCGTATATTCAAAAGATGGAGGGCAGAAGTCACACAATGTCCACCCTAAGGCTGTACAATAGCGCCTCCAAGTGAAATGTATTTACATGACTGTACAAATAAGATTGAAAACATTGACGCTTCAGCTGGAGACCCCTACAGGCTGGAAAACAAGGGAGAGAAATAGTGCATGGTCCAGTCTGGTTGGAGTGCTCAGCAAATACCACGTCCCATGATGCACCTCTTCACTAACAGCGCTGTCCATCTACAGTCTTTTGCGGTAGCTGCTAGTGTGGAGCAAAGGTCTGCGGATCCATCCTTACTGCCGGAGGCAGGGAGCCGAGGGAGGGCCCGGTTCCCCGCCATGCTCTGGGCACCCACCTCGGGGGGGGTCAGGGGGTTCGGGCCCACCGCTGTGCATCAGCGGGTGTACCATGGACATATGGACGTTGAGGTTGTGTGCCTTCTCAAAGCGCTTGCCACACAGCTCACAGGCGAACTCTAGCTCCGCCTCCGCCTTGTGCTTGGTCATGTGGTATTTGAGTGATGCGCGCTGTCGGCACTGGAAGCCGCAAACTTCACACCTGCGGAAGTGACAGCATGGCAACTGCTGAGAGAAGCATGTGCCAGCACTCCCCTCCCCGCCTGCAGAGTACAGTAACCTGTCAGGCAAATCCTGGCACGTCCTTCCGGTAACTTCCACATCCCACTGAGAGGTGGCATTTCCTAGCTCCTATTAAAATAACTTTACAGAATCTGTAGTGCTGATTTTAACCTCCTACAGTGTGCTATGTGTACTCTGACAAAACGTGAAGCCTCGAATCAGAGCCTATTTAGAGATGCTGCCACTGTGTCCACAAAGCCAGAGAACTACATCATTGCTGTTACCCATCAGGCCCAAGTCAGAGTGCAAAAACAACAACCGGCATCAGAAACAGCCTTTTTCTTCAAACAGGCACTGAAGTGATGATTAGGATGCTGCTACACTAGAGTTCAAGTTCCAGAGACTTTGTCATCTCACCATATAAAAATACATGTGCACACACATTTCAGCACCATTCCCACATATGGCTGACATGAAATTACTCAGTTACTCTGGGGCCACTGTACAAGTTGGGATGAAGCAAACCTATTAAAATAGGAAAGTCACATTTACACCTCTAGCCATCATACATCCAAAATACTGACAAAAATATTAAATAGTACTGTATATATACACTCCTGTATGCCTGTATACATATGAACAACCATACAGATTGTGTACATGTGTGTATATACAGAGTACTGTGCAAAACTCTCGAGCCACCCCTCATTTCTTAATTTGCTTCCAAAGAGCCAGACTTGTATGCTTTTTAATGTAATCTTGAGGAATAGTTCTCCAGGCTTCCTGAAGGACTTCCAAAGTTTTTGGCTCTCATTTTCAGTCCAGTCTCTGTACCTGACCAGTTTCAGAGGAATGTTTTTTCTTTGTTAAGCCACACAGTGACCCACGTATGAATCATTCAAGTGTAACAAAGCCATCTAACTTAAGGCATGAACCAGTGAAGAAACAAGTGCAGATGATTACAGATGATGCTGCAATAAGTCACTGTACCTATTGTCCCATTTTCCTAGCAAAATATAAAGAAATGAGGGGTGGATGAAGAATTTTGCACAGTACTGTATATTACATATATACACCTACCCGTACTGCACTACTGTATAAAAGTCCTCTGTGAAATTGTACAGTGTGTGTCTATATATACACACTGTATAATCCATATGGCTGTAGGCCATGCTGGTCTTGATGGAGCCCGACTGCATACTTACTGCAAAGGCTTCGCCCCAGAGTGTCTCATCTGGTGCACAGAGAGGTGCTTCCTCTGCTTGAAGGTCTGTCCACACTGGTCACAGATGTAGTTCCGTACCTCTGAGCAGAGAGAAGGGTGACTGCTTTAGAATAAAGCCTCCAGGTGCCCTGACCTGGACGCTCGTCTTCCACCCTCTGACCCTCACCCGTGTGAATGAGCTTGACGTGGCGCTGAAGGTAGCGGTCAATCATGAACACTTTGTTGCACCCGGGGTGAGGGCAGGGTCGTTCCCGGACCTCTTCGTGGTGCTCCTTAATGTGCTTCTGTTGGGGGGAGGACGTCACAGTTAGCAAGCCCCAAAGCACATCAAAGGGGCCGGGCCGGTGCTCAGCTCACCTTCATGCCATCTGCACCACGGTACACGGCCGTGCAACCCTGGTGGGGACACTTATAGATGTTGGGCAGCTCCTCTCTAAAAGACAAGTAGGACAAGCTGAGGTGGCTCCACCCCCACCTGAGCCAGAGACTCCCCCTAGACCATCCCAATCCGACCTGCTCCACCCCCCCAAGTGCCGGCCCGATCCAACCTGCTCCGCCCCCCAGGTGCCGGCCCGATCCAACCTGCTCCGCCCCCTAGTGCCAGCCCGATCCAACTGCTCCGCCCCCTAGAGCCAGCCCACTCCACGCCACTACCTTTCTGTTTTGATTTTCTTCTTCCAGCCAGGCTTGGGCCCAGGCTTCTTCCTGACTTTTGGCTCCAGGGACATCTTGGGGTCCCTACTTGGGCCTTTCTTTGAGGAGATGACACTGCCGAACAAAAAAGGGAACAAAAATTAGCACAGGACCACCCAAAGCGTACTCCCCCCACCGTTCACTCCAACCTGCTTATTCACCTTGAAACATTGACACACTGCTGACTGGCATGCTGACTCCGATACAGCCTGAGGACCACACATTTCTGCAACTTGCTGACATTTCACTCATGGGTATATTTAAAAATATAATGTTAGATGTGACCGACTGAAGCTAGCTTGCTTACTAGTACGAAAGTTTGGTACCAAACAGCTCTGTTAATTTTACCTTCCGTCATTTATGTGTCAGGGTCCAGCTCCTAACTGTCAATGTTACTCCCCGGTTGTGTTACGTTATAGAAACAGCTAGCCAGACCCCAGTCATATTCCTCACCGTTTTCCTGAGTACGGCTCAAACAGTTCGTCTGACGAGCCGCTCTTCCTCCTCTCCTCATCCTCCTCGCTTGAGAAGTCCCTGAGATGTGATAACATACAAGCAGCCCATTTTCCCATGTCCATGGTCTGCTCTTTGACTTGAAGAAACCACACACAGTCTACTGATAAACACACAACAAGCTACAAGTGTGGTCTGTGGGTTAACTGACTTAGCCACTTAAATGCTGTTTACAAAAGAGAAAAGTTTATTTTAATAAAATCTGAATTATGATAGACTCCCTCACCTCTCCATTTTCCCAAACTGTACATTGTTTCATGTGGTACTTAGTGTGAAGCAGATGTAACCATAGATGGTCCACAATATGAGACTTGGGATTTAAGTGACCAGAGAAATTTGAGAATGCCTGAACTACAGAACCAGTGTTTCTTACAGTTACCTAAGTTGGCTGGTCAAAAAAGACCTCAGTTTGCTTCTAATCTTGCCTTCTCCTGGTGCTGCTTCAGCTCACACTGTTTCTTTGCACTTTTCACTGCGCTTGTTTGGCCAGCATTTGCCCTCCTGTGATTGCTGAAGGTCGCCTACCTGTCTGAAAGGTCAGTATCCACTGCTGCATCCAGAGGTTCAGCTGCAGTGGGTGTTGCCATCTCCTCACTCTGCACCAACCCTAAAGACCACATGAAGGTGCAAATGACTGAAGCAACAAAGAAAACATCTCCAAATCCTACCACATCCCACTGGTAAGAAAAATGTAGACTCTTACTTTGAAGAGTCATTGTTAGCATCTAAACACACTTGTTCCAGTAAGAGGAATTGATTTTCACCTTGACTGTTCTCGTGCAGCCTGTAAGTGAGAACATTACCCCAGTGCAGTTCCTCTAGCACACTTGTAGCCTCCTTCTGCTATGCTGAGCCTCACTCTTACCCTCTGTGGTATCTGGTGTGTCAATGCTCATCATGGGTTTCAGGCCAGGAGTCTGGCTCTGAGGTGCTGTTGCTGGACTGGGTGGGGCTATAGACGTTCCTCCAGGTGGGCCAGTGGCTGTGACGACCGCCCGAGGCTCCAGGGCCCTGCTCCTCCAGGCCTGTTCCTCCCTCTCAGGTCGCAGCAATGTGGCCGGTTTGCTGGGGTTGGGACTGGGGTACATGTGTGCTTCCACCACATAGCTGTGTCCATCAACACACCCCCACACTTCCCTCACCATGCCCTGGTACTGTCCCTGCAGCACCTCCTGCAGGCTGGGGCAGGACCTGCAGCCTTCTGCATGCTGGTGGGCCCAAGACACCAGTTTGTGAAGACACTGAAGAGAAGAGGTAATTGGGAACGCTGGAGGACGAGAGCATGGATGGGAGGAGCAAAAAGAAAATGAGTCACATGAGCACAAACTGATCATATATTATAATGCAGAGGATGACTATGCACCACACACGTACCGGACAAAAGGACATCATCTGCTGACTCTGACCACAGTGAATTACTCCTAAAAAAAAAAAAAGAGAAAATGCTTAGAAAGCATAGTTCATCACAGCAGGAATCAAGATACCGAAGCAGACGCGCTTGTCCTACAGTTGGTCTCACCAGTCGCTTGTGTTGTCGCACGCCATCGGCGACAAGTTGACCCTCCGGAGGAAGGCGAGCAGGATGTTGTGGCACTTATAGAACTGTGCATGGCAGCTCTTACAGACGAACTGCGAGAGCAGCGGATCGCGGCTCACCGGGACCCCCACCAAGCGCTGAAAGTCCGTGCAGAATAATGCCGGCTTGGCCCTCTTTTCCTCAAGCAGCTCCCCCTGCGGCTGGCCAAACGCGTATCTCAGGCTCCGTGAGGAGAACTTGCCGTGACACAAGCGGCAGAACTCAGTGCTGATCCGAGCCGAACCTGAGCAAGTGCACAAAGAAGTGTCATCAGCGATGAAAAGGCATCATTCCACTTTGCGTCATTGCAATTTCATCAGTCTTTTCGGGAGTTTACTACTCTGCCGATTTCAAATACGTAATCTGCAAAAAAGCTACCGATGCAATTAAACCCCGTCTGTAATTTAAGCGCACACACCGACTGTTCGGGCCACAGTCATATGGGAAGCTTTGAGTGTGAACATGGTAGTGAAGCCGATTTCACAGCGTAACTGAGCAAAGCTGGGGAAACCCAGAGCAGCAGACTTACTGGAGTGGTGAGAGCCGTTCTCGGCACCATCTGCAGCTGCCACAGCGGGCGCCGCGAACACCTTCAAACGGGCCGCTCCGCCACTTCCCCCGAGAGCACCGTTCCTGCCGCCGGACTCCAGCCCCTCTTCAGAAAGCTTCTTCTCCACGCTGGCCCTCGGTCTTCCTCGCCGCCCGGGTCGCCCGCTAGCCCCCGCTGGTTGGGCATGACTTGTCGGTGGTGACCTAGCAGCAAGCCGTCCGCGCCGCTCCCTTTTCATTACAGACACAATAAAAAAAAAAAAAAAAAAAAAAAAAAGAATTTTTAAAAATGACGGGGCGAAGCGGACTGACTGGCACGCGGCTCCCCTCCGTTCAGATGCGCGTCTCGAGGGCGCCCTAAAAAGTTTAAAAACCGATCCGTTTGTGATTCAAAACAGCTAATATATAAACCAAGTCACACAAGGCCAGCTAATAACGTGTAATTCATTGCAGTTTTAATATGAAGATGCGCTGGGTTCCAACTTAAAATTTAGATTTGGTTTTTTAATTTTATTTATTAATCTAAAATCACAACTCAAATGCTTGGGAAAAAAAAGAGGTCTGAAAGTAAACAAGTGTATCCGGAAGAGCTTTTGGAGAGACGAACACAGAGGAGAGAAACAGAACCATTAAGAGCGGCCTCCACGTGACAAAGTTGGCGTGGAAAGCTGCAGCGCCTCCTATGGCACCACATAAAACTACACTCTGAAGAGTCAGCAGACTGTAATTATGTGGCGAATGGAC
This sequence comes from Gymnarchus niloticus, assembly GCA_009936485.2. Lineage (NCBI taxonomy): Eukaryota > Metazoa > Chordata > Actinopteri > Osteoglossiformes > Gymnarchidae > Gymnarchus > Gymnarchus niloticus. The sequence goes on along the minus strand of JAACJT020000016.1, from coordinate 14,096,367 downwards.
TAAAAATATAAAGTACAACTTATTGCTGTGAATGAATGCTAAAACGAGTTTTTATTCGATAGCGCAAGTAGGATGCACATTCCGCAGATAATTCAGTTACAAAAAGGCATGAACATACGCTCACACAGAAATACAATCACATCTGTAATCGATGTGTATACAGAAGGGACAAATTTATTCACATTTTTAACAAACATACAATCTCATTCGAGATTATTAAAGGATAATTTTGAATATTTTTTCAAGTTTTATTCCATTTAAATGGTTACATTTTAGCGATGCATGATTTAGATATCGTGGGGTGTCCACATATCCATGGTTGGGGGTTTAAATCTCGCTTCGGATCTGTGTGTGCATACATAGTCTGTATGTTCGCCCCATGCTGCGTGGCTCTCCTCCGTGTATACCGGTTTCCTCCTGCAGTCCGAAGACATGCAGTTAGGCGAACTGGGGTCTCCACATTGCCTGTAGTGTAAGATGTGTGTATGTGTGATTGTGAGCGCGTATACGCCGCAGCTGCAATGGACTGCTATCCTGTCAAGTGTCTACTCTACCCTCTTGCTCTTTCCTGGTATACAATCTAGCACCCGCGACCCTGATCTCTATGAGCGGATAGATGGATGGTTGGACGGGGACGTCAAATCCAAAAATGCATCACGTTTACTGCTATATGAAGTCGCGCAAACATCACCAGCCTTACACAGAAAGCGAGATAGTTTTATGTATATAATACCATATAATCCTTAGTAAGGCTAATGAGTTATGACTGCTCTTGTAACCAAAAGGACATTTTCAGATTCCAAAAGGGGAATTACTGTTTAGTTAAAGTTTGTCCGCTCTGGACAAAGTAAATATCAGCGTACCACTCGCTTTTAAACTCAAAACACATAATGTGAGATTCACTATGTGCCTATTAGTACATTTTTCTCCTGCCGGTATCGGAAGTGAAGGACGTGCGTCTGCAGTAAGCTTGCTGCGCCGCTGATCTCATAGAAACACCACGACTGCGATCCGAATGGCGACGGTCGTGCAGGATGGTGGCATGAAGCCACTACAGAAAGCCATGAAGCTGGCCAACGTAGCGATTCAGCTTGATGCGGGGAACAAGCATAAGGTAAAAGGCATTGCTATGATATACGACACTTTTGAAGAGGTGACATGCTTCAGAGCGTTTGCGCTGCGGTGTGCCTCGATAGCTATGGCCAGTGGGTCAAGCTATATGAGTGTAACGTACCCAGCCTACATAAATACATTATTTCCTTATTTTGACTCTATATTTTGGTAAGCGAGGGACACATAATTTATTCATACCTTCTGCATTCATATATTGATACATAATGCTTAGAGGCTCATTCAGCTCCTTTGGACAAAATCACATTCATCATGTCCGATTTTGTTCTGCATTTCTGTTCATTTGCAGTCCGGTTTTAAATTAGATAATAAACGTCATATAGCATTTATTGGACTGTGCATATATGCTGTAACGAATCGTCGATGTTAGTGTGCACGGAACGTGACAAGCAGGAAATGACGTTTGTTTTGTTTTCTCACCAGGAAGCTTACTGTGAATATTTGAGGAGCATCAGTTACATTTGCCACGCATTGCTGGAAGATGCTGGGTCCAAACGTAAGAGCGTCAATTAACACGAGCGCATGGTTTCATTAAGAAGACGTATATCGTGAAAACATTATGTATGTTTTTATGACAAACATAATTGTGTTGTGACGTCACTAACTAAGTGTTTCCCATGTTGTTTACTGGTGTAATGGTATATGACTTAACAACTCTTGGGGTTTCATATGTACGTGAAGTGCAAAGTGTAAGGAATTCCTAATTTTACATGACTAACATGAGCTGTAACTTGTATATTAACATTCATTACATGTTCAGTTATATAAGACATGCCATTAATTACACTCTTCAAACATCACCTATTCAATTAAAGCTGTATTTGAGTGAACCTGTTTCCCCCAAAGCTCAAAGGCCATTTGGATAACTGGATTATTGACGCAACTATCGATGCTGACATACACCGTTTAAATAACTACAGTGTCACAGCAAAAGAAAAACTAGTTGTTCTGTTCAGATAACAGAGATCTTGCACAACCCCTGACAGAATTAAACATTATGATGCTTATGCATTCCTTGACCCTGACCCAGAAGAAGCGGTTAGAAAGAAGATTGGATAGATGTATGGATGGATAGGCAGAAGCAGTTGCTGCAAGATACAGCGTAACAAACACATCAAAATTACTTTGGAGAAGATGTAGGTTGTGCTTTTAACCTCGTTAGCAAATAACCGTGTTGGCATTAAAGTCTGCATGATGTATTTAGTTCTTTGACAAATAACAATTCCTTTCTTCTCACAAACTCCTGGTGATTGGAGACATTATTCTTTGAAGCCCATTGTAGGTGGGATTTTGTGCACTGTTAGACACTGATTGGTTTAACCTACTTACCACTGCTTACTTTATTGGCCCTGTCTAGTCAAACCAGGTAGTCATTGGTAGCACATGGTAACCCCACCCTCATTTCTCCAATTACAGTACACCTCCACTGGTTCCCATGTAGGTATATATCTGAATGATCTAAACAAACATGACATTATCCGGTAGGAAAAGGTCCTAACAGCAAAAACACACAATGAAGAAAGGTGCCTATTACACATAACTGCATTAGCTGAAATTATCCAGAAAATTAAGTCTGTCTCCTTCTGTTAATATTTGAACTAATCAATTGCATTAACAGGAAGGAATGATAACGAATCTCAGAATTATTAACAGCAGATCCTGATTAATTATTGATGTTCTGTACTTTAACAATGTTTACTCTGAGGTGTTGACGTCTTTCAGCTTTCTCTGTGCATCTGTTTCTGTTTGGTTATCTGACCACGACTCTATCACCTTCCACGCCCCCTCTACCCAACCTCATGACGCCATCTGACTCCAAAAGAAACAGAAATGGTGCCATTAGAGGTGGATAAGATGGTGAGATTGGCCGAGCAGTGCCTGGAGAGGGTGAAGTCCTTTGCAGGAAAGAAGTTGGAACCCACTACCGAATCTACCCCAACCCCATCTAGCTCCTCAACATTTTACGCTGCTCCACCAGACAAGAGTACCATCGAGGGGACGGGTAAACTTCACACTGTATCCTTCTCTCCTCTGCACTCTTCCTGGTGACCAGTGGCTTCACACTGATTTCTACTTTCTCCTGCAGTGCCCCCAGTGCCAACGCTTGGGTCTGGTGACACTCTCAGCCGACATCGCCGAGTCTTGTCTGATGGTGGAAGTGCCACCTCACCGTTCCTCCCCCCTGAGATTTTCCAGAAAATGCAGGCTGTAGAGTCACAAGACAATAAAAAGTAAGATTCCCATCCTAAGATTCCAGCTTAAATATCTAAAGATTAAATGTATAAGCCAGTCAGAATCATCAGTGTGAGTTTTAGAGTATTTTTTACTTTGCCGCACAAGTTATGATTTTTAGAGTTGATTATTTTGCTTTATTTTTTACTTTGCTGTATAAGTTATAATGATATTAGCCTTGTTATAGTTAGTGTGTGTCCAAGTTCATGTTCTGGGAAGGACTGGCATCCCATCCAGTGTCCCATGCCTTGTGCTACCTCTCTTTGGCTCCAGGCTCTCCACTAGCCTGTACTGACTAAGTGGTACAGAATATGGAGGAATGGCCAGAAAGATGTTTTTTCTTATATTGCAATAGTAAATGATAAACGAGTACTCCAGTGGTTCCTAACCTTTACCATCTCACGGGCCACCACAGGCCCACCCAACAGTATTAAAATTGCAGTGATATTAATGCTTGGCACACAATCTGTAGAGGGCTGCGATCTACATGTTGAAAACCACCGGTGTACCCTATTTTCTGTGTACAGATTGCACACAATTTATTATTGTGCTTTATATGGTACTTGGATTTTCTCTGAAATGGGGCTTAGAACTGAACTGGATAATGTCACTGCAGGGCTATACTCTAAGTGGCATTATGGCAAGGCTGGTAACTTGACTGAATTTTTTTTCCCACATTTCTTTAAACTCAGGTTTGTTATGTAAATAGTGTATGGTAAGCTGTGAGTGTGGGAGGTCTGAAGAAATGCGCTACAGGGATGAGGCTGGTCATTAGAATCAGAATATCTTTATTGTCATTGTAACGAGTACAACGAAATTAAGTACAACGAAATTAAGTACTGGGAACAGGGTAACAACTGGTAAACAAGGGATACGTGACACTCATTTAAGTTCCTAATTAAATTCTAAAGCCAGAGTGAAGGTCAGTCAGGACAAGTGTCTCCAGGTATTATGATTAAATACGATAAAGAATATATTGTTATTTTTGCCTGGTCTAGGGGGATGGGGGGGAGCATTGAGAGAATAGTGCAGGAACCGTGGTGGCGGAGTACGGGCGAGACAGCTGGGCGACCAGGAGGGTGGGGATGCAGGTGAAGAAAAGCTGAATTTTATTATTTCTTGACATGATATGGAAGAGCCGCAAAAGAACATGCAAATAGACACATGCAGCTTGCTTGTTGGCTACTGGTGGCCTATAGTCTAAAAACGTAGTTTTTGTACAAATTAGGAGTTTGCACTACACACACAATTCATAATCTGCATCATTTATCATTTGACAAAATATATGGATTTGCCCATCCTTTGTGAGATTGCCTTTAAATATACACAAGTATAGTGTCTTTCTAAAGTGAACATTAAGTCTCATTGGATTTGTTTGGCAGGGAACTGACCCCAATGGAGGAGGCTTCACGGTTGAATCAAAAGTTAAAGGCAAATTATGAAGTGCGACTGGCACGACTCACTCCTGGACAGGCCACACAGAAGACCTCCTTGGTGAGTCCATGTTGCTCCCTGTGCCTGGGAAGACGTGATCAGAGAGTTAAGGTTCCTCAGCTCAAACTACACATCTGATGCCTTAAATTGCACAACCAGAGAGGGAAGTAAATTGCCAAGTTTCAGTTTTATTTTCCTGTATTTAGTACAATGCATTCTTCCTTACATGCTTCCTTCAAACTAATTTAATTAATTTCATTTAAGGGCCAAATAACTGCTACAGTTATCCATGTTTAGCCATCTATCCAGCTGAAAATATTACTTAACATCAAGTGTCTTATTCCGTGGCACTAGGGGAATGAGACCTAAGTCTGCTCTCTTTTGGTGCAAGCAGCACAGCCTGCATTGGAACTGCATTGGTATTGCTTTTGTGATGTGTGTCTGAGTAATAGGAATTGGTGTAAATTCAACTGACAGAGAATCTTTGTACGTGAAAGCACGTGAGCAGAATGATTAAGTAGCAAATTGGACTGGTATCCTCAGAATTAATTTTTTTGGTAGTGGATGTCTGGTTTAACAAGTAGTCATGGAGATCATCTTAGAAAAACTAAGAACAGTTTTCACCTGCTTTCGCATCAGTGTTGTCGTTGCTGCCCTTGTGTCAAAGTGCATCCAATAGATTCGTGTCATTTTTCTGAATGATTCATTCTTTTCGAAGGAATCTTTTATGTGAAGGGAATGACCTGGTCACTGCACTGCTATGTGCAGTTCATCATTCAGTTTGTTCCCTGAGTGATTTGTCATTCATTTAGTTCATTAAGTGAATTTGATCATGCTGCTCATGACTGAGATACCCACTGGTGTAATGATGGACACATGTCCGAAATGATGAGCGTCAAGTATACCGTAACTGAATTAACTAAGTATAATCCATCCACTAACTTTTTCTAACTGCTTATGCTAGTCAAGATTGCAGGGGGCCTGAAGCTGATCCCAGGCAGCATAGGATACAAGCTTGAGGTGCACCCTGGGTGGGATGCCAGTCCAACACAAGACATATACTTTCACAGACATAATCGTTCACTATTGTGCACTATGAGCAAATTTAGAAATCCTATATAGCCTAATCACATATCTCTGGACTTTGGGAGGAAACCTGTGAGACAAGGGAAAACATGCAAACACACACACGATGGAAGTGGGATTTGAACCTCCAGTGTAATAATAATAATAATAATCAGTACTTTATTAATCCCCTTAGGGAAAGTCATAGTTTATGTGCTTTCCCATCTTGCTCTCCAAAGCGAGAGCCAAGGGTCAGTGCACAGGTAGGCACTATCTCGTGCCCCTGGAGCAATTCAGGTTAAGGTCCTTGCTCAAGAGGAGCCCAGTGGTGCTATGAACACTTGCTGGCTGCAGGACTTGAACCTGCGAACTTTTGATGACAGGCACAGACACCTAAACCGCAGAGCTACATCACCGCCCTTCTGTGTAATAATGCGTGTAAATATACTGTATATTTGCTTGTAAAATATGTATTTTAAATTAAACAAACACATGATCAATATAAGCAAAGCAATTAAATAAAACATATATGGACCCTTATATAAGAGACCCCTCCCAAACGAAAAAGTGTCCAACCGGAACGCCAGGATACAAACAAAATATTCAGGCGGGTACGTGTCGAAAGTGAATAAATCTTTTAGTTGAACGAACTCAAAAGAATCGATTCAGTGACGAAAATCACGATTTCAGTCTCTACCGTCCAAAAGGCGCGTTTTTAAGGTAAAGTACAGGACCCGCCGTCGCCGGGAACGCCTCCCGAGGCACGTCATTGGTCAGACGCAGCGTTTCGCACGCCTTCTCCACGTGTGGCGTGCGGGGGGCGTGGTCCTCGGGCCTCCACGTGACTCCTTCCAGCTGATCGGTCTGGGCTACCGACACCTTCCCGCGTTCCCGGGCCGACCGGAGAGCAGCGCTGCCGTGGAAGGGGAAAAACGTGCGGCGTGGGCCGGGGGTCGCTCGCTCTGCCTTAAAATCCTCACGGTTGTTTTGTTTAAAACTTAAAAAATGGTGAGTAGCTGTGTTTATGGGGTCGGTTTGAGTTAATTTTACCTTTGTAGTATTTACTTCACCTGTTGCAGTGCGACAAAAACACTGGCCTTTAAATGATGTATTATTCAGATACCAAGAATGTTCCCTCGACGGTCTGAAAGCTCAGTGGACCTTCGTCTTTACTGGAAGAGATTAAAGGCCTTCCTTAAGGTATCATTTACTCTGACGACTGTATATTATATTGTTTTAAAATATTTAACGTATACCTGCTGTGTGTAACCCTTTAAATTAAACAGGTCCAGTCTGGCATTTGATTGTGTTTATTTTTACGACTTTGGCTGTCCGAATCCGTTTCAGGATGCCGGTCACCTGCGCGTACCAGTCTCTTTGGTCAGTACGGACCCGTCACCGACAGGGCCGCGTGCGTGGATAAACCGAAATAACTGTTCAGGAGGAGGGAAGCATGCATGTTTTGCGACACGCGCTCTGCAATACTCTCTGTTAGAAAATGCAGCCTTAAAAAGCACAGCCTTACCTTCCAGCTTGTAATGCTTTTGGCATTTTACGTCAATGCAGAGTATTACTAACCCATCTGCAAGGTTAAACTGCATGTCTAGTAACTTTGAAAGTGGACATGGGCCACTATACTTCAGGAGTATGCATGGACAGCTTTGGACTTTCTCCTCCCTGTAAGCGGTTAGGAGATGGATGGATGGGTCTTTGGTGGGTCTTTCCATTGCTCAGCGAGTTCCCTTGTTTATTTACCACTTAAAAAGCATGGGGGGTGAATTTAGAGTAGAGTTTGCAAGGATGGGTTGCGAAGTGCAGGTACAGTACTCTGAAGCATCCGAGGCTCCAGATCTGAAAGGGACGGCACATGGGACGCATCGAGGATCAAGGTACGGGATGACCTTAACGTTAGCAGTTCGATATAGTTAATACATTTGGGGAAATTCTTTGTTGGCTAATTATGATATAGCGTGTTTCCTTCGCCGGAAGGACCTAGTCAAAACGTGCCTTTAATTCACGCCCTGTCTTTGACATTAGTCAGGTGAAGTGCTGCCACAACTAACTTTCTAGCTCTGCTTTCATATTTCACAGCTATGCAAAAATATGTATTTTCCCATAAAGGCCAGTGAGCAGGGTGCTTGCTTAATTAGGGCTGTAATCGTTCGATGTGAAGGGCCTTGAGAAACGTTTGATTTATCACCCTCCTCTGAGGCTGTGTGCTCCATGACATGGCTTCTATATTAATCGGGAGAAGTTCCCTTAATTACTCAAACGTGCCCGCTAAAAACGCTACCATGCTGCGTTTAAATGAGGTCAGAAATGATGTTCCATTGTCTGGGCAAAAAAAAAAGTGTGAACCAAATCTCCGTATTTTATTTCTCATCCCAAGCTACGTGGCAGCCATGTCTGAGGAGCATGTTGAATAAATCATAACTGTAATTATTACCTAGTTTTTAACCTTAACCTTGCCAGTGTAGCTATCTTTGTATATTTTAGCACTCACGTGGAAGAGGTTGTGATGAAGGAATTAACAATGAGTACATAACTTGGCATCTAGTGAAACTGTGGCCTTCCTGCTCCAAACTTGGTATAGAAGCTCTGAACTTGCCTCCCTGCAATGAGGACTCAAAATTGGTCAGTTGTTCCTTGTCCTTTTTCCCATAGCTCATGTTTTCTGTTTTCAATACAGCCTACAGGTAGGAAAGTTCTGCTTCTCTAGGCATGTCTGAAGTCAGGAGGTGGCTAGATGTTAGGTTTTACTGGATTACGTATTTCTTTAACACGGCTTAGCAGCATGTACCGTTTATTTTTTTTATGGATCTTTGGTATTTTGAGTGTGTTGGTATGTGATGTTGGCTGCCTTCTGACCAGGTCACTCACTGCATTGAGTAAGGCCCGTGTATCTGCCCTAGCATGTGGCTTGCCACACAATCATTGATGCGGTATTGATTTAGGGGCCCCTAATCAGATTTTTCTTGATTTATTTGGGTTACCATGATAGAGCTGTTTAACCAAATAAATGCCAAAGCTATTTTTTGGGTCCTGTGGTATGTTTTCTTTTCAAATGATTTACTTGCATCTATGATGAAAAAATTCATTTTGCTGCATAAATTTGTGTGTGTCGGTCATTTGCATCGTAGTCTGACTTATCATTACAAGTAAATTGTTCTAAAGAGCCTTGCAGTAATTTTTCCAGAGGGAATCGGTAAGTGTATGTACGGAACAAAGTTGCATAATTACAAGACAACTTCAGAATGGGTCTGTCAATAAATCCTCCCATAAGCCAGACATCACAAACTCAGCTGCGTGGTTGCCCAACAGGTCACGTTCGTGATGTGGGGGGGTCCTTTGAGGTCACATCCTTGGGTCACGCAGGGATTGTTGTGTGTATACCTGCCACTCAGGTTTATTTTTGTCATTGGCTGCCCATTGCAGCTAATAAAATGGTGGGGTCCGTTTTTAGACATCCTTTATGCATCCACTACCTCCTGTTAAATCAGCAGTCTAGGGGAAATTAATAAATCATGGTTGTAACTGCACAAATGGAAGGGAAGGATTGTGCCAGATGAGAAACATTAATAGCAACATTAACAGCCCATTCAGTTTTCTTGTGCTCTCTTACAGTGCTGACGTTCCAGGATCTCGGATCACTGTCCCATAGGAAACCCTTTTCCCCGACAACAAGCCTGGCACCTTTTGTCTGAGCAAGTGTTTTGTCTGCTGTTGAATCAGGGGCCAGTTTTTCTTTCGCAGCTCAGAATGCTGTGTCTAGGGGACGCAGAAATCGATGTTCGTCTCCGAAAGCTTAATTGCCTCTGTCACCCATACAGACGCCTTTAGCTTACAGTTGTACTGTTGTGCTTTGAAAGTGTTACTTTCCTTTTTTTGTTGAATTTCTATTTTGAGAAGTTTCTGCTCAATCTTTTTTTCTTGTAAATATTTGCTGCTGGTTCTGTGTCCCACACAAGCTGTGCTGTGCAGATAAAAACTAGTTGAACTGTTGCTGAATGCTAGGATATGTAGAAAGCTTTCATGGTGAACCTTGTGCATTAAATTGACTGTGTTAGCAGTCACTTTATTCTGCACCTTTGTAAACATTGGTTTGATTTGCACTTTTAGAATCGTCTTGTGTGAAACTTGGTCTTTTTGGAAGTTCTGTTACATCACACCAAACTCGCTGTTTCGATGTGGTTTGTTTGCATGTACTCCTGATCTAGCTGGACTGAGTTGCTTATGTTTTCGTTGCTCCTTTAGGTGTCTGCCAGCACGTATGTTACTTCTAAAGGTTTTTCAAAGCACACATTTTCTGTCTGAAAGGCAAGGCTGGAAATGTAGTTAATGCAAAGTCAATATGTATTGACAAGATAAACATGAAGAGTGCCTTCAATGATGTGCATTGGAACCAGATGCAAGAGGGGTTAATGTCTGTAATTGTATTGCAGTCACTTTCTTTATTGAAATTTCTACCACCTTGCCTGTCTTGTTTAGACCCTCTCCCTTCAGAGGCAAATGATGGAGAATCTTATTATTGCCAAGGCCAGACAGGATGCTGTATCCTTTCTCATGGCAGGTATGCGTGGTCTTTGTATGTTGGAGGAGGTACACTGAATTGGTCCCTTGGAAATAGGGGGGAAGGTGAGAGATTTGAAGGGTGACCAGGTGGGTATTTCGGAAAGTGGGTTTAACAAATCTTTTAGTTAAACCTGAATTCTGACTGGTGAAAACTTTATAGAATGACTTCATGATTTGTTTTTTCCCCAAATCTCCCAGAATTTTGCCAGTCAGAATTTAAGTTTTACTAAAGGATACATTGAACCCCCTGTTTGGAACGGGCCCCTGGCTTGATTTTTTTGAAGGACATGGGGCTGATGTGAAGGGTTCCTTAACACGTGTGTAGCTGCACCGGAAGATGGAGGAGAGGAGGCTGAGACTACAGGAGGAGGCCAACAGGTGTGAGCTCACCGCTCATCACTGTCAAAGCCACAAAAATACCGACTCCAGCTGTCACATGGCCCGCGAGTTTTTGTTTACCCAGAAACATCTGCTTGCAGGAGGTTCGCTGCCTCGGGGATGATCACGCCGGAAGAGCAGGAGCAGCGGGTCCTGTACGCCAGCATTTTGGAGTACGAGCAGGATCATGTGAGTCATCGTCATCACCAGCCTTCAGCAATGTCCTTTAGGTCATTGTTGCAGTGTCTGATTGGTGAACGGATGTGAGAGGGTGGGGCTTGTTAGAATTTGCATGCTTTTAACATTGGCTACATGATGTCGCTTTGAATTTTTAATGCAAAAACATCATGTATAGTAAAGGTTCAGATACTACATAGTGATATACCACTGGAGCTTCTGTGAGATGGAAGATATTGACAACACACTTGGCCTGGACAAGTGCACCCTGAAGTATGAAGGTTTTCACTGTCACCATTCATGCATTAAGCAATCCATTTTCTAATCACTCAACCTGGTTTGGGTTGCAGAGGGTTCTGAAGCCTAGACCAGGTAATACAAGGCACAGCCAAGCATTAATGAGCAATTTAGAGATGCCAATGCATCATTATGCATGCATTTGGGCTGTGGGATTAAAACTGCGTGACACAGAGAGCGTGCAAACTCCATGCACACAGAGCAAGAGTGGGATTTGAACCCCAAATTATGGAGGTGTGGGGCAGCAGTGTTGCTCGCTGCCCCACCCTGATATTAACCCACCTAACATTTATTCATCCAGTTTACTGTGGAGGGGACTTTGGTTATTTAATGTTTAGGTTCATCCTAATACACGTGTGTGTGTGTGTGTGTGTGTGTGTGTGTGTGTGTGTGTGTGTGTGTGTGTGTGTGTGTGTGTGTGTTTAAGTTGTCCTGCTGCTGTTCTTTAATGTAGTAAAATTAAAAGTTATGGTCTGTGCATATAAGTAAATCCATTATGCTGCTATGACGCTAGCCAGTTTTTAAGTATAAATATACTGTCTTGGCTTTACATCTAAGCCGTATTTAACATAACCTTCCTCTCCAAGCTGGAAAACAGCAGCATTAGTCTCTGTGTTCCCACAGGACTGGCCCAAAATGTGGAAGGCCAGCTTGAAGAAGAACCCCAACGATGACACCCTGCTGTCCGGTCTGCTCTCCTACTTGCTCAGGTAACGCCGTGTTTACGATATACCTGTGGGCTTGTGATGGAGAAACCCTCACTTTATGTGAGGAACCATCTGTAGCGGAGGGCTGGTGAAGACCAGCCCTTTGTTTTGATTCTTTATATTCATTAACGTACACCAGAGCTGAGCGCCATCTGCACTGTGGCCTGTGTTGGTACCAGTTTTGTCAGCAATTCTGCTTCTGTGCTGATCAGTGTGTTGTAATGATATGAACGGGTCAGAGGAATTCGCTGACATCTTCGGCTCTTCGTGCCGGCGGCTTATCCTTGTGCTTTTGTGACATCGCGGTCACACGAGGGATTCCCCTCTCTAAAAATATGACACAGTGCGCTTCATCAAGCAAGCCGTCACAGAACGAGCCAGATTGTATCAGGTAGTCAGGATTCAGCAATCCGACAGTGATGATATGATGGTGCATGCATGTGTTGGAGAGGCAGGTGACTGAAGTTTTTTTTTTTTTGCACTGCTGTGTGTGTGTGTGTGTGTGTGTGTGTGTGTGTGTGTGTGTGTGTGTAGCTGTCCGGAGCACCCCGTGGTGAAGCTGCTGAAGAAGCTGCAGTACCGCATATACGACCGCCTGTACCCCGTCGTGAGCTGCTGCTCTACGTCTGGTCCCCTGCTGCCCCTCAAGTCCTCCATCAGTGCGCAGAACTTGCGCTCGGAACCCTGCACGTTCCGCCGGCCGTCTCTCCCCGAGCCTCAGGGTGGCCTGGTGTGCAGCCCACTGGCCTCGCCCTACCGCGACCACAACGCCAACCGGGAGGAGGCCCCCTGTGCTGAACTGCCGGCCCCGGACAAGGAGAACTCCTTCGAGGACCTGGAGCAGTTCATGACGCAGCTGGACTTCGGCCCTGAGTACGGGTGTGGGCCCCGAGTGGAGTCCTACATCCAGGACCTGGAGGGCCAGGCACTCAGGGAACACCTGATGACCACCGTCAAGGATGTGCACAACGCCATTGGTGCGTGTTGAACCGTGACTCGTCATGTGGCTCTGCCTGGGGGTCTTGAGGGGCCCCCCCATAGGCCCCACCTGCCCTTCTATGTCCCGTTTTGCTAAAAGCACATCTGAATTGGTTCCTAAAAGGCTTGATGATTATTGGCTTAACGAGTAGCTAATTACCTGAACTGGGTGTTTGGTGAAGGAACAAAACTGTGTGAAACGGCGGATGGTACAGATGAAGAACCTGAGATAGCTGGGGTCGTACAGGTGGCGGCATGTAAAAGTGTCTGTGATTGGCCGTTCGTTAAGGTTCTTTCATTATGAGTAATGACAGAAGCTGTTGCTCCTGCCTGTCAATTAAAGATGGGTGAGGCTGTTATTAACCTGTGCTGTGATTGACGAGGAGAATACCTAGTGCACGGCTGTAATGGAAACCCTGCATAATCCTGTCCACCACAGATCGGCTGCTGTCCCTGTGCCTGCTGTCCTTTGAGTGCCTCAACACAGCTGCCGCCAAGGACCTGTGTGTCTCCAGCATTGAGGAGGTTTTCTTCCCTCCGCTGTGGGGCCCCCTACTGGTGCTCTTCAGGTACTATGGGTGGGTGGGATTGATTTGGTGGTTGGCAGTCTGGCTAGCTGGTCAGTATGGCCGTTTGCTGCTCCTGCAAGTTGCTGATTATTATACGAAATATTTGTAAAGGTAATACCTGCACCTAATGGTTCCCAAATGACTGACTAAATGATGGTATGTAGCTTTATATTTGTGTTGTTCGTTTCAGCTGTCTAAATGGTAAAATGCAGTAATCCTCCACATGTGGTCTTCATTTGATCATTTGTTGCCTGGTCTGACCATATTAGGCTGTAAGCCAGGGGAGCATTTAGAAATTTAACCTGGGTGTGTGTCTGACCTACACAGCTGGGTGCTCCTCTCCTGTCACGTAGGAAGGTTCACAGGGACAGAGAGATGTCCTTCGAGGCGAGCCTACGGTTATATCGCAATGCCACGCCCGGCGAGGTTGGCGTGTCGCCCAAGCTGTTCCCCAAGGAGCCACCACCCTCCTGCGGTTCCTATCCATACGAGGCAGCCGTGCAGGAGCTGCGGCTGCTTTGCAAGGACTTCTGTCCGCAGAGGAAGCTGGAGTGTGTTGGTAAGCCAGGCCGTGTGGCCGGTGTGGTTTTCCTACCCAGTTCACCCTAGGAAGTGGGTATCGCCAACGAGGATGGAAACATGAGAATCTGATGTGTCCGACTGAGAGACTTTTCCGTAATTCAGCCAGGCTTTTGTGGTGTGTGTTGACGTTTGCTCCCTGTCTCTTCACCATTCCAGTAAGAACGTTACGGCTGATCTGTGCGTGTGCAGAGGACTACCGAAGCCTGCAGGAGCCAGACAGGCCGCCCAGCACGGCCGCCATGTGAGTGCCCCCCCACCCGTTCCTGTAGCAGACGTTTCCCTTACAGCACATAATCTTTGCTCATGCTCACTCAGCTGTCAGATGTTTGGTCTGAATCTCATATTTGGGTTTTTCAGCAGAAACAAAGGCGCTGTGTGTGTACCCCCCCAGCAACGTTTTTGAACAGCCTGAAACAAGAGGCACCGCAGGGTCTAGATTTTACGTGTCAGGCCAAATCATGCCTCTGCAGCCTGACCCAGCAGGGTACTCTCCTTAACTCTGTGCCCCCTGCTGACTGCCCGGTCCGTCAAGCTGTCAGGATGGATTGTGGGGACTGGAAATGGAAATGAGAATGGGCCAGACAGCAAAGCGGCTTGGCAGTTGTGCCTTGGGATTTAGATCGGCACGTTATTTTGGTGCAGGATAATGATGGGAGCCAGGGAAACGGGTTGGCGGTGGCGTCGATGCCAATGGCCACCAGGAATCGAATTGAATCGTGATGTCTGTAATTATCACGGCTGTGTCATCTAAAAGCTGTGCTGCATTAATACTAGCCATTTTCCAGTCAGTGCCCGTTTATGAATCTCCACCTGTGGTTTTTCGTGCGATCATCTGACATCATCAGAAACGCTTCTCATTTTCCACAGTATGTTTGTATTAGTCTGAGGGATTTGAGCCATGTAAATCTGTCAAATATGGTTTGTTTTAAAGTGTTTTTGAGCTTTGTGTTTTTATTGGCTTCAGGCTGAGATTTTTTTTAATGTATGCATGAACATATATTATTAAAGATTAGCATGAAAAGGAAACCCATTTCCATGTAACAATTCATAAACGGAGGCATACTGGCTTGCACTTTTATTTTGAAGTGCCTTTGTAGGTGGGTGCAGTCAGTCTTCCCCTGACCTTTTTGCTGACAGCTTCTCCCTAGCTTCTCCCTGTCTTCTCCTTCCTCACGGGGAGCCTCTCTCCCATCTCCCACGCCAGCCCAGGTCTGTCCTGTCCCTTGCTTTGTTTCCTTCTCCACGATCCCTCCTTGTGTCTTGTTATCCGAAATCTCCCTTTGTGTTTTTGCCAAGTGAAGCAGGCTTTGAGTCTTGTGCGCTGGCTACAGTGTGGTTTTGGGACCGGTCCACACGCAGCTGGACGGAAGGGTGTTTTGTGGCACAGTGTAACAGCATCTTCACTACAGCTTTTCACTCGCCCACTACCGAAGTGGCCTGTGTGTAGCAGGCCCTCCTGACTGTGCCCTCTCCGTTTTGGGTTCTCATCCGTGTCCCAGTCCTGTCCTGTATTTGGCAATTAAACATGATACTCGAGCATCGGTGTCCTCTCATACTGTGGGTGAGATTCCTGGAGGCTTGCATGCTTGCGTGCGTGTCTTCCACAAACAGATGACGCCAATGAGCTTGTTGTAAGCCTTTTTTTCTTTCCCTATTGGCCTGTTTTTATTGCGGCCACCCGCCTTGTGGAGAAGCCCTCAGACACCTGAAACATTTCCACTGCTGATTTTTCATTAAACTGAGGGGTCTCTTCATGCTGTCCCCTTACTGCCAAGAACTGTAATATTTCCTTAAACACTGTCTTGCATGTCACAGAGATGGTGGTGATATTTTAAAGACGCTACCCTGCCTGTCCCACTTGTGGGGGGGTTTTGAGGTTGAGTTCTGTTTGGGTGTGACCCCGGTGACTCATGCTAACCTACCATGTTAACCCCGGTTTGGTCCTCAGCTCTGTTGACTGAAGTGTTTTCTCCCAATCCGACAGCGGCGCTGATGACCTCCTCCCCATCCTGTCTTATGTGGCACTTCGCACCGAGATGCCTCAGCTAGTGTCAGAGTGTGCTGCCCTGGAGGAGTTTATACACGAGGGGTACGTATCTTCCAGCCCTGCTGGATTGATTGCTGCGTGCCGATATGCGTTTGACAGCCTTCCTGTTGGAGCAACACGGTGTGTTGCCAGAACCCCACTCTCAAAGCCATGCCCAAAACAGGCAGGACCTCATCTGACCCCCACATCTGTTTCCCTTCGTACAGGCGAGGGTTAAACCGAGATAGGCTGGACGCACCCTCTCTTCGCGTGCGTCCCTCAAACCGCGTCCCAGATGTGTGTGTATCTCGGGAACAGGCAGCGCTCTTCACAGCCATGCTAACTAACTGGCAGCCCTAGTGGAATTTATGAGCTTTCTGGTTCCCCCCACCTTATAAAAAATAAGATTCCTTTTGATGTTTATGCAGTTTGGTGAAGCTAAGTGACTGGGGTGGATGAGGGGGGCACCCCGTCCCATCTCAGATATGCAGGCAGCATTCTGGCTGAGCTTCCTCGCCTTGCTCTGATTACTGAGGGATCATTTAGAGGTCTCTTCCTAAGTCTTCCTGGCTCAGCCCCCTCTGTGTGGTGCCTGACTCTCCATGTGACTCTCCCCAAATCCTAGGTACCTGATTGGAGAGGAGGGTTACTGCCTCACTTCCCTGCAGAGCGCTTTGTCCTATGTGGAGTCCCTGTACTTGGAAGGACCTCGGCACCTGGGCCCCACATCCACCTGATGCAGGTATGCAGTTGACTTGTAGGGGGCGTATGCATATTCAAATCCACATACAGGGACACGAGCTCCCCCGGATACCTGTTTTGTGATGTTCTTATAGTTTAGCAAGAAGAAAAAATAAGGGAATTTTGGTGTCATAAAATAACCCAGTTATTGGCTTTGCTATCCTTAGCTGACCACCTTTTTCTTGTGTTATTGTGACTGTCATCAGATGACAAAGGCTCTTCAGATTGAAGTTAACACCCCACCAAGATTGTTCTGTGAAGACTGACTTATTCCCTCCTTTCCCATTATCCCTCACAGTCTGTAAAGTTGCACTTTGGTACCTATGCAGCAGGCAAACCAGGCACTGGTGTGGTTACCTTTTAATAATGTTGATCAAAAGCCACACCATCATCTGACAGTTGAATTCTGAGAAGACAAGGGTGCTTTTTGACTAATCACTTTAAAGGCAGTCTCGGTCCTCCTCGTCCCCCTCACTTTTTCGGTTGTCATTGTGGCTCTGAGTCCAGACCTGCAGTGGCACCCTCTTTGTCATTTTACAGCTTCACCGCCCCTGATGCTGGTAGAACACCCCCCGCTGCCTGTCTGTTCTGCATATTGGGGTGGAGAGCTGAGCCTCTCTGGCCGTCTGTCATGGGGTTGGACCACATGATGTAAATGCCCTTTGTCCATGTGGTCCTTCAGAGGAGCCTGTCACCCTGGGATGTGGGTTTGAACGTCCAGATCTGGTGTGAGGCACCTGGACAGCCACAGCATCGCCGAATTGCCACCCTGCACTGGGTGGAGTTTGCTGAAACTCTCCATGTTGCTGGGGGGAGGGAGGGAGGGAGGTGCCGTATTCTCCCCGGCCCATCTCCAAGCAGGCACACTGGAAATGTCCGTCCGTCCCCTCTCCCTGATCTTTCTTGGGACATGCTCCCACCTGCGGAGGTACCACTGCTCAGCTGTCATCTGCTTTCTCAGCCCGTCGCTTGCTGCGATATTCGTTAGGGTACCCAGGGCCAACCGTGCGGAGTGGATGTCATTTTTTAATAACATTTTAATTTGTATTAACCAGCCGGTGGTCTGCTGTGCACCAGTACTTTTACCAGGTTCCGGTGGAATGTCAGCATAATGCCTGTGGATTTACCTGCTGCCACGTTTTAAATTTTTCACCAGTTAGGAGCTGCCTCCCCTCTTCTGCCTCCTACTTCTCTGGCCCTAAAACAGCTGGCTTGGTGTTCAGTTAGCTTTCTGTGACATGGACCTTTCAGTGGCTTTTAGAATGGGGGACTCTTCTTCAGCAGTGAAAGGGCAGTTGTCACGGTGACTCCTAGCTCTTTTACTTCCAGTATAGAGTAATGAAGAGGTACTGCCTTGCAAGCCTCCTCTTTAATCTAAAACCGTCCACTTTGGAGCGTTTTGGCAGGAACAGTCGATGTTTATAATTTCAATCAGGCTTATGCATGTAAATTTGTAATCTTATTTGCTCTCTACAAAGTGGATTCCATATACAGAGTTTAACTGCCAGGTATTGGGTGTCCTCTGGGGTGGGTGGTTAGGGTCTGAATCTGATTACTTTTTTTTGGACATATGGAAGAAACTCTTTGTTGTTAGATATATATACTGATTGTTACTTAACCAAAAGTAGGCCTTACAGCCTTCCTGTGAACCCATTTATTGTATGTTGAGTGTTGATGCTCTGTACACCCTGGTTCTCTGTTCTTCCTCCTGTCCAGGTGCCTTAATGGCACAAATATGCTTGTGTCCTGTGCTCAGTGTATCAGTGCTGTGTGAACTTGTGAATCTGTACATACACATCTTCTCCCCTCCCTCTTTAGCAGTGACTTGGTCTGGTTTATCTTCGGAGTTAATGGCTTAAATGATTTTCTTTGTAAAAATGGCTCAGCACCACAGCCATCCCCTTAAGCCCTGTATTGTATTCTAGGTAACTGATGGACGTACCCAAAGCAGAGAAAATGGGCAGAACCTCAAATTGCGTGCTAATACTTTTCAAGGATGTAAATAAAATTGACCGATTATGTAAAACAAAAAGTTGTTTTGTAATGTCAACGCCTCCCATTTCAGGCCACCTATTTAATAAACGATTAGTGTTAAATTCTAAAGCAGCGACAGGTAGGTGTTTTATTTTGGTGTTTGAATGTGCAAGCAGTCTGTCTCAATGGTTGCTGTTTTCATACTCATTATTTGTAACAGAGAAAACAGCTGCAGGTATATTCAGATGGGAGCCGTAAGACTTTCTATTTTTAGTCTGTTGGGGGGTGTGGCTACAGTACTGTAGCAGCAGGATTATTTGGAATATATGGAGGCATTCAGTAGGATGGTCCATCTCGACGGGATAGGGAACCGTAGGCTGGTGTTAAAAGCTTAACCTGCTGCATGGGGGTTGGTTAATGCATCGCTGGATATACACGCTTGCCAGAACGACCGTGTCTGTAAATTACTCTGACTGTAAAACTGTTTTTAAAATGTTGCTTTTTATTTCTGATATTTAAATGTTTTTTAGGTCTAAATGAAATTAAGGAGTTAAATACTGTGTAGGGAGTGCTCATGTCTGAATATTGGCATAGAATGTTAACTTCTGACTGTTACCTGCTGATTGTTGACCTGTTTTTTTTTTTTTTTTTTTTTTTTAAGGCTTTTCAGGAAAAAAAATACCAGCTGACATGGAGTGTGTAATATGGGTAGGAAGTGACATAATCTATAAGGAAGTACTCCTGATACAACATCTGTGCTGCTACTGACATTGGCTCAGCAGAAAATGTGAATGTAACAGAATACGCATGTCTGTGTCTGCACACTTAAAGCAAAGTTTTTAAGAAATCCCCCTTCCTAACTGTGTGGGGGGGCAGACCAGCGTCTGGAATAATATTTGAAGAACAATAAAGATATGGGAAACATTTTTCTTTCTCCAGGTGCCTCTCAGTGCGGTTTCCTAACACTCCACACCTATTCAAGAGTTCCAGGTCTTTTCGTTGCCTTCCTGCAAAAGCTAGGGTCTGGCAGCCGCTCTCAAACAGATTACTTGGGGTGTATGGATTCAGTGGCCAGCTGAACTGTGGACAGGTGTCTAAATACAACCCTGGGCTTTGGATTAATGTCCCAGTTTGGGAATATGCTGTTGTACCTTTTATTGTGTTAAATTTAATAAATTGGATTGGATAGATCTTGAAGTGCAACACTCCACCAACCTATGTAATTTTAAGCATCTGATTTAATGTACTTTGATCATCTTGCCTTTACAGTTCTGTAGCCCATAGCCAAGCCTAGAATGTTCCCCAGCCAATCTGGAAATGTTAGTCCCCATCTCCCCCTGAGCCTCATTGTAATAAAATTTAGGCTAAGCCCGTTATTATAGTTTTATGGGGTATATGGAGTTCTGCATCGACCCTGTTGGATGAGGATGTGGCACTCTGGCCACAGCGTGGAGGGTGACAGTTTGGATTTAGGGTTTGTGGTGGTGGTTTTCCCCCCTCCCTTAATTTCCTTGTAAACCGGCTTTTTTAATCAGTGCATGCTAACAGGCACCGCTTCACGTGGGTGGCTGGGCTGTGGAAGCTGACACCTTGGAGGGCTTCGAGTGACTGACACGGCCTGTCAGAATGTGCTTGTCGGGGGGAAGTCTATAGTTCTCCTGCCGTGTGTGTGTAAGATGTGACTAAGCTTCCTGTAAAGGAGGTGTGTTTCTGCCAAAATCACTAGGCTGTTGCTGTCAATAGGCTTTGTGGTCATGTTCTCTTTATCCTTCTCCCTAGCCTGTATTTTCCACTTTCTTTGAAGTGTGTGTGTGTGTGTGTGTGTCAAACTGTACATGCTGCCGTTTCTCCTACTCTCCCCACTGATCCTCTGACACGGTTCCAAGCATGTCATGTCAGTTCTTTGTTTGAGGTCATCCATCCATTTTTTTTTTTTGCCCAGTTTTTTGACCCCCATATGTTCATCTGGGTGTTCTTCTGATCAGTGGGGTTTTTTTGAGCAGTCACCACAAAACGTCATTTGGCGAGCTCAGTCCCAAATTGGACAAGAAAATGTGTGATGGCTGAGGATTAAAATATTTGGTTTCACACGGTCCCAATTTTTCAAACTGAGTGAATTTTTCTGAGGCTCCTTCCAGGTTTTAATGAGACCCAGGAGAAGGCCTGAGCCTTTTCATCTGGGCTGAGACTCGATCTCCCAGATGAGCCTGGGGTCAGTGATCGTGTCTGAGAGCTGCCCCGTTGCCCTAACCTCTGGTCCCAGTACGGTAGGAGAACAGACCCACTTCTGTTCCATGTTTGTGGGAGCTGACAGGATGAAGTAGTATGGGTCCAAACCCGGACCACCTTGGGTTAACATGATTGCCAAGAAAAACCCTAAGCTGAATAATTTGGATTCTCTAGTTTATTAGCTGCCTTATAATAAACATTCTGTATACTTTAGTGTTCAGTAGTTAAATTGTTGCACTAATTTATGTACTGTGTGTAGTCTCCTCACTCCAATGCATCTCCCTGCACCCGCAGAGGAACTCCATCGTCTGCAGCAAGATGTACCTCCTGCTGTAGTGTCCTATTTAGCTGCCAGCTGTTGGTAGGGCTGTCTTTTATAACGTTAATTGCATTGAGGGTGTATGACAGGTCAAGGCATGCTGGGTATTGTGTAGAGTTAGAATCAGTGGTGCAGGAATTAACGTAATCCAGGCACCCCCCCCCCCCCAGGCTTTAGGCTGAGCTGGAATCCCAGTCAGCCTCGCCCACCCTCCCTTCTTGCCTGTGCTCTGCCCTGCATTTCCTGACTAACGCCACTGCAATGTGTGTCCACGCCACATAGCTTGTGCAGAGTCCACCACAGCGACAAACGAGGGTGGGACATTTATTTATTTGCAGGCCTTTCCATGTTTTTCTGCCCTCCGTCCCCCCGGCTGAATTTGGTCAGGGATTCTCTTGTCCTGTTTAATTAGTTCCAGCAAGTGTGGGGGAAGAGGAAAGAGCAGCTCATCCAGGCGAAGAGTCACGCTATAGTACAAAAATGCCCCCCCCCCCACCTCAAAGCTATGTCTGTACACCGCTGTGATCTTTGATTTGCTTGCTTGACTTCCCCATGCAACGTCAATCACATAATGTGATCCTGTTTCTATCGACCCCTCTCAAACTGAACCAAGCATTAGATAAATTATCAGTAAGGTCAAACTTTAACATTTAGTTTTTCTTGTATGTGCATGAATAAAGAGACCCACAGATACTTGTTTCCTTACACATGACCTTTACGTGTAAGGAAAGCTCAGCCAGAAGTAGTGGGGGGGGTAAGTTTTATTAAATTTGGGCTGAATGCCTCTCCTATAGTGCCCCCCCCAAAGGATATGGGGGCAAGTTCCTTACTGCTTGGATGAAGAGACCTCTGTCTGCCTGAGAACAAGGTGCCCCTGGGGGCAGTATCTCAGTGCCTACACAGGTGACTGGAACACCCAGAGGAGTAAGGAGGTTCACTGTTAATCTTTTATTACAGTCATACAAACACAGGGACCAAAATCTAACTGAATTGGTAAACACTATCACCACATGGACCAAGTCCTCATGGGCAAAATATTGATCAAACAAAATTATATAAATATGGTCAATTTTTGAACACTGCAGAAAAAATGAATGTACAGTAAAGTCAAAATCAATACATTAAACATTACTGGACTGTACTTGTACAGTGAAATGTATGGAAAATGGCAATATTTTACTGTTGCAAATAGTATATTTTAAGAGGAGGTGGGTAGAATTACATGATGGTTTAATGGTATATGCTACCAAAATGTACAAGAAGTATTGTATAGTGATATAACCGTATACACTTCTAGAATGTAGCAGGAGTGTTGCATGTTGGTCCAGGATAAATTTAAAAACAAGTTCTGATGGGAGACTGGGCAGATTTTGGGTCTGTGATTGCATTAGTGTGATACTCCTCATGAGACTGGGTGGGGGATGCCTACAGGGGAAGGAAAGAGTGGGTCTGGGCTGGGCTTACATGGCGCTCTCCAAGAGGATCTTTCTGAGATCAGCTGGACAGTTGACAGAGAAGACTTTGTGAGACGTGCTCCTCTGCTCAATCACGAGGGCCACGGCCTCCCCCACTTCCAGGTGGTTTAGAAACCCGGGTGCCATGCGCTCGGGCGCGGCAATGCCACTGTTGATCTTCAGCTGTAATGGGGTGGAAACGCTCATCGGGAATCTGCTGCCTCATATATCCCTGCATCTTTTTCAGTAGCTAGCCAGTCGGATAGTTTACAGTTCATTTTACAATATTTATTTAATCCTGAGTACTAAAAACTGTTCTACCGATCAGAGACATCTAAAGCCAAAGTATCTAAGGCAGCAATGAAGTTGTGCTGTGACAGCTCTGAATGTAAATGATTTTGTTATATCGTCTTAATTGTCTTGTACATTCCAACATTTATGACCTTATTCCTACTGGGACTTTTCACTTGTCTCTTTCACTATAAATATTGTCTGAGATGTGGAGACTAACATGATGTAGTAATTACAGCATACAAGTAAGCCAAGGAAAAATGGCTCAACGTCAACAGCTGCCTAGCTGAAGTCGTTTGAAATATACTGCCTTTTCTGTTCCTGTCATTTTCATCTTACTGCAGTTAAATCTGGTTCTGTTCTGAGGTTATAAATATTAGTGTTAGGTAGGTGATAAAAACATCATGCAGGAAAGTTCAACCCCCTGCTAATGTGTAAATGTGCACATGGTGAAGTTCTAACACCTCAGAGGAGGCCTCCCCTGTGTGACCATGGGAGATAATCGAGATCTATGAGAATCCCTTGAAGGATTTGCCTAAGGCCCCCCTCTCCTGGACGATGGTAGGGAATGGAGGTCTATGAAAGACTTGAGGGATTTGAACCAGGCCTTACCTGGATGAGTTTACAGGGTACCTCTGGGTACTCCTCCCTTAGCACCTGGCAGAAAGTCAGCACACTCGCCGCTCCCAGTGTCAGGAACCCTGTGCCTGGCATCAGCAGCTTCTCCCCGGCGCCCCCTGCAACACAGCACACAGCGCTGTGCTCTGGTGAAAAACAGCCGTAGAGATGCAGGCCATGACATAAAACTTAATGATTATGCCACAGGGCACCTGCCACTGTTATCTCGCAGCTTGGTCAAAAATCTTACTGGGTGTTATAGAGAAAAAATAAAACATTACCTGTGACAAAGGTGTAGGTGCTCTTGGGGTTGTCTCTCACCAGTGGAAAGAATGCCTTCCAGGACACAAACGTACTTAACAGAAGAGTCTCCAAAACCTAAGTCGTGAATGAAGGGAGGAGAGAATGGATGATGGAAGCTCTGAGGAACTGGTAAGTTAAGGTGTTTGTCGCCTTTTCCTGTCCGCATGATAACAAGCCTGTGTGAAAGATTCAGACTGAGTCGGTGAGGAGACACGACTGAATGGTGCTGAGCTCACCCAGTTCAGCTCCTTGAGCGTCTGAGTATGGGGTGGCCCCCCCTGCCACCAGCTGAAGCCCAGGGAGGACACCACATCTGTCACTTTCCCAGCCACCTTCAGTAGATCCCGCTTCGCTTCCTCAGCTCCTTCCTCAGAGCCTGTGACAGAACAGTAGGTTAAGTAGCATGTGTTATATTGGAGTCGGGGCAGTCTAGTGGGCAAGCGTAGCTTTATCTCATCTTCCTTCATCCCAATTCACACGCAACATGACAAGCGGCAGTGCGATGCCTCACTTATGTTTCCAACCAGCGTGATGAGCCTATCTCGTGTGGATGGGGAGACAAACGCTTGGAGCTTCTCCAGTCTGTGACTGTCTCTAGATATAACCGCAACCTTGAAGCCTACAAAGAAACAAAAGGCAACTTTACCTGCAAACCATACATATAAATAGCATACAAATCACTCATGATTAGTTTTCCGAAAGTGGCTGTGTAGCTTTGAAATGTTACTTTAGCTGATGTGAGGTATAGATACACAGATTGTCACACAAATAACCCACATCTAATCTACCGTGGAACCATTTTTCTCTCTGTAATGTTTTGTTTGAATACAGTTGTATCAAATAACCTGTAAACTTAAGTACATAATATTCTCTTTTGAAAACATATTACCTGTACTACTATATAAATCAAAAATAATTTCTTCCTTCGTGAGGTTCTAAATTAAATGTAAGCCTTAAAATACGAAGTCAAGTAAAATAGGTGAGATTGCAAAAAAGATGGTAGTAAGGTTTTTTGACACTGGCTCTGTCAATAAGCTATGTAAATGATGAGGGCCCCTTGTTCGTGTTATTGAATATTTGTGTTGTAGCATTTTTCAATGTAATTGTAACGAGAGACTGAAGTCTGACACACCACTTCAGTGTTTTGCTTTTATATAGTGATTCATTACCAATGTTGACTGATTATGAACTGATGCTCAACCTCAGGTCATTTTTCCTGTTCTCAAACACACAGAAAGGTGACCCAGACTCATTTCAAGCGCTGTGCTGCTCTTTTCTGATGAGTAACTCCAGAACAAAGAGCAGCACAATCGGATTCTCTGTCCTGTGCTCTGTTATTGCCAGATATAGCCCTGTTTTTGCAGTCGTATTTATATCCTCATTTAGGATCTTTCGTTTATTCCTGCATTATAGTCACAGTCAAAAGTAGACCGCTAATACTCCATGTTTCGCCTAGTTTGACAGCCGTGATGTAGTTAATATTATTCGCCTATTGCGTTATTAAAAACGATTTTAACAATGTTGTTTACTATGAATATGTTAAGGCTTATAGAAATATTAGGTAACTAAACAGTAATTTCTTAGAATACCAAAATATCGTAATAGTATAATGCAATGGATTCTTAAAAGAAGAAAAAAAATGCATGTAGACAGGTTTTGTTTATTAAATTATATTGTCAATAACAATGGCAAAATATCTTATTTACCCTTGAGGTTCCAATATCCACTAAAATGTGGGTCCAGTTTTGCGTGCAGTCCTTCTGAACCGCACGGTCGTACTAACGCTGCGCAATTTTTAATGGACCCTGGAACTTAAAGAGTTAAATATATTTTGCAAGGTTATATTTTTGTTTGTTAAACTGTACTGCTACTATCTAGATTTTTTTCTTGTTTCCTTAAGAGTTCTGTTGGTTATACTGTTCCGACATTTCTGTAGTGTAAGAAATTCCTTCACCCCTTTGGTCGGTCCCTACGTTTGCCCGTGTGCCTTACCTTTGTCAAGGAGCGCTCTCACAATGCCGGATCCCACTACACCCGCTCCACCGAGAGCTAACACGACTCTGTCTGAGTTTGACATCTCAGTAAGTTCCGGAGATCTCGGCCAGCGGAGCGACGCGCAGACAGGTGTAAAGGGCAAGGCGCTTCGAATAAGTGCGGGAAATTATGCGTTGCGGGTTTTAAATGAAATGTAGAAGCCACGGTCACACCCCCTGTTACTGATATCTAAGCCCCGCCCCGAATTTTTAAAAACACTATAATTAAAGTTAATGAGCGGATTCAGGGTACCGGGCAAAATGATGCAATATAGTGTTTTATATCTTTGACTTCACATTTACGGATATGAGAAACCCACTGTGAGTTCAGCATAACCACGACTGCATTTTATCACTGTGCATGCTAGCAATCCGGATCATTGCATTTGATTAATGTTATCAACTGGCACAGAATAGAGAGTGTTGCCAGTTTCTTATTTTGAATGCTGTTGTTGAACAGCATAGGATATTACGTGAAAGTATTTAAATAGAGTTCATTTTTCATAAACAACAAAAAGCATTTTTTCAAGATTCATTTTTATATACTAGTTTAAATAACTGCAATTATGTATTGATTAATCGCAGTTTTAAAAGAAATATTTAAACTAGGCAAAGGAGGAGAGAAAGAATGTTTATAATTCCCAACCGAAAATGGCTCAACTGCATATGAAGCCATTGACCTCTACAACTAGAGGCTAAAGAGGCTTCCGGCTAAAGAGAATGTAGGACATCTGAAGGGAACGTTCACATTCACACTTTCTGGAGCGCAATTGAAGAGCATCCTATGCCACGTGGGGGCCTCAGTGGAGCGCCATCGTGTGGTGGCTGTGTGGTACGTACATTTATTATGCATGATCTTTGAAAGCAGCTGCAAGACCACACACGGCCTACTGATCAATTTAGGACTGATGATATGAAGCCGTTATTCAAGAAGCTCCATGAGAATTGAAAGAGAACAGTGATACGAATGGCTAAGGATAACCATTGAGGGTTTTTTTCCACCCTGCAGAGAACATACAGCCCTAACAGTGATAATCCATGTTCATTTTTAGGACATTTTACTGTACTGTAACTTTTCCTCTCCAGATCACATGGCCTTTTCTACAATCTCATTCCATGTTTGTGAGTTTGGTAGACTCTGCCTCTGACCTCTACCAGTCAACATGATGACTCCAACAGTAACAAATAAATCAGAAAGGACACGCAGTAAAATAATCATTTGATCATGAAGTAGAATTTAATTTCTAACTTCTACAAAAATTATCATGAAAATAGCAGAGGGGTATGTGAAAACTGGAAAAGCTGGTGCCATTTATTTTAAAGGGCCAGAAATGTTTTCTTCAGGAACCCACCGTGTCAGGCCCACATTTAAGATTTGCACTTTTATTGTTTAGGCACTCCTCTCTTTGATCCCCTGCCCTGTTCTTGCAATTTCTCTAGACTTAAAAATCTAGATCTCATAGTCTAGTGTAGATCCCCTAAAATTAGTTGTTCATCCAAACTAAGTGTTATGTTGTCTAGCTGTTATAACAGTCAGTAAAAAACAATGCATGCCTAAAAAATGACACTGCTTTAGCCATTTATGGAAACTATGATACCTATAGCCTTTTAAAAGCTGCTTTTACTGAAATTGTACCAGGTATACAGTAGAGCAGTGCTTCCCAGTTTCTGTACATACAGTAATAGTAGGAAAAACAGCAAACTTTTTTTTTCTTTTCCAAATGAAATGCTGACTTATTTGTAGCTTGGCCTGTTATAGTGGAAAACATGACAAGTTAAAGCTGGACAGTAAGAGCTAATACAGGGGAATTGAGAGATGCTGGGTATTTGACATTACCTGCTTAATGGGATTTTTCACGTATCAGTCCCAGGGAAAACACAGAGCAGTTTAGAATCACAACTGAGTATTTTGTACTCCTTTGTTCTTAAATCAGTGTTATTTTTTCACACTAGCACCACCAGAGAATAGTTGATATTTATGGGATGACACCATTGCTGTCCCACAGGATTCATCATTAGTAAACACATTCTGCATATTGTAAAATGTCCTACTAGTGACATGTGTAATATACTCGTTATCTGCTGTGCTTCAGTGGGTTCAGACACTAATCATCTATTAGTTATACCTCAGGGTCCCAATATAGGCTGGCTGAAGGTGACATGAGATTTAATTTGCAACATAAGAACACACCCACGGTAGCACACAGTCTCACAGCAAACTTTTTAATTTTAGGCAGATATTACCCAGGAAAAGCACCGTGTTTTGAGTGGCTTGATGTATACATTTGTGTTTCTGATCTCAAACAAGTGCGTAGTAAAAGATGTTCGCAGCACAGTTTTGTCTATGCCAGGTGTCTGCTGGGGAATAGGGCAAGTTTTATTGTTGTCTTTTTGCATTATGAGTGTTATGACCTACCAGTGTCATATTTCAAACAACCTTTCTAAGTTTCAATAGCAAATGCACAAGTTGTGAAGCGAAGATGCTAAATGAGACGACACTCAGACTTCTACATGGGGTTCCTGAGAGTTCTTTATTGCGTGGTCACTGGCGACCCCCAGAGGACAGTGTGGCTGCTTGCGATGTAATAAAAATAAGGTAAACTTAATTTGATTTCAGCAGCGGGTGCCTCCGAGGCACCCCCCTCCTCATTGGTACGTATGGTACTCCATTAAAAATCAGTCGAACACTGCTATGGAGCGTAAAAATTCCAATCACTACACATGTTTCAGAATGAGATCGAGAGAAATACCATATTTTGGTGGCCTTCAAAATATTTTTTATTTGGCAGGTGAATGAAACTTCATGGCTCCTGCAAGTCTTAAACAGGTCTTTCAGAATTCATTTTGACCAGTGCTTGCTGGGTGTCCTCCTCCATCTTGAAATTAATGTGGTAATGGTCCCAGGGCACCTGCTTCTTGTCTCAGGCAGAGAGGACATTAAACCTAAAAGCAGCAGTAATATAGCTGCGGTTGTATAGTGTGTATGAAAATGGTTGGTCATTTGTTATGTAGAATATTGTCATTTTTGATTGGAGTGTCGCCATTAGCTAGATGACCTAAGTGAATCAAAACATCTTAAAGTCAAAATAATTAATACTGCAACAAAGATCTAACTTGAGGGACCATCTATGAAATCAACCTCGAGGCCAGAATGTTGTATTAACCCCCTTTGGGTTAGAAAAATGAAAATGTTGTCTGAGGTACATCCACTCCCCAAAAAAGTTACTACTCCCCCCAGTAACCTCTTCTTACACGCTTCTACATACTTGCCCTTAAAAAAAATTTAACACAAGCTTGCTGTTCCACAGTTGTTTTACAAAATCCAGGGTCATTTACAAAGGCCATCTGTTTCAACAGAAAATTTGTAAACTTGACTGATTTCTTCCAGGTGAAAATTTTCCCTATATACTTTTTATAGAAGTTTGATTTTGTTGAATTTGTCTGAATCAGTACAAATGCCATTTTAGTTCCATCAATGTCAAAATGTTTTTACACCTAGATTATGAATTTGAGCTATGCCATATGCACATCACAAGTGACAACCACATGTCCACTGTACAGCTGCTAGTGTCTTAAAATAAGAAAGCAAAATAAATCATCATACCAGAGAATGTGTTCCAGTTGTTTAATATCAGATACTATAAAACTATCCAGCGGATGTAATGTTTTTCTCCAGCAGCAGTGCTAGAGGTATTTCCTTCCCATTTTCATCGGGGGTGGGTGGAGTAGATTTGAAGTCACATGACTCTGCCACCCTTTTTTCAGTCGCTCATCCACCCATCCCCTTCACATCTGTGAGGTGGAGGCCCATCAATCGTTGTACTCTGCCCAGTGTATGTTTGTGAAGGTGCGGCTGTCCATGCGGTCAACATACAGGATGCCATCCAAATGATCCATCTCGTGCTGTAGGATCCGTGCTGGCCAGCCGCTCACCTGCCAGGTGACAGGCTCTGCCATCTCATTCAGGCCTGTGGAGGATGTGCAAGATGACACAGACCTCTGAATAAACGTGTCATTTTTCATCTGGAGCGGTTTTACATTTTTATAAAGATGGACATTTTACTGGAGCAAACTTCTGAATATTAGCTGAAATATACTTTCAAAATCATAATATTGCTTTTATTCTATTACTTTATTAAATCAGATTTAATTATTAGGCAAACGGCAGCTTTGCTAAACTCAATCCCTTAGGACTAATGACTTCTTATACTCAAATCACACACAAATGATCGATCTATCTATCTATCTATAGATCTTCTGCCACTTTATCCACATCCGGGTCACGGGGGCAGCAGCGTAAGCAGAGATAATCAGGCCAGCCTCTCCCCAGCAGGATACCGAGGTGTTCCTAGGCCAGCTGAGAGATATGATCTCTCCAGCGTGTCCTGGGACTGCCCCGGGGTCTCCTCCCGGGTGGACATGCCCGAAACACCTCCCATGGGAGGCATCCAGGAGGCACCCTAAACGGATGCCTGAACCATCTCAGATAGCCATAAGCACAGACAATAGTCAGAGCCTGTCTCCTGACTTGAAGTTGCAGGGAGGCCACCTTCTCGTTCACCAGGGTAAACTTCACCATACAGGCACCAATTAGGGGGGCTATAAGTAAACCCACACCTGTCCGATGCCTCTCACCCAAGGCAACTGCAGAGTGGAGTCCAGCCTCTCTTCAGGAGATTGTTTCCTGAACCTATGCTATGTGTTGAGGTGAGCCTGACTATATCTAGCTGGTATCTCTCAACCTCCAGCACAAGCTCAGGCTCCTTCCCCCACCAGAGAGGTGACATCCTATGTCCCCAAAGCCAGTTTCGGCCGCCAGGGATTGGACCGCCAAGCCCCCTGCCTCTGACAAGGCCTGGGTTTGATACATACAATTTAAAAACCCTGAGTTAGTATTGAACCAAATGTTTACGGAATTATACAGTAGAAGCCCTGTTTAAATTCCTTAGGTTTGTTTCCTAGCTCCATGGTAACCAGTCCCCCGAATGTGATCACCTGACACCTCCACAGAGAGGTACCGCGGCACACAGGCAGAGAAGCCGGTGATGCTCTCGCACGCCTCCATGAACGAAGCCGTCTTGGCGTCCAGGATGCGTAGATGCGGGTTGATGAAGACGCGCAGTGGGACAGGCACCAGACCCCGAGCATCGCGACCGGCAGGTGACGCGTCTTGCAGCATGCTCTCCGGGAATTCCAGCGCCAGGATGCGCAGTGGCACACCAATCTGTGGCGCACTCAGGCCCACGCTCTCCAGCCGGCGCATGACTCGCACAAGCGTCCCGATTACCTTCTGCACCTCGGCCCCGCGCACTGCCCCTGGATCCACCTCTTCGGCCTTCCCCCGTAACACAGGATCCCCCACCTGGCACACGTGACTGTAGGGTGGGGTGGGTGGCATCTTAATCTTCCGTTTCAGGAAATGCAGGTACGAGCGCACTTTGGCGCTGGAGGAGTGTTGCCGAGTGGCTGCAGGTGGCACAGGAACTTCCATCCAGGAGGAGATATTGGGGCAACAGGGAGTCTGGTGGCATGTTCTCCTAAGAAGAGGCATCAAGGAAGTCCAGAAGGCTCTTGTCATGGCTGGCGGTGGTCCTGGGTCAACTGCTGGTGAGTGACACAAAGCCAAGAGGGACAGGGTCAACCCAGAAAATCTCTACTGTTGAAGTACTGCTTCTGCAGTTTTCAGATCCAGTAACATTTGATCCTTCGATGTTGATGTACTAAGCGCTAGCCAGTTGAAGCTAACATGACATGAGAGTGTTTAAATCAAACCCAAATTTGATCTCATCACACCGAGCACTGCTTCAACATCAGTATCATTTTTTGACCCAATTTGTCTCTCAGAGAAATATGTACTGATTAAACCGAAAAATAAGCCACTTATTCCAATAAGAATGAGCACGTTTCCAAATACACGGGAGCAAAACAGTGCAATTTTTGGGTTGATGACATACGCCCTGGGATTTATTCCTGTTCTGGTTTCATATGGTTAAACTACAAATTATTTTTTGAATTATTAGTACACGAGTAAAACTATGGTGACCATATTTTGCTTTTCCAAAAAAAAAAAAAAAAAAAAAAAAAAAAATGAAAAAGAGAACACTGGGAGCAGGAGGGTGGCATGGGGCAGACGGACACCCGCACACAATGAATAGTGATTGTAGAAAGCAAAACCCCGGACATTTTGGCCATGTAGAAATGCCGGCTGGATCCATTTTTATGTCCCAAAAAGAGGACGTATGGTCACCCTATTAAAACAAGGCATCTTTGAAATACAGGACGCGACTGACGCCCAGCAGTCATCGCCCAGGTAAGGGTTCGATCCTCAGTCCCCATCTGCCATCCTGCGATAAGCACAAGCAAGCGCTTGTATTTTTGCCACCGAACCTACTCATTTGACAAACCTCAGTCTTAACAAACGAAAAGCCTTTCGTGGAATGACAAACTCAAACAAGACGTTATTGCGATTTATACAAATATAATTAACGCGGCATTTTGACCTCGCACGGACCCTTACTCACCCACTATGACCGTGTTTTCCGCACCAGCTTTCGCCCAGAGACACGCCCCTGCCAAATTTAAACCGCCCATGTCGAATCTGATTGGTTTACGGTCAGATGACGCTTCCAACGCTTCGAAGTCTTGACTCGTGACATGAAATGAATAAATATCTGGATGTCTTTTCTTGCTTGGACACGATTTTGGCATTCAGCGTTAGTGAAAACTGATATATGTAACTTGAACGTTAACTTGCTTGCCCACTAAGACGGTACAGTTGGAGGTTGTAGAACATTCTCCCGGCTGCTTACGGGTAGCCCGTCCCCGTGAAAACCCCTTTAAGTTAACATAAGGCATGTCGCGTTGGAAGCGTCATCTGGGGATAAACCAATCAGTTTCGACAGGGGCGTGTTTCTGGGAGAAAGCTGGTGCTGAAAAAAAAATGAAGCCGTAAAGCTGACCAACAGAATCACTTCCTCTTCGGGGTTATCGCCATGAAAAGCTACGGTACAACGTCAAGATGTGCAACAGCGCCCCCATGCGTGCTTATGTCTACCCCACTCTTCGAGAAAATGACGCACGAAAACCTTGAGATGTGCTGTGACTAAAACCACGATTATTTTCCTCTCGATAATTTTGATGTGTTTTGTTGCATCATTTCATCATTTTAACATTACTATGTGTCAACCCTGAAATATAAATACAATTGTATAGTTTTAATATTTTATTTTATAGTATTATCCCATCTAAGGGTGTACCGTATCCCTGTGCCTGTTTTAAGGGCTATCTTTTCTGCCGACCTAGAAGCAACACCACAGATTTTCAGGAGCTCAGGTACCTCAGCCAGCATTCACAGTTTCTGGTTGGCATGTGTGCTGATGTTTTCGGAGACAGACACATCATCTATGCACTTGGTGATGTGGCTGCTAATTGCATCAGTCATGTGCAGAGTCAGTTTTTTGCAGAAACTGCCAACATTTTGTTAAATATTTCTCCCTGTCTCTATTATCCCACTTCTAGGGATACTGGGATGAGGAAGGTTTCGAGTTGAAGAAGAAGACTCACCAAATTTTAGTGTTTGAGAGATGTACAAAGAGGACATTAAAAGGACTGTGATATTAACATGATATTAATGTGGTATTAATGTGAGAATGCAGACCGCTTGGTGCATTCCTTCTTTCCTCCTCATAAGCTCCTCGGTGTGTTTAGTCTTCAGTAACTGTAGAAACAAAACACCAAGCATACTGTACTTCCGATGGTGACTCCAGAGCTAAAAAGAAAGCACTTACAGTGCATTTTAGCTGGGATGTCCTGGCTGCCAAGAAGCCTGGCATTATTAACAGAATCATGATAATTGCGGTAATACCATACTAGAGGATAGGTCCCCGTCACCATTGTCTAAAAAATGCAAATATACACATGGGTAGAGCCATTCTCTTTACCCAGAACTGGGGTCCTGAACTCATCCTACCGATTGGACATCATTTCTTGAATGTTTTCTATGTCAGCTCGCAGCTCAAGGTCAATTGTGTTACATAATTCAATTTGTTTGGAATTGTGTGTTGACAGACTGCCTCTGAAATAAACAAAGTTTGGTATCTTTGGGACAAAGGTGAGGTCAAGATTGACAGAGAGAAAGTGTTGAAAGCAGCTGACTATCAAAATGAGACAGCAGAACACTTCCTGCCTCGCTATGTGTGGGTAAAATGAGAATGAATTAGTTTAACTGACAGCTCATGGCTTTAGTGTGATCAAATGGATAACTGTCTGCACGCCATATTGCCCGACCTCAGTAAGCACGCAAACTGGTCATGAGCAGGAGAAACAAAGAAGAAATTTATTCTAGTCAGCAGTCACTTGCATCATCTGATCAATCAATGAGGCGTTTTCAAACAAGAGAGCCTGCTATGATGAGGCATTGACCGGTGGGCATTAATGGGAGCTATAGCAGTCACTGAGGCAAATGGGATGATGATGAGGTGGGCGGAGAGTCCAAGGTACAAGGACACCGCTGTGTAAGTTGGAACAGAGTTGGAATTCATGACGTTTTTTAAATTATTTATCTTCATTGACATGAAAACAATGAACCTGACCTTGATGAGCCAGATGACCAGTAGAGGAAAAGTGATTCTCTTAGTAATTTTAAAATTACACCTGCGATATTTAAGAGCATGAGGAAATGCAGACAATAGTATATTCGTATACATCATGTACCATAATATTTACAATAAATATTTGGTTAAAAAGTTTTCCTAGCAGGATTTACTGAACTCATTTAAGTAGGTTGAATCTAATATGAAATCTATAAACACAAAGGTTTCAGTCGAAGACCCAGTTAAAAACTTAACATTTTGCCAACATGTAGACTAGTCCAGTTCCATCTGAATTTAAAGATGTTGGTTCTGTCTGAAAGATAGAAATATATACTAAGAGTGACCATCTACTGTATATTTTTATATTGTATCTGTGATAACGCGAATTAGAAATCTGTCTTTTGGCAGTAAGAACCATGGGTTGACTTAAGTTAATACCCCAGGGGAATATTATATATGCTATTAGATACAGGCTACATCTAACTGGTAAAAGGAAGATGACACTCCCTGAAAGTCCGCTGATACATGAATTTCGAGACAGGGTTAAGCCAGCCCCGTGTTTATCCTTAAGCAGTCTCTGTTCAGTACAAAGGGTTAACACAAGCATCCCAGTTGTTAGGAGTTTTACTAGTTTTTACGGATGATGTAACAGGGGTGTATGGCACGACCCTCGTCCTCTACCAATGAAACGTCGGCTAGGGTCTCCTGGCCTGTTCTTATAAAGCCACTTTAAGTGATTTCAGTCATTCTGAAACACGTTCTTAGTATTATTTCCCTGACATTGTGGTTTTATATGTAGATTTTATACAAACATTAATTTTTGCTGTTGATAGGTAAGTTAATTTAACGTAATGCGATTTAAATTATAACTACAAAATTCAAATAATCCTACAGGTACGATATCGGAAAAATATTCAGAGGTATTTTAGATAATAGAATTTCCAATGTGTTTGTGCAATTTCTTTTACAGAACGCTTAACACAGAACTAAGTGCTTTATTCATGTGCGTCATAATTAGAATTTGTGTTTTAATTAAACATCTGGTAGATGATCATTGCATTTTAATTGATTAATCATTAAACACGGACAAAAAATCTATACCTGAAAAGTGTATACATATTAAATAATCACTGTAAGCGCTGTAAATTTCCGTAATGCTACCATTTAATTTTCAGATCTTTTGGTGACCGGAGCGTACTGTGAAAAAATTCTGAAAAAGTCCGCCCGCTTCCAGTAAATTCGATTTTAAAATACTGTATTCGTGAGAGCAGTACAGCATTACAAAGGATAAATAAGTTTTTTTTTTTCTTTATTTGCAGCTGAACATGGAGAGCAAATCTTACATGGTTCAAATGAATGGAAAGGATGTTCGTGACGACGACGTTTATGACATCAAAGGCAAAGTTCATCCGGACACGATGAAGATTCGAAAAAAGAAGTGGAACATTAGAGCCTCGGAGATGTCCAAGAACACACTGAACCCCATCCGTGCCATCGTGGATGGCATGAAAATTTCCCCCAATCCTGACAAACCCATGATTGCTCTGTCCATTGGTGAGCGACAACAGAAATGAATGCACCCTCAATCAAGAACGCTAAATAATTAGGCCATCTGTATTAATCTTGATGTCTTGATCTTTTATGTAATTAAATGTACATTTATGTAATTGATTTTTTTGTAAATGAAATTTGTTTTCTTGCACCCTGCATTTGACTGTTACCTATTTTCTCGGTTTTCTCTCTGTCACCTCTCGGTGTGTTCTACAGGAGATCCTACTGTATTTGGGAACTTACCTACAGATGAGAAGGTTCTACAGGCCATGAAAGATGCCATTGACTCACACAAGTACAACGGCTATGCTCCTTCTGTTGGTAAGAGTCAAAGAAGTACAATCTCAGTACCTGTTTTATTAAGGAAGATCTTGTGGTCAGTAAAGTGTGCAGACGGATAGGAAGCTGAATCACGAGGGGTCAGAGCTCTGGAAAATCTTATGTAATTGTGGTGTCTTGGAAGGTTGTCTCCTAAACTCAGCTTCAGGTACAAGACTTACAGCTGTTTTTCCTCCTGTTTTGAAGGCTTTCAGAAGAGCAGAGGAGCAGTTGCAAATTTCTACAGCTGCCCAGAAGCTCCTCTGGAGGCCAAGGTGAGTTCCATCACCATGCTTCACTCTTTATCCACTTCCACCGTCATTCTTTTCTGAGAATCTATTTATTGTGATCATGCCTAGCACATGTGCTGTGTTGTACCCGGCCCTAGCTGTGTAAGTCAGGTGTGTGCAAAGTGGTGCACTGTTAATCACCTCCTTGTGTGGAAGCTGCTTTACATTTAGGTTATTCTTTTTTTCTTCTTCTCATATTCTTGATCATCTCTGAATTTGTCCACCAGGATGTGATTCTAACCAGTGGCTGCAGTCAGGCTATTGAGTTGGCTATCAGTGTGCTGTGCAACCCAGGACAAAGCATCTTAGTTCCCTGCCCTGGATTTTCCCTCTACAAAACACTTGCCGTCTCCCTTGGCATTCAGGTCAAGCACTACATTCTTTTGGTAAGTTCTGCGGTAGGTGAAGAGTTTCATAGATGTTTATAACTTGATAGAATGGTATGTACTGTAGATAGACAAATGGTAGCTGATCAAGATATGTATTGAGGTGAAAATAAAATAGGCTAGAAACGAAACAATGGAAATAGGAAGAGAAGCACAAATAGCAAAGGAGAGGTATTAGGGTGGAGTGATGGAGTTGGGACTATAGTGTTGAAGGGTGTTGGAGCAGAGGGGAGTGGAGAAGAGATGTGGAAGTGATTGGATGAAAAGTCTCCTCCCTACTTCTGCCTGCTGAAATGATGCACATCTGGCACCAGTTAGCTTTTGGCAAAGGGGTTCCATCTCCTCTATAGACCTCACATACATACATTCACACCCCCAGCCACGGGCAATCAGAAATTCAGCCCATGTGAGCTGAGAGAAAAGGTGCAGGAGAATGATGGACAGGGAAATTGTGTGTGTGTACAGCAAGATGCTTTGTTTAGTGATGGGACAAACAAGGCTTTAAAACCCGTGGTGGGTGGGCTTATGCCAAAATAACCAATCAATGCTTGTGCTAAAGGAGCCTTTAAAACCTATAGTGGAGTATAGCGATAGCCAGCGTTGATTGGTTAGTTCAGGATACTCCCACCCACCACAGGTTTTGAAGCCTCTTTTGTCCCATTGCTAGTTTTTTTTCTTGATCCAACCTAGTTTGTTCTTACAAAAACACTTAAGACTGAACATTTGAAAAATTTAATTTTGATAATAATTATTTGGGTTTCCTTTGTCGAGCCATTTCTCCTCCAAGAAGAAAATGCTGTATTTGGAATTCTAGTTTTGTAATTTTCATGTTGTCATCCAGACATACTGTATGCTGTACTCTGTTATCCAATCAGCATGTGTGTGTTGTATGGTACTCTTTGCACAGATGGTTCCTGTGAGATCTTCACTTCATTTCCCTTTGCTCTTGCTCACTGGCATCTTTGAATAAACGTCTTCCTGTACCGGGGATGTTCTTTGATTATTAACTAAATGAAGATCAGGGGGTTCCTTACCAAGTACAGTAAATTTTGACATTTCTTACCTTGTAACAGAAAATAGTCTTTGATTTCCGTGATATGTGTTAGTGTAAATGAGTATAAATTACTATACTGCCAAGTTTTGCTGGTCAATGCCCCAAATTATAGATAGCAGGTTTGAATGGTGTTCACTGAGGAGTCACGAATAGCTGTAGATTTTAAGAATAGTAAGGTTTATTAGGTGGTCAGTGAGAGGCGAGTGAGGATGGATATCACATAAAGGTATCTCCCACCTCATTTTAGCCGGAGAGGTCCTGGGAGATTGACTTACAGCACCTGGAGACTCTGATTGATGAGAAGACAGCATGCCTGATCGTGAACAACCCCTCGAATCCCTGCGGTTCCGTCTACAGCAGAGAGCACCTGCAGAACATCCTTGCAGGTGATTACACCTGGATCGCGTCTGCTGTACCTATCAGCTCCCCAGGCTTCTGCTCAGTCTTACTATTTACTTTTTCCTCACAGTTGCCTCCAAACACTGCATTCCCATTCTGGCAGATGAAATCTATGGAAACATGGTAAGTTTAGATAGCTCAAAATTTATTAGAATAAAGCCAACTATTTATTCTCATGCAAGGAAACAGTTGCAGGGTGTACCTTCCTGGTAATGTATTGATTGTGGTGAAGGTGAGATGGATGCAAGTGTGTTGGGTTTGGTATAAGGTTTTTCGGATTGTGTAAAG
The DNA here is from genome assembly GCA_009936485.2 of Gymnarchus niloticus. Lineage (NCBI taxonomy): Eukaryota > Metazoa > Chordata > Actinopteri > Osteoglossiformes > Gymnarchidae > Gymnarchus > Gymnarchus niloticus. The sequence goes on along the minus strand of JAACJT020000016.1, from coordinate 14,057,380 downwards.
AGGTAAGGCACCTGAGGCTTTGTGGACAGATATCTAGTGCTTGGGGAATGATCAGATACTTAGTATCAATGTTTTCTCTAACTTGGCTCTGCTTGCTCTCCAAGTGGAGTCTTGCTTAGCTCTACCATGTCATCATCATACACCAGCCCAGCTGCCAGTCAATGTGCATATTTTCAATTCAATTTAATTTTATTTATATAGCGCTTTTAACACGGAGCGCGGTCACAAAGCGCTTTACATAGTCCCGGGCCCACAGTCCCCA
>JAACJT020000016.1:14034929-14049513 GCA_009936485.2 Gymnarchus niloticus | reverse complement strand
AGTCATTATTACAGTTGTAGTCATTATATAGTCATGATTCATCTTGTATACATTGATTTATTACAGTTATAGTCATTGTTAAATGATTTATATTGGTTTATCATAAAGTTGCAATATCAAAGCTATATTTTTAAATTATGTTCCGTATTTTTACTGTAATGTTAAAAAATAAACATTTTGGTGTTTGTTGAATATGGAAGGATGTTAACACCACAGCACTTGAAACATTTCAGAGTGAGTTTGTATCCAAGGTCTGAAAGCCCGACAAAGAACAGTATGAAGAGTTACCTTTGTTATACAGAAATACTGCCAGAGCAACATCCCCAGCAAGCAGTAAAGGGCTACTTCAATCTTTACCAAACTTTACCTTCATTGCTTTTTCTATTAAATATGAATTATTTCAAATTAATGAAGTGTAAATATTCAGTCATAATTCTATTTAAATACCTCAACATGGTGTACTGCACTTGAAGTACTTCAGGAAAAATTTCCAGCTGTATAAATTGGAAAAATTGCTTTGGATAAAATCATCAGCTAAGCTCCATCTAAAGATATAAATCCTAGACCTGTGCTTCGTTAGGTCACGTTCTTGAACTGTAAAGTCCCAGACTGCTTGAGGTGAAATGAGTTTGTGTCAGAGGGTTTTTGTTTGTTTACAGATGCAGATGAACCTCAGATTGCTGTCAGACATGTCTTGTAATTCAACTGATGCATGTGTCTTTATATTATTGTCATGTGGTATGACACAAACCATCCAGAGAGTCGCCTTTATTGGTGCGTACATGGGCGATTACAAGCATGCGGTAGAACAATGCAAATCATAGCGCTCAGGGTCGAAATCCCCTCCACATGGGAGATGGTCAATCCTTGTAGCAGGCGATGGTCTCCATCGGGGTACCCTTTTGTTCACTGCTTCCATTGCTGGCCCTAGTGAACATAACATTCTATATTACCTCCCAGAGCACCAATAAATAGCCTGCTCCAACTTGTGACTACTTCTGCATTCACACGTATTACGGCGGAATGCAGTCCACTACTAAAGGAGCCATAAGCTGAGAACCTGGAGGTGGAGAACCCCTTGGCCCGGCACAATATTTCAATATTTTAACCACACATTCACCTTGGGAATGTGAAGACACCGACTACACAAACAAAAGCCTGTTCTGTTAGTTCTGACAAGAGGCCAGGTCAGTTTGCATGCGTAAACACACTACTAAAAACATACACACTCACTGTTATCATTATAAACGGAGGCCCTAACTTCACTATCAACCTATCTTGATCTGTCTGTTTTGATGTGTGTGAGTTTGAGCATGTGTGTAAGTTTTAAACTGGGGCTCTTAAAGTAAGACTCAATGGGTTCAATGATTAACTAGAGAAATAGGCTTTGAGAGAACAGAGAGAGAGAGAGCGAGAACCAAAGAGCAAAAAGGCATGAGATTGTAAGGAAGGCTCAAAGAAGTTAAAAATATCAAGGAAAAACAGCCTCAGAGAGTTTAGGGGGTCAGAAGAAGGAAAGTTACGTGTGTTTGTTGCCGAGCCTTGATAGTAAATCCAGCATGGATGACAACAGCCCACCTAGACGAACTCTCCAGCTGAATGACGGCAATCAGATGCCGTTGCTGGGCCTGGGAACATGGAAGGTGTGTGTACTTTCTCTTTCCTGCTTTTGCTTTCTTTACCATGTTCATTGCTTTTTCTGCAAAATCCAAGCGAACAGGGCGTTGATGATAACTCTGAATGCGTTCTCAGATTTTGGAATATGTTCATTGGCAATGTAGCTTCTGTTAGTGCAACAACAAAACGTTCCAACAAGCATAATGAAGCTACTGAACTGTTTTTGCTAGCCACATTTTTAATAATGGTGTCTCATAAATGACACAAATTTAACTAGAAACAAAAAACAAAACATGAATTCCTTCCTATTCAGTTCACTTTCTGCTTTTTTTGTATTCTCTGATATTCAGTGTTGTAGCTTATGGGAGGTCTGGGTTCAAGCCCTAGGACAAATTTCTCTTTAGGCTTTGTGGCGTCTTCGGTAATCCCGATGTTAGTCTCTTTGAGAAACCCCCAGTTTTACTGTCTTGTTTCTGCCTCAGTCCTCAGATTTGTTCTGTTACTATTCTTTCTGTGGGATTTCATTAAGTGTCCCAAGTAAAGCTAACGCTATGGAATTAAATTGGAACTAAAAATGATGGTCGCTAAGCTGTACCATGTTACATCACACAGGTTCTGAACGTGTCAGAATCACTGCAGACAGCTCCTCTATATTGCATCAATAAATGCATCCAGGATAAATGGGACGCCCCGTAAAATATGCAATAAAAGAGACATTGGAAACTTTTCAGGTTAGGTTCCTGGCCATTGCTGAGATGTAATTTTACCTTTGTCAGTACCAACAATCTTTGAACAATTTTTGGTTTATATGAATTGATATTGCTGGGCACGGTGACTCAGTGAGTGGAGCTGCTGTGTGTGTAGTGGATTTGGATCCCACCACTGCTGTGTGTGGAGGGTATTTGGATCCCACCACTGCTGTGTGTGGAGGGGATTTGATCCTTCCACTGCTGTGTGTGTAGTGAATTTGGATCCCACCACTGCTGTGTGTGGAGGGTATTTGGATCCCACCACTGTTGTGTGTGGAGGGGATTTGAATCCCACCACTGATGTGTGTGTTGGGAATTTGGATCCCACCACTGCTGTGTGAAAGGTTTGCATGCTCTCCCAGTGTCTCACTGGTTTCCTCCCGCAGTCCAAAGACTTAGGCTTATTGGCATCTCTAAATTGCCCCTAATGTATGATTGTATTTGAGAATGCGAGTATACATGTGCCCTGTGATGAACTGGCATTCCATCCAGGGTGTACCCCGTCCCCAGCCTTGTGCTTCCTTGTGAGTCTGACCAGGATGAATGGTTAGAGGATGGATGGATAGATGGATTTATTGATGATTATGGTGGACTTAGAGTTAAATATATCTGTAATACTGGAGACAGTTTGCCACTGTGTTTTTGACCATAATCATTTGGCTTGTGTTGAGGGCTTTGCCAGCTAGATGGTTTTGTTGCTGCTTTTGTCACCGCTCACTATGCAGACCTGCAGTTCCGAGAAGTTTCAATGTGCAGTGGAAGCAGCGATTGCCGCTGGTTACCGCCACCTTGATACTGCCTACAGTTACCGCAATGAGGTCGAGCTGGGGCGAGCCCTCCATGCTAAGATTGCCCAGGGCATCATCCGCCGTGAGGACATGTTTATCGTCAGCAAGGTAAGCATGTGCTTCCAGTCAGGGGTCTTTTTCCCTAGCTGTGAATGTTAGCCCTTCTGTCTGGGCTTCTCTCTGTACTACCTGTTTGTCTTTATCAGGACACGTAATACTGTGATTACCTGCTAATGTGGTGGCTGGGAGTACCCCGAATGACCAATCAATGCTGGTGATTGCCAGTATTGATTGGTCATTCGGGATACTCCCACCCACCATCGGTTTTAAAGCCTCATTTGTACCAAGATTAGTTTATTGCAAATCTAATGCAACTGCAATTGGATTACTATTCATGAATCAGTAAAATACTGGGTTTGCTATTATATTTTTCCCCCTAATTATGAGAATGCATTAAAGACTCAGACTAAAATAACCACTGTTCTAAATACCATTGCTCGAGTCTTTCATGCAACAGAATAGTCAGGAGGGGTGTTACATAAGCCAGCTGGATGAAGGATCTACCTTCTTGATGATAGTTACAGATGTCTCCTTCATATGTAGCTATGGTGTACATACCACGCCCCCAAAGATGTTCCACTGTGTCTCAGCAAGTCCCTGAATGACCTGGGGCTTGACTACCTGGACCTTTACCTCATACACTTCCCAGTAGGCCTTCAGGTATGGCACATACTCTCTCGAGGTCTTGCATGTACAAGCACTGTATTTCTTCCCGTTAATGGCCGCTTTTCGCCCATCCAGAGAGTCGATGACGAGCTGTTTCCCATGAAAGACAGCAAAATTCTTACCACAGACATTGACTATGTGGATGTCTGGAAGGTAACGACACTTTCGCAGTGTCTTCCTGGGTGGCAGTGGGATGGTTACGTCACAATAAAAAGGCCCTTGATAAAACTGCCAATATGTATGTTTGAATTTACATAACTTAAAAATTTGCTTTATATATACTCCACATAAGGACAAAAGACATGAGTAAAACAAGATTGCAAGAGGAGCGAGGGGTTAGAACCCTCTCCTCTGAAGATTAGCAGATTTGCTGCTCTAATAAAAAAAAATCAACTGGTACTGCAGGAGATGGAAGCTTTGCAGGCCTCAGGCAAGGTGAGGAGCATTGGCGTGTCAAACTTCAACATCTCCCAGCTAGAGAGGCTGCTGTCTGTGGCCAAGGTGCCTCCAGCAGTCAACCAGGTACTGCAGGCCCAGGTGCTCCTTTATGCTTCATGGGCTTCCATTGCTATATTTAAACCAAATGTTCTCTACACGTCGGACTCACACTTTGAGCTTTTCAAGTTAGTGGAGGTGGACCACTGTTGCTCTGCCACTCCACAGTAATTTAAGGTTATTGGACAGAGTGCTGTGTTTACCTTAGCATTTAGCAGGCCTGTGCTAAGCTTGAGAACCGATTCTCTCAGAAGTCTAGCGCTACTACTACTTCCAAAAGTCGTCATCATGATATCCTGCTAATTTCTCATCTTCACAGGAATACGAGTTGATTTCAGAGTTTAAGGCACATCCCAGGAAACAGGCACATAGCAAGAGCCAGGCCATTTCAGGGCATGCGCACTGAAAGCCATTTAGTGACAGCAGTACACATAAACCACATGGCTTTGAACTGTCAGACGAAACCCATGGGAACACAGAGAAAAGAGGCTAACTTCTCACACGCATAGGCAGTGCATGAATCAAAACCACAGTCCTGCATCCACCATAGCTGCCAGCTCATTGACCTATTTGATTTATCAGTGTGGTTTTTACATCTATTCTTTTTCTGAAAGCAAAACTTTTTAAAATACTGGGTAATAATTAAGCTGTATACAGTACCTACCAGTGTGAGTAATCTCTCCTAGTCTGCCTGTGTTTGCATTCCCATAATGTCATTAGGCCATTATCTTTCATTGAAAGATCCTCTCTAACTTCCCATCTTCATTCTCTCACAGGTAGAACTACACCCATACCTGATCCAGTCGGAGCTGATACAGTTTTGCAAATCCCGAGGCATTGCCCTCACAGCCTATAGTCCATTCGGATCTCCAGGAAGACCCCAGGAACTGTAAGTCAAAGTGAAACTCTGACCCCCACTTGTGACATTTAATCACTGTTAAGCAATTCCATATTTTTAATGCACTTCTGAAAAGGACTTACACAGTTTTTAAATGGCTGGTGTTCCTTTCCTGTTGAAGAAGGAATTGATACCTCTGATTAAATGCTTAAAGAATTCAGTATTAAGTTTGCAACAAAGAACTAATAGACTACTTTGAATGTGTACCAGAACATTTTGTGGAAATATGGTACAAAATTGGAAAGTTCTAGTCTGAATGTGAGGGACCGTGTTTGCTGAGACCAGGAGGCTTGCCAGTACTGAGGCAATATGTGGAACAAAGTACAGGCAAATTGTACTGGAGAATGTGCTTCAGCTGGCTTAAAACCTGACCAACACTTGACTTTTCAGCAGGACAATGACCCAGAGTTCAGGTCTATGCTACTCTGTAGAACCTTAATGTTCTTCAAAAGACTCACTTTGAATGGACTAGACAGAGCTTGAAATTTGGGGGGGGGGGGCAAAATTATACTATAGTGGCCTGTCAAAAATGCTTCCATCCATTAATCCATCAATCTTCCATAACCAGTTATACAGTGTGGTGTACTCATAAGATTTCCAAATGAAAATTCGAAATCTGTAATATTGGCTTAGAATAGGGTGAGCTGTGGATATTTCTGAAATTAGCACATATATATCATGTATATATTTTTTCAGTACAATTTTTTTCTCCATTTGGTTGACATCTTTTATTTGCCAAAGTGAACTGATTACACATTCAGATTTTATTTATGGTAACCCATTCAGGGCACCCCTCGCCTTGTGCTCGGTTCTCCCTAGAATAGGTTGCAGGCTAGCTGTACTGGATAAGTGCTTATAGAAGGTGAAGAGATCATGAATTGAGATGATGCATTCCTTAGTCATCGTGGAGCCGCTGACCCTGAGAAACTACTGGAGGACCCAGTAGTCAAGGAGGTGGCAGTGAAGCACAAGAGGACACCTGCACAGGTGCGAGGCTCCATATCACCAACTTTCAAACCTTTTTCTGTTGTCCTCAAATTTCCTTCACCGGTGTGACTTTACTTCTCTGAACTCTCCATACTAACATTGTACCTGAGAAGAACTCAAAAGCACTTATTATTAAAGTTTTTTTAAAGAGGTATGGATGATCTGATCGTACCGAACATGATCTCATTGATGCAAGTACACTACTGAAGCTCAAACAGATTAATTCTGAAGACAGAAAGCTATGCTATCACATGCATCTGTCCTTAAATTGCTTATCCTGGTCAGGGTCACATAGGGTCTGAAGCCTATCCCAGGCAACCTTATGGCACAAAGCAGGGGACACTGTAGATGAGGTGCCAATCAATCACAGGGCACACACACACACTACAGACAAGCCTGTGAAGCAAAGGGAGCGCATGGAAACTCCATACACACCGAGCCAGAAGTGGGATTCAAACCCCCCCCCAAGGGGACAAAGCAACAGTGCTAACCATAGCCACCGTACCCCCCATGCCAACCCATCACAGGCATACTATTTATTATTAAAATAAGCCAAAACAGTCTCCAGGTATAAGAACAGCACATTCAACAAATTTCAAGTCTGATTTCAGAAAATAATGCCGATAAAGACGTACTGCAGATCTTCAGACACGTTCAACTGCTTCTGAGGAATGAGCATGTAAGGCAGGTGGGGTGAGAGAACTGTCAGATGCAAGCCTGTGTTTCAGGTGCTGCTGAGATACCACGTGCAGCAGGACATCGCCGTGATCCCCAAGAGTGTCAGGCCCAATCACATCCTGGAGAACACCAAGGTGACTCCCCCTTGCACCCCCCACCGTCTCCTGTCACCACTTTAAGACAAGGTTCTGCTGGATTGAGGAGTCCATCTGGAATTACACAGTACCTCTTGCGACGGGGACCTTTGGCCTTGTTAGACACGCACGTAAATGTGCCACACACACAAACATGCATGTAAACACAAAATGGCTGGAGATGGCATGGCAGTTAATGAGGTGGTTCGCAACTTAGATGGAGTGGGTTGTGTCTAGGAGTGCATCCTGAACAGCTTTAATAAAATATTCAGCTTAATAACAGGACATGTTTTTAAATAAATACTTTAGCAAAGCAACAAAAGAACAACAAAAACAGCCAACTGAAAGCAGTTAAAGCGAGTTCCCTGTAACTTTATCTGGGCATGTTTTTTTTTTTTCTTTAAGTACAGGATCTAGCTGTATGTGACAGCCTATGTATGTAGCTTATGTAGTAATTATCAGAGAGAATAAGTCCCATCTGCGTGTGTGGTTCACAGATCTTTGGCTTTGCCCTGGATGAGGAAGACATGGCGGCACTAAAAAGGCTGGACAGGGGCTGGAAGGCCTGTCTCATCACCCCGTAAGTGGCTTCCTGTCTCGGATGATTTATAGACACGACATATTCTCTCATAGATGAATAACTACAACTGTGTATTCACATTCTTTCTGAAATCCCCTGTAAGCAGCATACTAGGAAAATCATTTTGAATTGTAGAGTAGTACCAGCTGTGTTTCAGACATTGATGATGAAAACTCCCATTTGTTTCTGAATTTTAATTAATGCTTGCTGTCTTTGCTCTAGGTTGAAGTCCCATCCATATTACCCCTTCAAATGAAGATGTCCTTGAGGATAAGACTACCACCTCCTTCACCAGTGTCTTGGGGGCAGTAATGAGCTGGAGGGTACCCCAGGAGGAGGATACCTCCAGGAAACCAACCCTCTGTTTTCAACAAAGTATGTCACTGTAAGCTGATGATATTTGCTGCATATGGCAGCTTGTGACAAAACAGAAATAAAATAGATCAAAGACTACCAGAAATGAGAGCTGAGTCTCGGATGAGGAAGACCTTTATATTATTGTACACAAAAACACATACACATCAACACGTAAACTCGAGTCCGACTGAACGTTATTGGCATTATATTGTTTTTGTGCTTCACTGAATGGTGTACATGACACGGTTTCCATGGCGAGGAGAAACACTAATTTTAGGGGTGAAGACAAGGAATTGCAAACCTCCCCACATCATCGGGCCAGGTGTTCTACCTCTCTCTTACTGAACAGGAAAGCCGTTTCAGGAACTTTGTGCTCTCTTAGATGTGCGGTCTGGGTGTTAACAGCAGACTTGGTTATTCTGCTGATGGTTGCGGCCCGTTATCTGCCACACCCCCCTTTTCTTTGTCAGTCACCTGCCAGGCAAATGGCGGTTGCCGTGTGCACTCTTGCTCATGTGGACTGCCTGTTTTTTGTCTGGGCTGCAGGGGCGGGGCCTGACTTGGCATATGCAGGCCGACGCCCCCGCAATGTGTTTGGGCAGGTCCGGCCCCCGCATCCACTGGCCCTTCGTTGGATCAAAGATCTGCGTGCTGCCAGAGAAGGCCATGCCCTCCCAGCTATACCCGCCCAGGACATAAATCCGACCCCCCCAGGTGGCCACACCGGCCTCGCTGTTGGGCTGCAGCAGTGGTGTGACCCGGGTCCACTGCTCGTTCTGCGGGTCAAAGGCCTCCACGCTGAGAATGTCGAAGCGCTCCATGCTGCTCTCCCGATCGTCGCTGCCCCCGATGGCGTAGATGAGCTCCTGCAGTGAGGCCATGCAGTGCCACCCGCGTGCCACACCCATGGGCCTACGTTCAGTCCAGGTGTCACCCGTCAGGTCATAGCTCAGCACGTCCCGTCGATACGGCCCGATCTGGTAGTCGTGCCCGCCAGAGACATAGACCAGATTCTTGTGGGTGGTGCCGGCGTGGCCGTAGGTGAACCTGCAGAATTGAGCCGGGGCGGCGTCAGGGTTTGGGTTGGAGTCGGCTGTTTGGAGTAAGCAGGAATGATGTGTGCAGACCCTACCTGGGGAGTCCTGCCACATAGACCCAGCGGTCCTCTAATGGCCGGTACACCTCCACTGAAGACAAAGCACCGTTATCGTTGCGCCCCCCCACGGCGATCAAACAGTCCCCGGCTGCTCCCAGGTAAAAATCCACACGCCTCTGGTTCATCGAGGCACCCTGGAGAGAAGCACATGGCGGGCGGAGAGGTGTTAGCAATGACCAGTCACCATGGAAAAAAATAATGCACCACTGCACAGACCTCAATTGTGTGTTTACTGAACTGTCAATCTCTGTTTCACCAAATGGGAACCAAGAAAGTAACTAATGTTAATCGGTCAAAGTTGGCAGTGATTGGTAGTCCACAGTAACCCTGCCTACTGTTTATTTAAAGATACCCAGGACCTGATAACTTGTTACATGGCTGTGTAACGGCATACACCTTGATCCACTGGTTGCCGCGAGGGTCGTAGCGATACACCAGGTTGCTGGCGGCGTCTCCGCCATTGTCTCGAGATGAGCTTCCCCCAGCTGTGAACACAAAGCCCCCGAGGACAGCGACGCAGTGGTGGCTCCTCCGTGCAGGGAGCTGGGTCTCCACCCCCCAGCTGGCATCCCCGTCTAGCCGGCAGACCTCGGTGCTCAGCTCCTCGCCGCGCTCCGACACCTCGCCCCCCACCAGGAGAAGGCACTCCGCCCCCCCGCGCAGCACAGTGCGCGGCGTCTGCAGAAGCGGCTGCAGGCTGGTTCGCTCGTGGTAGGCGAGCGCCTCCTCCACCAGTGCCTCGCAGCCGGACTCCGGGGGCAGTAGTGAGCAGACGGCAGGCAGGACGCGGCCCTGCAGCTCAGCCGGAGGGATGAGGGGGAAGTGGACGTGCGAGAGCAGCTGGCGGGCGTGGCTGTGCCGCTCGGGGCGCTGGCTCAGCCACTGCAGGGCAGCCTGCAGCAGTGCCTGCTCACTCTCATGCTCCACCTGCCCGCTGGCCAGGTACGCCATCAGCTTGGGCAGCCGGACGTTGCGCAGGAAGTCCGGGGTGAACGACAGGGTGGCGAATCGCTCCAGCACGAAACGGTCAATAAACGTGTCCAGCCGCTCCAGGCTGTAGAGCAGTGCCAGCTCCTGTAGATATAGGTAGTTGTCTTCACTCACCTCTTTCTCCAGGTACTGGCAGCAGAAGTCCACCGCCCTCCACACCTGCAGCAGATGGGCTGTCTCCAGCACATAGTCAATATTGCCACCGTCCAGCGGCAGCTCCCCGCTGTACAGGAAGTCCACCACGGCCTTCAGGCCCACGTAAGACGCCCCCACCAGCTGCACCTCAGCCTGCCTCTCCTCACGCATGCCCAGCGTGAACATGGCCTGGAAGTAGGGGCTGGAGACAGCCAGGAGGGCACGGTGTGCCGGCACCCGCTGCTCGTCTGCCACCAGCACCACGTCACACAGCTGGCCCCGCTGTCGCTGCTCGCTCAGGCCCTGAAGCACCCAGCTGGCCTGCTCCGCCCACCGGTACACCTGAGGGCGGCGTGAAAGTCAGGGGGCATGGCCACAAAGGTGAAGGAAAGGAAATCAGACTGGAGACAACTGTGAAGAGGTCATGAGACTGGTGATGTCCAGTTCATTACCAGACACATGATCCGTATTACATGCTGGATGCTACAATAAACACCCAATGCAGATTTCCCAGACTCTTTCTATCAAGCCTCCATTTTAGATTAGAATATTCTTAAAACGCTGTGCCCCCCCCCCCCCAGCAAAGGGCTATTTAACAAAAAAGCAATGGTTTGTCAGGAAGGGCTCGATAAAGATTAGTAACAAAGAGTAATACAGTGTAGCATGTTTTATTTTTAAAGCAGTAGTTAAGTATTTCTTAAAAGAGCAGGGTTCATACACACAGGTTGTTTTATCAGGATAAATTTCACCCTTAAATGCTTAAATATTTAAGCATGACAGAAAAGAGTGGGATAAAGCAAAAATGAATTTGTGCAAGTACAAAAATGGCAGAATTGTTTATACAAATCTAATAATAATCAGTTAAAAGTAAACTTGTCAATTATGTTTCGGAAATGCATTTTGTACAATCGAAATTTACATTATATGGAGTCCAGTCGAACAGTATTCTATAAAGTTAATGAAATCAACATGAAACTATAACAAACTCTTCAATTTTCTACTTCAGATTTACTGCAACATTCAACAGAGGCTGCATATGACAACCATAAAACAAAACATGACTACTATAAATGTTAATGTAATGAAAACAAATGTTTCTCCATATTGTACTTTTGCTGGTTTGAAGCATAACAAAGTGCTTAGCCTATTGACTGAATCCTTTTCATCTTTAACTCCATTCTTGAGCCCAGTGCATTTGGTTAAACAAGCTTTTTGATGTTGTTCTTATGACGTACCCCATTATCTAGTGATGGGACAAATGTTCACAGTTTGGGTTACTCCCACCCACCACATGTTTTGAAGCCTCATTTGGCACCAGTATTGGCTGATAGTTCAGGACACTCCCACCCACCACATGTTTTGAAGCCTCATTTAGCACCAGTATTGGCTGATAGTTCAGGACACTCCCACCCGCCACAGGTTTTGAAGCCTCATTTGGCACCAGTATTGGCTGATAGTTCAGGACACTCCCACCCGCCACAGGTTTTGAAGCCTCATTTAGCACATGCATTGATTGGTTATTTCAGGATACTGCCACCTTCATGGGTTTTGAAGGCTCATTTGTCTGATCACTACCTTTATGTTATTTTCTCATGAAAAGACAGATTTGGTGTGGGTGGCATGTGAAAACATGAATTAGCAGGACCTAGGTATTTTAAGCATCAACCAAGCTTTTTCTACAGCTGTCCAGTGTTACACACTGATGGTACATCTAAGATGTTAGTGAGTTGTACAGAAAAGCTGTAAAGAAGTTGTATACTAGAAATCGGTAGTATGGTAGATACAGTGATGGAGAGGCTGACCTTTGACGACTCGCTTATTCTGTGCGGCCGTGATACCCGCGTTTGCCTCCCCCCGTCCATCTTGATGTCCACCGTGTACCACTACGGGATCTGTGGCAAGATAAGACAAAGGCAGACAGAGGGAGACACGGCGAGTCAGTCTGAGAAGGTGGAGGTGCAGAAACCCACAGCTAGCTCTCCTGTGAACGACCTGCGGGAATCTGGGCATCGTGTCACGTCGGGTCGACTAGCAGACAGATCGTGCAGTGCAGCCGAAAAATGTTGACTTTGATGCACGAAGTTATTGATTCCGTTTTTGCGTAGAACACTCGATAATGTGCCTGTCTGAAGAGGCGGACTCGTTTTAAAAATAACCTAAATATTTACACATGGATTGTGCGACATAATTGGCGTTTTTATATAAATATTATTCGCAGTCACGCGCCTCGATAACGCTTACAGGCAGCGTGCTCAGCAATTCATTCCTCTAGGAAACAATGCAACATTCAGAATAGACCCACATGAGGATTACGGGAGTTCCTTTTTCAAAGACAAGTTGTACGTGCAGATAACAGCCCAAAATCAGGGAAGGGCAGTCATCAGGACCACATTCCACTTATAAAGTGGAAAGTCTGCTTTATCTTCCGTCCTCCTGCAGCAAGCTGCCATGTATCGGATTATAAATGCTTACTACTGGTATCGTCCCCGGCTCTGCCAGCAACAGAAATAAAACATCTTACACATTTTACCACAACATCGCCATATGCTGCCACACCAGGTTCCATCGTAAAGTAATGCAGGACATCAGCCTAAAGAGGACAGCGGGTATTGTCCATCCAGGAAGTGTCCCATTGATTGACAGCTGTTTAGCCAATCGCGTTGCACTGTCACCGCCGTAGGCGTGTGGTTGTTCTAGCTGTCGCCAGGTTCCATCGTAAAGTAATGCGGAACATCAGCCCAAAGAGGACAGCGGCTATTGTCCGTCCCGGAAGTATCCCGTTGATTGACAGCTGTTTAGCCAATCGCGTTGCTCTGTCACAGCTGTAGGCGTGTGGTTGTTCTAGCTGTCAATATGCCTGGTGGTATAAATGGGAAGTTACTGCTCGGTATTCTTATACAATGAAGTAATGTTTAAATAGAAATTAGTTTGTTTAATTGAAATATAGTCTTGTGTCGCTGCTTTCAGATACACACTGATAAGCTGAGAAACAGAGCACGGTATTCTTGTGTACCAGTGAACATTTCTGTTCGGTGTCCAAAGGAAGTGCCCCTCTCCAGACTGCCGCACGCGGCATGGATGCCGCACACGCCACAGCACCGCGTGCAGGCGCCTGCCAGTGACAAATGAATCGAGCAGAGTAGTTAAATACATTCGCAAAAATGCACGTCTTGTGATGCATTAGAGGAACGAACACTTGATCGTGTTATCTTCAGCTTGGTCATTTGTGGGTATTACATTAAAATGTCACGCTTTACATTTGCATTCTGATTTTTTTTTTTTTTTTTTTATCGCTGCATGTCTATATTCGCGAAGTACCGAAGAGAACGTGTCTGCGTATTCCTTATAGACTGCAGTGCGTTAATAACCCTGAAGGAGGCACACACCCCCCACATTTCTCAACAATAGAAAAGGGTGGATTGTTGTTCGGCTGTATCCCTTGGACGACCGTTAGGAGGGGGTGAATCCTGCGGCTTGTGGGGCGCCCAGTTCGCGTACGGCCACCTGACAGACAGACAGACAGACAGACAGACGGCACCAACGCCCAGAAGCTGCCCGTAGGAAATGAACCGAGTGGCGTAGCCATCCAGTGTTTCTGATCGCAGTCCGCCTCTCATCTCCGCAGGATTTCCAGCTGCTCTTCCTCTCCCGAAGCCAACCACCCTTCTCTTCCTCCCTCTCTCTTCGTCCATCTGTTCCCCCCCTGCATCTTCTCCTAAATCCTCATCCGGCCGGGGAAAATGGCAACGCGAATCGATAAGGAAGCTTGCAGGGAAGCGTACAACCTCGTCAGGGATGATAACACGGAGATAAACTGGTAAGCACCTTTAATTAAAGATGCAGTTATGTCTCATCAGATGTTGCGTCGATGCCGCGTCGCGAAGCGGGGTCTGAGTTAATAAGCAAAACGTGGGTTTTAAATGTCTTTATCCTTCCCAGTTTACATATTTGGACCTATTAGACTGGAATGTAATTAATCGCTGTCGGTTAGTTTACTGTAGTGTGCATGATTATGATTTTGACGAGCATATCCATGCCCATCAGAACTGAACCCAGTGTTGCGCTGCAAGGTGTGAAAGCTGATATAATGAACTGTGATTGTCGGGGCATGCATTCAGACGCCCACCCGTCACCCAGCAAAGCAGGGCTGTGTCCCTGAAGGGTGGGTGTTGGACCAGATTGCACCCCCCCCCCCCCCCCCCCCCCCCCCCCCTCGGGTCCGGCCTTTTTGGGGGGGGCCTCGACCCGCTGGCTCCCGTGTTGCCGTTATGGCTGAGGCTAAGGAGGAGCTGTT